>CM052896.1:887302-903845 GCA_028534135.1 Potos flavus | reverse complement strand
CCCCCCCCAGGGCGTCGGTGACACCCAGCTACACTGCATGAAGCCGTCAAGTCTGGGCTCCCAAACCAGACTGTGGTTAAAGCCAGGAGCCATTAGTCGGCCTCAGGGAAACCCATCTCCTCCCGAACCAGAACCAGAACCAGAGCCCAGGGGGAGCCCTGCGCTGTCCAACCCCGGGGCCTCATCCCTGCGGGCATCGTCTTCCTCAGCAGCAGGGGGGTAGGGGGGACACACGCATCACTTGGGGCCTCGGTTCTGGTGCCTCGGTCCCATCTCCCTCGGGTCACAGGGCCGGGCACACACTAGGTGTGGGGTATTGCAACAGGTCACGTCGGAACAGAAGATAAAAGACAGGAGCTGGGGGAGCAAGGATCCGGCAGCGGCATCTCCGCTCCCTCATCGACGTCCGTAAAAAGTCAGCAAGGAGTCCTGGCAAAGAGCCAGACAGACGTGGACTGTCTTGGAGATGGAAATGAGGTGCGAGCGGAGGCCGCCATCAGACCCCCCACCTCGGGGTCTGGCCGAGGTCCTCCGTGGCTGACTGTCGGCGCCACCGCCTGTCCCGGCCTGCGGGCTTTCGGGAGCCTTCGCGCGAAGGACCCAGGCCGTGGGGTGCAAGCCCCTGGCTCCGTGCCCCTCCGGGCAGCGCTCCCACACGCGTCCGCCACGGCCCTGCGGCCCTCCGTCGGGTCAGTCACCCCCGAACCCCAGCCCTTCCTCCGTGTCACCCCTCCCCGGGTCACTTCCCCGCTGAAATCACCTCCGAAAGGAGCCCCTCCCCTCCAGTCTGGCTTCGGGGAAACCGGAACCAGCATGTGGGCAGGACGCTGGGCGACGGGGACGGTGGTCACCTGCGCGGAGGCTGCGTCTGCACCAGCGGAAGGACGCCCCAGATGCACAGTGTCAGCCCCGCGACTGGCACGGGCCCTGCGCACCGGCCGGCGCTCTTACCGGCCACCGGCAAGACTTGGGGTCCCCGAGGTTCTGTGCGAGGTTGGCGGTCCCGACGGCCAGGACGCTGCGTAGACGTGTGCTTTCTCATCTGCACTCGGCCTGCTGTATTTAAACGCACGAAACCACGCACGTCTCCCGCTACTGCCGGAGGGGACGTCACAGAACTGAGCTCAGCCCCTTGGGCCGCGGCGCCGGCGGCAGGGCCCGGCTCTGGGTGGGGTCAGGATCTGGGACCTCATCTTGTTCCCTTGTTAAAGAATTGCTTGGGTTCACTGACCCAACCCTTCTAGGTGTCTCTTCGAGGCCTGAGATCATTTTAAAGGCTTTATGTAACATTTATTAGCTCTATTTGCCTTGATTAGTGGAGAAGAAACCTAATAACACACCCTTCGCTACACACAGGGTGAGGGCTCCTCAGGGACCCCGGGGCCACTCGGGCCAACGCCGACAGGGCCCCCAGAGCGCGTCCCCTCCAGCCACCGGCCTCACTCGGCCTCCTCCTGGTGGGTAGGGTTGGGTAGGGTACAGTCAAACAACTGTAATATTTGCTAATTAGTTTCTAATTTAAAAAACCCATGTGGATCGCAGCCGTACCCTAGACCTTAGCCGAGAAGGTCAAGGTTTAGAGAGAACGTGCTCCAGCTTCTTATCCCCTGGGAATCCCATCGCCCTCCTCCTGCTTTCCAACGGTTCCCAGGGGCATAAACCCTCCATCGCAGCCAGCTCTGCTTTCCTGCTTTTCCTCGGACTGACAAAGTTCCCTTCCATTTCGAGTTGTCCAGACGTTTTCAACATACGCAGATACTGAATTGCATCAAGTGCTTTTTCTGCGTGTATTTGGAATGAGCCTATCCAAGGTCATGTGAACTCT
Source organism: Potos flavus (assembly GCA_028534135.1). Classification (NCBI taxonomy): domain Eukaryota; kingdom Metazoa; phylum Chordata; class Mammalia; order Carnivora; family Procyonidae; genus Potos; species Potos flavus. The sequence goes on along the minus strand of CM052896.1, from coordinate 902,020 downwards.
CCTTTATTAAAGTGGTTGATTATAATAATTGGCTTTTCAATGTCAGATCAGCTATGCATTACTGGAATAAAAAATATTTTTTGTCTACATCTCTGAATTGGGATTGCTATATTTTATTGAGGATTTTTGCACCTATATCCCCAAAGAGACTGGCTTATATTTCATTTTTCTTGAAAGTCTCCCCTTAGGTTTTCTATCACATTTTAGCCAGCCTCACAAAATAAGTTGGAATTCTTTGGACCCAGGCTTGGAATTCTCTTTCTGCAAAGTCTTCTGTTTCTTTTGAGTCTGTTTAGGTGAATTAGGTTTTCCAGGAATTTGTCCATTTCTAGTGTTTAAACTTATTGCAACCACATTCTTCATATAACCTTTTGGGACTTTTCTTAGTGTTTGTGGGATCTTTTGGGATGTCCCCTTTCTCATCCCTGATTCTGAGACCGTGTGTTCTCGCCTTCTTCCTTGAATAGCTTGTCCTTGGGGACAAGGACGATTCAGTTTTCTCTGCTGTGTAACAAAAGGCCCTAAGTCTCCGGGGCCTGAACTAGAGCATCTGTGTGCGGGAGTGGATTCTGGGGATGGCTTAGCCCTGGCTTTGGCTCAGGACGTCATCTGAAATCAGCCATCTGAAGGCCTGACCAGGGCTGGACGGTTTGCCTCCCGGTTAGCTCACCCGCATGCCCGGCACGTTAGCGCTGGTGGCCGGAGGTCCCAGATCCTAGAAGCCTCTTTTCTGCACCACGTGAGCCTCTGGGTAGGACCCCTGAGCGTTTTCACCACGCGGCAGCTGCTTCCCCCAGAGGGAGGGTCTGAGCGGGAGCAAAGCCCCGTACAGCCCAGTCTGGACATCCCACGTCATCATGTCCCCCTACTCTCTCGTTAGAAGACCCCCAGGGAGGCGCGAGTGTAGCCCACACTCAAAGGGAGCAGGATTAGGCTCCACGTTTGAGAAGATGCTCAAAGATTTTGTGGACACATTTTAAAGCCACGTAAAGGGTTATCAATTTTATTCGTCTTTTCAAAACCCCACTGTTTGGCTTTGTTGTCTCTATTATAGGTCTGTCCTCTCATTAACTCCTGTTCTTTCTCTCATTATTCCCTCTCCCTCCTGTATCCTCCTATGTGGTCAATTCTCTGCATTAAGTTCATCCTCTTGGACCCAGATACGGGTCTTCTACTCCTTTGAGTGTTTGGAAGAAAACCAAGGAAACAGACTGATGACACACAAAGCCCATCCTTCACTCTCACACTCACACACACACACTCTCTCTCTCTCTCTCTCTCACACACACACACACACTCACACACCCACTCACACACCCACTCACACTCACCCACACACACACATTCACACATACACACACTCACACACTCTCACACTCACACACACACACTGTCACACTCATACACTCACTCACACACACACACACTCTCTCTCTCTCTCACACACACACACACACACACACACACACGTTTTGTTGATCTGTTGACAGTTCAGGAGGGTCCCAGACTCCCTGGAGCTCGTCCCTCGTGGACCTCAGCCTGCCAGAGTGGTGGCCGTGTCGGTCGGATGTGAGTTCTCAGCGGGGATTTTCCAAAGTGGTGGCCCGCAGCCCTGACTCAGCCGCTCGCTCGCCCTGTGCCCACCGCCGAAGCTCGGACTCCTGCTCCAGCTGGCCCGCCCCAGGGAGTCGGCCCGGGGCCCTGGCCTCGGAGCGTCCCCGTTCCATCCGGCACCAGAGCCACGAGCTCGGCAGACGCGCCTGCCGGGTCCCCCGCGTGGGCTGCAGCGCTGGCGTTCTGCCCGGGGGCCGCCTGGATGCTGCCAGGAAACGTTCCTGAGAAAGGTCACCGTTCAAGGTCAGTCTGAGCCTTCAGGGCATCAACGCAAGGACCTCAGCTGCAAGACTGCTTTGACCTCTTTGAAAGTGCAGCTTTTGGCTCTGTACCGGGACTGACATCCTCCTTGCTATAAACCGTCAGCTGTCTCCGGGGGCTAGGTGACGCCGGTTCCCCTCTGCTTTCCCGTCGTTGAGCACCCGTGCCCACAAAAATGGTCTTCTGTCCCGGCGGCTAGCTTGGCCAGAGGAACTGCTGTTCTTTTTCTTTCTTTTTTTTTTTTTTTTAAAGATTTTATTTATTCATTTGACAGAGAGAGACACAGCGAGAGAGGGAACACAAGCAGGGGGAGAGGGAGAGGGGGAAGCAGGCTCCCTGCCAAGCAGGGAGCCCGGCACGGGGCTTGATCCCAGGACCCCTGGATCATGACCTGAGCCGAAGGCAGATGCTTAACGACTGAGCCCCCCAGGCGCCTCAGAACTGCTATCCTGTGTCTTGAGGTCGTCTTTCGAAAATGCCAGATTTGTGAGATTTTCATCTTTTTCACTGCTACGTTAAATTTCCTGGCAGCCATCCCACCACCAAAGGTCCCAGAAAGAGGAGGGCACGGGCTCTTCTAGAAGTCCACGGTATCAGAGTTGTCCCCCTCCGACGGGGAGAGGAGGTGGAGAGCCCGAGAGAACCGTGGGAGGAAGAAGACAGAGGCCAAGAAGCAAGTAGGGAAACAGGCATGTCCCGGCTCTCTCTCTCCCAGCGGAATCGAGGAGGTCGCCTTTACCGCCGGGGGGGTTCCTCGGCTCCTGGAGGGGAAGGACAGTGTCCAGTGTTTCCTGGTCTCCGACGAGATCACAGAAGCTGGCGCTGTCGGCAAGGAGATGTAACCGGGCCATGGGGAGGGAGCGGCGCTGCTGCCCTGGGCCGGGGGCCGTGGCTCTGCACTGTACGGCCGGGAAGCGGCTGGGCATCAGCGCGGGACGTCAGGGGACGTGTGGCCCCAGAGAGGGTTGAGTTGGACTCAAGGCAGCAGAACTTCTGAATCCAGATAACGGCCTTCCGATTCCGATACCAGAAGTTTCTGTCACCAGAGAGAAGAGCTGGAAGGGACCGAGGGAGGGGGGCTGTGTGGATCCCAGGTCTTTCCTGTCCCCCTTAGGTCACACAAGCCACCTCTGCCCTATACGCAGATGCCATCTCGGGCATGAGCGAGATGAAGGGAATCAAAACACAGAGCCTTTCTCCAACAGGGGCTGAAATTTGAATTATCAGATCAGATCGAGTTGCCTTACATCAATTGTGGTTAATAGAGAAGCCATGTTTTCTTTGCGAATCTGTCACTTAGGAGTTTGCAAGCCTGGAATGAGGTGATAGTTAAAGATGCCCGTTGAGCATCCAGAAGAAAGGCCACGGAGGGGGCTGGTCGGAGCGGAGCCGTCCTCCCGGCTCGTCCCCGCGGGATCGGCCTCTGAGTCGGGAGAGATCCGTGGAGAGTTTTCCTCCGCAGGAAGCTAACCGGCCTAGAGAGACCCCTCACCGGGTCTGCCCCAGGCAGGTTACTGTGAAGTCAGCCATCTGCAGCACATCAGGCCCCCCCCACACCCCCCTTCCTGCAGAGCGGGGAGCTGGGAGATGCCCCTCCGGGCCAGATGCATTAGCGAAAGGCAGCCCCTGGGGGTGGGCAAGGAGAAGACGGCCCCCCACGGCCTCCTGCTGAAGTCGCCCCGGGAGCAGGGGTGCCGGCCCCCCCCAGTGTGCTTCCTGCTCCGTGGGGCTCTGGTGCTGGTGGTCTGCAGCACCCCGTCTTCCGGCGGGGACACGGAGCCCTCGGAGGAGCCGCGAGCCCGTCCCTGGGAGGAGTGTTAGCAGAGCCATAGCTGGAGCTCGCTGCCCCTCCCCCGGGCCCCCGCGGGCCAGCCACACGAGCAGGGGACGATCCGAGGGCTCCAGGCGTCCTCTGAGCCTAGCCAGGGACAAAACACAGGCTGGCATCAGGGATCAGTGGGAACAGGATCCCGGCTCTGGCCGCTTCCCCCTTGGGAGTGGCAGTGGGCTCCCCCCGTCACCATCCACGGGGGTCGATGGGATCCTTCCTCTTTTTTTTTTATTGTAGCGTTACTTTTTTTTTTAATTCTTATTGTGTTATGTTAGTCGCCATACAGTACATCATTAGTGTTTCATGCCGTGTTCCAAGACTCATTGTGGATAACTCCCAGTGCTCCGTACAATCCATGGCCCCTTAATACCCACCACCGGGCTTGCCCATCCCCCCACCCCCCTCCCCTCCGAAACCCTCAGTGTGTTTCTCAGAGTCCACAGTCTCTCATGGTTCATCTCCCCCTCCGATTTCCCCCAATTCACCCTTCCTTTCCTTCTCCCAATGTCCTCCCTGTTTTTCCTTATACTCCACACGTAAGTGAGACCATATGATAATTGTCCTTCTCTGCCTGACTTATTTCACTCGGCATAATCTCCTCCAGTCCCGTTCATGTCGATGCAAATGGTGGGTACTCATCCTTTCTGGCAGCTGAGTAATACTCCGTTGTGTATATGGACCCCGTCTTCTTTATGCATTCGTCCATTTATCGGCTCTTTCCCCAGTTTGGCGATTGTGGCCATTGCTGCTATGAACATTGGGGTACATGTGGCCCTTCTTTGTACTGCATCTGCATCTTTGGGGTAAATACCCAGTAGTGCAATTGCAGGTCATAGGGTAACTCCATTTTTAATTTCTTCAGGAATCTCCACACTGTTTTCCAAAGTGGCTGCACCAACTTGCATTCCCACCAACAGTGTAAGAGGGTTTCCCTTTCTCCACATCCTCTCCAACACCTGTTGTTTACTGTCTTGTTGATTTTGAAACTGGTGTGAGGTGGTATCTCAGTGTGGTTTTGATCTGTATTTCCCTGATGCCGAGGGATGTTGAGCACTTTTCCATGGGTCTGTTGGCCCTTTGTATGTCTTCTTTGCAGAAATGTCTGTTCATGTCTTCTGCCCATTTTTGATGTGATTATCTGACTTTTGGGTGTTGAGTTTGAGGAGTTCTTTATAGATCTTGGACATCAGCCCTTTGTCTGTGGCGTCCTTTGTGAATATCTTCTCTCTGTGGATTGCCTCTTTGTTTTGTTGACTGTTTCCTTTGTTGTGCAGAAGCTTTTTATATTAACCCTTCTGCTGGCCTTCCAGAGCACCCACGACGGTGTGCCTGGGACGCTGAGGGCAGTGGGGCCGAGCCTCTGCCAGCCCCACAGGCTGTGCCGTCTTCCGGGGAGAGGCGCAGGGGAGCGGCGAGGGGGTGTCTGAGCCGGACCCCACGGGACAGCGGCGGGGGGCAACTCGCCGGCGGTCTTTGCGGAAGGAGTTAACCGGACAAGACGCAGCTTTCCCGCACTTGCTACCCCCTCCACCTCGGTCGCTCCCCTCCCCACCTCCCCCCACAAGGCAGAGGAAAGAACACTCACAGCTCCAAATCATGTGTGCGAGGTCGTGGCCTAATCGGGCCCTGGGAGATTGGTTAGTGGTGTTTTGTGTTCCCGGTACATCCGCACGGACGGCGTCTTTACTAGCATTCAAGCCGCCTTCCTGAATATGCATTTCCTCTCCCCGTGTCCCCCTGCTGCGACCCCGGGGCTGCTGGCCCAGCCTCCGCGTCCGGGGCTCAGATGCCCCCGGGACCGTGCGGTGGGGTCCTCTCGTGTGCTTGAGGCCTGGCTCCTGGCCCCCAGGAGAAATAGCTCCCAGCACCCGGGTGCTCGGAACAGCAGCAGCCATGTGGCCCTCGGGGTGGACACTGGTCCCCCGAGTCAGGCTCCAACTGGGCGGGGTCTGGGTGACAAGCGCCTGTGAGGCCCCCACGCTGCAGGAGACCCTGCTCCAGCCCCCGAGCACCCCCTCCCCGCACTGCTCACTGCGGCTCCTGACAGGGAGCGAACATCCGAGCCCCTTTCACAGATGGGAAAAGTGAGGCTGAACAAGGTCACACGCGGGTAGACGGTGGAGCTCAGCCTTGACCGTGGGTCTGGGTGCTGCACATCCCGTTACAGGCGCAGAGGGGAGTAAGGACAGAGCGGCACCTGTTCCGCTCAGCCTGGCGGCGAGCCAGCACTGAGCAGGGCGGCCAGAGCCCTCGACGGCCCCTCCCAGGGACGTCAGGACAAGGCCGAGCACAGCCGCCCCCAGCCCGCGCTGCGGAAACCCCGGCCTGGGGCAGGGACCGGTCAGGCTAGCGGAGGGCTTTTGCCCCCGACCGGACGATTGTTTGGGGATACACTGGTTCTCCCAGGCGGCGGCGGCCAACTCGATGCCACGGACCGAATTCTCTCTCCCAAAAAGATAGTCCCAACCCCTGGCGCCTGGGAACGTGACCTTATTTGGAAATAGGGTCTTTGCCGGTGACTAAGTAAAGGCGAGGTCATTGGGGCAGGCCCTGATGCAGCATGGCTGGGACTCTTACAAAACGGGGACATTGGGACACAGACGGGGAGACACACACACCCCAGGAACGTGAGTGCAGAGGTGGGGGTCACGCACCTGCCGGCCAGGGAGCACCACAGGTTGCTGGCAAACCACCGAAGCCAGAAGCCAGGCAGCAGCAGACCCCCACCGCCCTCGAGGGACCCCTCCCCGCAGACAGCTTGCTTTCGGACTTCCAGCCTCCAGAACGGTGACACGGTACATTCCTGTTGTTGAAGCCCCCTGGCGTGTGGCCCGAAGACACGAGAACGCCACAGCTCCCCCGCGTGCGACCCTCCCAGCCCCTCAGCCACGCCGGGCCGGAGAGACTCCGGCAAGTCCTGGTGCCACCGCTCGGCTCGAAGGGACCAACATTGCCGTCCAGGGCCCCGAGAGGCCGGAAAGTCCTTGACCGCAGCCCAGGACTGACCCCGCCGATTCAGGCCAGCATGAGCAGGGGGTCCCCGGCCACAAGGAGCTGGATGCCGCCCTGGTCGGCTGCGCCCTCCAGCAGGGAGGACGGTGTTTGTGTCCAGTGCTGCCCAGGGACGATTAGCATCAGGAGATTGGATTCATAGCGGGCTGCTCATTTTCTCTGCCTGTCACCAATGTCTGGCGGAGCATTGGAATTCTTAACCTTCCCTGCTCTAAGTGAAGGCATATTAAATGGCTTTGACAGCTCGGAAATTTTGTTGCGGATTCCTGATGAGTTCTCGCGTCAGGATGAACTTGCAGCCTTGTTTTTGCAGAGGCCGAGCTCCCATCCCATCTTCTCGAGCGAGGGCCTCAGACAATCCGGCTTCTTCCGTGTCTACGACCCAAGGGGTGTCGGGTCAGGATGGTCCCCGTGAGCCCGGCGGGTCAAGGGTCCAGAACCGTTGGACCTGCCAGGAGCCCTTAGTTTTGCTCAAGAAACCAGCGGTGAGCTCTCTACTACAAAACGTGCACACGTGCCTTGGCCAGAGCCTGTGAGAAACCCTCGAGAGCCCAGGGAGCGCTCCCGGCTCGGGCCGGGCGGGGGCCGACGGCTGCGGCGGGCGGGGCGAGAGCTCCGAGCGGGGCCTCCGTGCCCCGCGGCCGGGCCGGGCCTTCCTAGTGGCCCTCAGGACTCTGCCCGCCCTCCGCTCCCCTGCTTGGCTTCTGCTTGCGCCCAAACGGGGATTTTCCTGGTAGCTAGAAATAGAAGCCTGGAGCCAGCTTAAGCCGGAGGTGGGGGGGCTGTTATACCAAGAATTCAGGGGACGGGGCGCACACTCGGGAGCTGGGGTGCTGGGCCGCTGCGTGGGCTCAGCTTCTCCTCGGCAGGTGCGATGGGGGCCAGCGCCCTGCGCGTCCCGACGGGGTAAAAGGGAGGCTTCAGAAAATGTTATGTTTCAGCAGACTGAGACTTGGACACAAACAAGTAGACTTTTATTTATCTCCAGAATGGCCCTGGATTTCTGTCTCTGATCTCCCAGCCTGCCCTCGGGCCGATGTCCTCGTCCTGATGGTGCAGAATTCACAGCCCCTCCTGCGACCGACCGACACTGTCAGAGCCTGGGTCACCATCCCCCCCTCTGGTCCCCGCTCTCCCTGTGCATCCCAGCGCCGTGGGAGGCTTTTCTGGCCACGGCCGCCCATCCGTGGCCCACGTTCTCGGTTGGGTCGCCCGTACCTGTGACCTCAGGCGCTGATGTCGGGGTGCGTGGCCTCCCGCCGGCACCTGGTCGGCGGGGGTGGGGGGGGCACCTGGAGGGACAGCGGCACCTTCCCTCGGCCTCGCCAGCCGTGTGCACCCACTTCAGCACCCCCCACATCCAGGGAGGACCTTCCCCTTTCAGGGGACTCGATCTCTACTCTTCTGCTCTAAAGGTAGGAAAACGTTAGGACACCAAAGACAGAGAGCTTGCAAATCCTTCTCTGTCCCTCGGTGGCCGTTCGCCCCATGCACAGCCCTTTGTGGGGGGGGCATTCCCCCCAGGCCTGGACACCTGGCCTGGGGGTCTCCTGGACAGAGGGATGGAGACAGTTGAGTCATCCAAAACTCCGGATTCTGGGCTGCGGCCCTGCTGGGGACTACCGCGAAGCTTTGGCGAGGGGCGGGCTCTTGCTTCCGACCGAGCATCACTGCAGCAGAAATGATGGGTCCCCGGGGGGCTTCCTGCCGACTCTCCCGCCACCAGAGGCAGCTCTCAGGCTGAGGTGCAAGCCCGACTTGATTTTTTGGAAGTCGCTCAAAGCATGAAGACTCGATGAGTCTGTTAGGAGGGAAGCATGAGCAGCAAGGAGGCTTGCTCGGGGGGCGGAGAGACTTCTCATGGGAAGTACATGAAATCCCCATCTCCTCTTGCAGGTACCACGGTTGCCTTTGGAGAGGCCGAGAGCTTGGCGGAGCTCCCGTCATAATCTCGGTTCCTACCTTCCATCTGTTTTCCTGGGGAAAAAGCAAATGCATTTCAAAGACTGGAGGCATCTTGGTTTCTAGCAAATTCTAAAGCAGGTGCATACTAGAGGGTCACGGAGAGGCGTTCCCGGGAGCGCTGTTGGGGTTCTGGTGCACACGGGAGACGGGGACCGAGGGCCTCTCCCGGAGACCCTTCCAGGGGGAGCCCCCACTCCCCGGCCATAGGCTCCCCTCTGCTAACTTCTGGGCTGTCCCTCGGGGCCCTGGGAGCCTCTGGAGCCATTTTCCGTGACTTCAAGGTCACACAGAATATGTACATGGGTGCTGGGCCCTCCCTTTCCTGTCTAGGCGCACGGCACCCCTGTGTCTTAAGGCTCTAACCATGTGGGACTTCCCCAAAATGCTTTGCATTTCAGAAATAATGAGAGAAGGGGTCAAGTCCGCGGACTTGGATGGAAATTCTCCAGGAACCCCCCACCCTTCCTTAGGAATCTTCCGGCAAGGCAAAGGGCTTCCCCTGGCCTTCCCTTTGACCATTGGAAACGCTCCACCCCCACCCCAAGCTGGTTTCTGCCTCCCGTGGGTGGAGGTGGGAGGGGAGTGCAGGGCATGGTCCCCTCGTTGGTGTGTGCGAATCCTGTAACACCGTGACCTTGACGTTAGCATCGCAGAGGCGCCTGGGAGGCTCAGTCGGTTGGGCGTCTGACTCTTGGTTTCGGCTCAGGTCACGATCTCAGGGTCGGGCTCCGCGCTCAGTGTGGAGTCTGCTTGAGATTCTCTCTCTCCCTCTGCCCCTCCCCACCCTCTAAAAAAAAGAAAGGATCGTGGTGGGTGATGTCTGCACAAAGAGGGTGACCCCGGCTCCCTCCCCTCCCCCTGCGCCGGCATGCAACCTGAGCCCCAGGACCTAGGTGATGGCGGGAAGGACAGCAGTTAAGAGGCTCTTCTCCCTCACTTTCGGGATGGATGAACTATGAGGTGAGCTTAACCTCCAGCGTCCCCCACGGGATCAGGAGGCGGTTACGCTCCCGACGCGAGTATTCCCCGCTTCCCTTGGTAAGAAGCCCCTTCCCTGACCCGTCCGCGGTTTCTCTGGGGTATTGGCTGACCAACGCATCCCATGTTCCCTGAAACTGTCCCAGTTCTGTAAAGTCCTGCATCCTTATAGCTTGTCCCCCTCCCCCAGTCCCAGGTCACCTGGGCCACCGCTCGCTCAGTCAACGACTTGCACACCCGTCTCTGTCTCCGGGTCTTGGAGTCTGGATCTCTGCTCCCAGTGGTAAATGTTTTCCTGCAATCCAACACCTTCAGTCCAGGCTTGATGTGGGAGAAGAGGTCACGAGGGGCCTGGGGGGCAGGGAGGGCACACGAACACTTGAGATGAAGCAGCTCGGGACTATGGACACTGTGAGGGCAAGTGACTGGCAAGTCAACAGCCATCTGGAAAGGGAGTCATTTTGTCTGTTTGGTGAGTCGATCCGCTGCCCTGAGACCAGGTCTAGTCTGTTTGTTGTTCCAGTAAATGAATTTGTAGGCAGTTCCTAAAAAACCCAATAAAGGCATTTGCAACGTTCTCTCCTTGGGTAAAATTTTCTGAAATAATAAAATCGTGCCGATCTCATTACTTTCTGATCATGTGAAATTGTGTGGTTGCAGGAAAGTTCTTCCTCAAACTCTGCCTCACCCACCCCCTGCCATTCAGTGTGGGGACTCCCCGGGACCAGCACTGGTGACCTCAGGCGTCCCCCGGAGCTGGGTGCTCCTGTCACATGAACTTGGCCCACGACAGCGACAAGTGGGGAATGGACGCAAGCACGACCCGTGCTTACCTGAAGAGAAATTCAGGAATGCGGAGAGGGCTCGGCCTAGGGAGCTGAGCCAGGACCAGGCCGGGTTTTTTGGGGTCGGTAAGGGAATCGTGGCCATAAAACGCCCACAGCTCCCTAGGGGAGTGCGGAGACCACACGGGCCCGAGGCGGAGGTCACAAGTCCTCATTACGCGACTCCTCGCCCCTACCGTGTGGTGGGGATGGCCACCGGCGGGCAGGGCAAGGGCTAAGACAGAGAAGATGGGCTTGGGGCTCACTACCCTCCTGGCCGGGGGGAGGGTACTCTCTGGTCAGATGTCTGGCTGGTGGTCTCTCTCCTCTCACTTCCCACGGGGACCCCGGGGGCCTTTGCCCGGGGAGGAGGGTTCCTGGCAGGCACCGCCTGGCCTCCCTTCCCGCCCCGTGGACGTGGACCAGGGTCAGGGGACAGAAAGATGTGGTCTAGCCAAGCAGGCCCCCGGGGCGCCCCCTGGGACTGGCTCCAGAGGGCCCGGAATTCCAAGGGCACGAGGAAGGCAATGGAAGGTGCCTTGGGGAGAGGCAGCCGGGCAGGTGAGCGGGACAGCGGTATGGACGGTGAGCAAGGAGGGGAGGCGTGCAGGGGAGGCTGGACAATCACTCCCTGGGTTGGGTGAGGCGGGGGCTGGGCAGGAGGGGGCCAGGGGCAGCCCCCGAGGACCCGAAGCCCGTCTCCCAGGCCCCCAGGCAGCGCTAGCTGGACCCAGAGCTGCGGGCCTCGCCAGGGGAGTCAGCTGCGGCCACGGCTGCTTTTCCACCCACGTCCCCCCCGACGATGGGCCGCGAGCGCTCCTGGGATCCTGACATATGGTTGCTTATTACCCATAACGTCCCCGCTGTTGTGAATTCTCTCCTTTTCATCTTTTTTATGAGTAGTTTAATGGGAAGGTAGGGGGAGGGTGCCTCTGGAGATGGTGATTTGAAGGAACTTTCTTTGGCGGTGCTGAGTTGTCGTCGGGGGAGCCGAGGGAGACAGGAGGCCTTGCTCCTGGCTCGTGGAACTGGGCGCGGAGCCGGAGGGGCGAGTGCTGGCGGCGGTCGCAGAGAGAAGGCTGCCCCACTCAGGGTGCCCACCCATAGGAGCGGGAGCCGACCCTGGAACCCACGCGCCCCGAATTACTCAGAGCCCGGAGGTACGGCCGGGGCTGGCCTCGTGGGCGCTCACCGGCATGGGGCACAGAAGGGCCCCACGGAACGCGCCCGGGCCCCAAATCTCATTTTCTCCCAGGCCTTTCAGGTCCCGCGGCTCCTGTTGTGTAGGTGACATGCATGGACGTGAGCTGGGGGAGCTACAGTGATGTGCCACTCACACAGAGTGCTTTGCCGCCGACGCTCGGGTCCCCGGGTGTGAGGATCTCCCCCACTGAGCACCTCCACGGCACCAGCCGGGCGGCCGACAGCGTCACGCGCCTCTGTCCTCCACCCGGGGACAGCGTCACATCCCACAGGCCCAGGGCCCGTCCCCCCAGACTGTCCCCGCGTCCCATGCCAGTCACGAGGCCAGGCCGTCCCCGCTGCTTCTGACCCCCCGGCTAGAGATCGGAGGCGCCCACGACCCCTTCTCCAGGTCCACTAATTCGCGGGAGCGGCCCCGGAGCTCGGGGAGCCGTTCAGTTCCTGCCGCCGGTTTGTCATAAAAGGAGAGGATGAAGGAGCAGGCCAGCAGCCAGATGGGAGAGGCGAGGGGCGAGGCGTGGGGAGGGGTGCGGAGCGCCCGTGACGTCCCCGGGGGCGCCCCCCAGCAGCCCCGCGTGCCCACCAGCCCGGAACCTCCCCGAACCCTATACTGTCGGGATTTTCACGGAGGCTCCGCCACGTAGGCCCGGTCTGCGCTTGGAGTGGCCCTCTTCCAGCCCCACTCCTCTCTCTGGAGAATGGGGCGCGGGGCTGAAAGTCCCAAACTTCGGAGCACAGCGGGGTCTTTCCCGCAATCAGCCCCCTGCCCGGGAGCCCCCCCGAGTCGCCTCGTGAGAACAAAGGACACTCGCGTCACCCAGGAAGTGACGAGAGCTCTAGGACTGTTAGGGACCAAGGTCAAGACCAAGATTTAGAATAAAAGATGCTCCTGGCACTCTTCCTACTTAGGAATTCACAAGGGCTTCAGGAGTTTTGTGCTGGGAACAGGGACCAGACCAAATATATATTTCGTATTATAAATCACAACATCACAACACGAAAATGTTTGCCTTGATTAACATTTTATTGAACACTTCCGCACGCCTGTCTGCCGAGCATGATGTTCACAGATTTGGTTTCCTTGGCCATTCCGCCATAAAACTTACATTTTGTAAACATATCAATTATTTTAAAACATGTTATCGCATAAATATTAAAGGACTGCGTAATAAAGAATTCTGCCCCTGGAAAGCAACCAGTAATTGCTTGCTTTCTTGTTTGCTTTCTACTCCGGGTCCAGATACATAAACAAAATGTACTCACTTGTAACCAGAGCATGGGAACAATATGCTATACCTTCTGTTTCTTTCTTTCCCTAGGCCCCTAAAATAAGCTTCTCCCACGCTGTAATATTGTATTCTGAGGAGGACGACATCTTCTCACACTGAAATGATCTTGCATGATTAAGGTAAAAATTATCCCTTTTGTGGGCATGCGTTTTCATTTATGATTTTAACAAACTTTGGAATGCCAGCTCTGTGTCACGCGTGATAGAGACTGTGTTGGAGACACGGTGATAAATAAGACAGGCCCTGGCCCTCTGAATTCTCCAGGAGGCGTTAGCTGGGTGAGCATCTTTATTTTGCCTTATTTTGGTGTAGTTCCCAAGGAGAAATTCCGTGGAGGGATTGCGGGTTGGAGAAGCCAAGAGTTTTAATGGCCGTAAGTGCATATTGTCAAGCTGCTTCCCGATTCGTAGTCCCTCAGACGTTCTGCAAATGTACCTGCTTCACTCGAACCTGGCCGAGATTGCGTATCATCGTAAAGACGCGTCCCCCATTTAATAGGTGTACAGTGACAGAGAACTGTGTTAGCTCACATGTGGTTCTTCTAAAGCCTGGCCCCCGGGTCCCGGAAACTGCTTATTTCTGCCCTGACATTTGGTCTACCCAGCAGAGTCCCTTTTTCCCTCCTCTGTGGACGCTGGCCCACCTGTCTGTCACCTCTCAGTTAGCATCTCAATTTTCCAGAGGCTGATTTCAGCGAAATAGCGCAGAAGCGGCAGGCAGCTCGCGTCCCAGCTTCCCCGCTAATTGTGCGGCGTTCTCCTCATTGGTGCAATCGCAGGGCAAGGGAATAGAACGGAGTCTCGTGCTCGCTTCCCATTCTACACTTAGGAACCTAAGAAACCATTCAGATAGTTGATGGCTCGGATGGGAACGTGGAGCTTCCGTTTCTGGGAGCTGGAATCTGTCTTGCTCGTGGCACGTAATTCATGCTGCACCACTGGCTTTGTGCGAGTCCGAGGCTTCGAATTGAGTTTTTATGATTATGGGATGTCTCCCCCACGGTCTGAGATCAACTAACCCCACGAGATGTGGGGAAGGTCTGCGGGACTTTGAGTAACTAGCGACTCTGATCTGCAAGCAAAATACAGTAGCTAGAATGAGCAAAGAAGACACAACGCGGTTTTGTTTGATTTTGTTTCGTTTCTGTTTTTGTTTTTTTAGATCATGGGGTAAAAATGTAGGAAGGGTGTGGAGACGGGGGACGGGGGAAGACTGGAATGCTCTTCCCCCCCGGGGGCCGTGTGGCCGGCTTCTGACGCCTCAGCTCACACAGCCTTCCCGGACCCCTGACCGATGACTGACCCCGCACCCCCGCACCCCTGTGTCCAGTGGGGGCACCTTCCAGGGAGGGAGAGCGGGAATCCGACAGGAACTGGGCCTTTACCGGGCGCCGGGACTGTGACGGGCACGGGTGCGTCGTGCGTGAGCCCAGCCGCTGCCTCCAGGGAGCTCACGGTCCAGGCCGGGAGACAATCCAGGGTGGCTAGTGGCTCGGGGCAGCACGCGGGCGCTGACGTAGGACCTCGAGGGGTGGGGGGCGCCAGGCTTCAGGGGGAAGGAGGGTTTCCTGAAGAGGAAGTCATTTGACTTGGGCTCTGAAGGTCAGGTGGGATCTGGCGGCGGGCAGAGGAGTCCGGGGAAAGGGACCAGCATGTGCAGAGCCCCAGAATGCGGGAAGATACGTGTGTGCAGGGCTCGGACGTGGCTCCCGTGGCCGGAACAGGACGGGCAAGGAGAGAAG
>CM052896.1:865129-886802 GCA_028534135.1 Potos flavus | reverse complement strand
TTTCTTCATAGTTCATAAAAGAATGGTGCATTTAACAACTAACAACATCTTCGGTTTGATGAAATACAATATTATGGGGGGAAACTGTGACAGACCTCCCCTCTCAAGAGCTTGTACTTTAGTAAAGGAGAGAAGACACCTAGAAGAAGTGGCATGTTCTGATGTGCGTGTTAGGCAGCCTTATGTGATTCATTAGGAACGTGCTGGCTCAGACAAAACCACGGGAGCTATGGACATGAAGGACAACCTGGATCTGAGTCTCAAGGACAAGGATCTGAGAGCGGAAATAGCGATGACTCAGAAAGAGCCCACTAAGGGCCGGACGTTATCCTAGATACAATATATAAATTGGCTTCACTGTAACAGGATGAATTTGGAAAGCCAGAACAAAGGTAGGAAAGAGGAGGCAATCTTTCAGGGACAAAATATCAGTGATCAAGCGATAAAGATTTTTAATTCTCTCGCATTAGGAGGAGTCCAGAGCGGGGCTGTCCAAGAAGGACGGCTTAGGGGCTCTACCTAAGCAAGGCTCTACCTCCCTCTGTTCTCGTTGTTGGGCTGCTCGGTTGTCTGTATGATAGCTCGTCCCTGTACGGCTACCAGATGGCTCCTGCAGCTCCAGGCTTCACGGCCATGTTCAAGGTGGGGAGCGTATGGAGAAATAGTGCCATCTGCATCTGTTAATCAGGAAAACCAAAGCTTGCCCCAGGCTTCTAGCAGCTTTCCTTAATTTGCATTGTCCGGAGCTGGGAGACAGAGCCACCTCTTCCCTTGGGGATGCTGGGAAGTCTTACGTTTGAGAACACGTGACAGGAGAGGAGTTATGGGATTAGACCAAATTACCACTCGTCACTAGGGCTGGGGCACTGCTGTTGCAAACAGAATTGAGGTTCTGAGTCTGAGAGCCAGGAAAATCGGGAGGGTACCTGTTGTGCATGACAACTAAGAGTGAGCTCCCCTGTGTGCTGTTCGGGGGAGCACACGGTGTCTGCAGAAAGCATGGGAGACTACTTTAGCAGGAAGGAAAAACGGATGAGTGAACGACACTGATGGGAAGTAGGTTTGGAAAGACAGGCATTCCTGCAGCATTTTAAGAAGAGAGGCAGAAAGGAGAATGGGCATGGAGAAAAGCTCACTTATTTCCTCTACTAGTACATATTCAGCAAGGCTGGGTTTTGTTTTTTTGTGTTTTTTTTTTCCAATCATTTAAAGGATATATTTGAAGCTGGAATTACTGCCTAGGGTAAGCATTTGCCCTTGCATCTCCTACATGAATCTCAGTGATGGGGCCTTTTAAGGTCAACCTGGTGAAATTTTGCTGGGCAGGAGCATCCAGTCTGTTTACAACTTTGACAGCTAATAATCTCCAGCTGGTAAAGATCATGACTTCTGATAAATTCTGCAAAACACCCTGAATAGCCAATGCAATCTTACAAAAGAAGAACAAAGCAGGAGGCATCCTTCTCCCTGATTTCAAACTGTACTGCAAAGTTAAAGTAACCAAAACACTATAGTATTGACATAGAAAGAGAGACGTAGAACAATGTACCAGATTAGAGAGCCCAGAAGTAAGCCCACACATATACAGTTAATTAATCTTTGATAAAGGAGGCAAGAATATCCAGTGGGAAAAAGACAGACTCTCTAATAAATGTTGTTGGGGAAACTGGACAGCTACACAGAAAAGAATGAAACTGGACCACTTTCTTACACTAGACACAAAAATGAACTAAAAATGGTTTAAAAACTTAAATATGAGACCTGAAATGATAAAACTCCTGAAGAAAACATAGGGGGCAAATAAGTGGGACTACCTCAAACTAAAAAGCTTCTGCACAGCAAAGGAAGCCATCAACAAAATGAAAAGGCAACCTACTGACTGGGATAAAATATTTGCAGATCATATATCTGATAAGAGGTTAATATCCAAAATAGAGAAAGAGCTCATACAGCTCAATAGTAAAACAACAAACAATCCAATTAAAAAACAGACAGAGATCTGAATAGACATGTTTCCAAAGAAGACATCCAGATGGCCAACAGGTACATGAAAAGATGCTCAACGTCACTCATCATCGCGGAAATGCAAATCAAAACCACAGTGAGACACCACCTCACACCTGTCGGAATGGCTAGAATAAAAAAAGACAAGGAATTACCAGTGTTGGCGAGGATATGGAGAAAAAGGCCTCATGGATTGTTGGTGTGGAGGCAAATTGGTGCAGCTACTGTGGAAAACAGTACGAGGATCCTCAAAAAATTAAAAATAGAAATACCATAGGATCCAATAATTCCACTGCTGGGTATTTACCTGAGGAAAACAAAAACACTAATTCAAAAAGATATATGCTCCCCCATGTTCATCAAAACATTGTTTATATACTCAAGATATAGAAAGAAAGAAAGATATAGAAAGTGTCCACTGATGGACAAGCTCTTAAATGGAGCTTGAGGGCATTATGCTAAGTAAAACAAGTCAGACAGATAAAGACAAATACCATATAATCTCACTTATATGTGGAATTTAAAACAAACAAACAAGTAGAAAAACCAAGTTCATAGATCCTAAGAACAGACTGGTGGTTGCCAGAGGAAGGAGGTGGGTGTGGGTAAACGGGTGAAGGGGATCAGAAGGTACAAACTTCCGGTTATAAAATAAATGAGTCATGGGGATGAACAGTATGGTGGCTATAGTTTTTGCGTATACCTACAACTTAGTTACTTCTCTAGTTACACAGTGGTAGCTATTATAACGCATATTTCAAAGTTGCTATGAGATAAATCTAAGAGTCCTCATCACAAGAAAAAGACTCTAGCCACGCGTAGGGGTACATGTTCACTAGACTTACCGTGGTGGTCATCTCACGAATGTACAAATGTCGAGTCAGTACGTCATATGTCTGAAATGGGACATTAGGTCATTTATACCTCAACAAGAAAAGGAAATGGGTTTTAAAAAGATCAAAAAGTAAATAAGTCTGCAGTGGTGACGATAATATCCGATAAATTAGACAGTCAAGGCAAAACGTATTTTAGTGATAAAGAGGGCCAATTCATAATCACGAAAGGATCGGTTCATCAGGAAGACAAAACCACCATAAACGTAGATTTGTCTACTAACAAAGCCTCGAAATGTATGGCACAAAAATAGACAAAGTAGCTAACAGGTGATACTAACACCCCACTCCAAGTAGGTGATACAATACCTAGAAAAAATATCAGCAAATCATAGATGGTTTAGTTGATATTTGTAGGGCACTGTGCTCAACAATTGAAGAAAAAATATACTTTTGAAGTGCATGATTTTATATTCACCAAGATAGACCATTGAACAAGTCTCGATAAACTTAAAATAATTGAAATCATGTAGAGTACATTGTCTAACCATATGGAATTGAACTACAAATCAACAGCTCTAAGATTTTAGGCAGCTATTTACAATATTTGGAAATATTTAGAAATTGAATATGCTTCTAAATAATTCTTAGGGGGCGCCTGGGTGGCTCAAGGTCACATGGCCCGGAACGGCGAGCCAGGAACGGGATTGGTTTCCCATCATGACAGCGAGAGCAGAGCCCGCCTCACCCCACACCCCCAGCTTAGAGCTATGGCCTCTGATGAACGTAACTTGGAGACCCTCATTTTGGGGCTGCTACCATCCTTTGGCCACCGCAGACCCCGCTACCCGGGCCCCGCTGACCGGGGTATAGGTGAGCCCGGAGTCTGTCCTGTCTGGGGACTGCTCCTGGGACTCCGGATGGTGGTGGATCTTCCCCTCCTTTACTTCTTTGTGGCTCGAGCCTTCCAGCTTCCCTGCTATGAGCGATGACGAAAGGACACCCTTTCTTTCCGGATTTCCCAGTGGCCACGAAAGACTCTTTATCCGCCAAAGGGAGAGCTGCTTAGGCAAAGTGCGCAGTGTTGGTAAAGGCCCGTGTGTCATCTCTAATAGAATGGGGTAGCCCGGGTTGCTGTGAAAGGAATGGCATGTCCCGTGTGGCCCGTCTTCCTCGGGGAAGGGGAAGGCTACCCATGCGGCGAGGAAGGAGCGGGGAAGGCACGTGACGGGCCAGGCATGGAGGACTTTATTGCTATAGGATGCAGCGACCTGGAAGGTTCCTCAGCCTGACCCTGAACACACCCCCCGGAGCAACAGCAGGACAGGTAGGGTCGTACGGGGATGGAGCAGGACGAATCCATAGAGACCAAGGCATGGGGACCGCACCAGGGATCCAGCGCCCATGGGTGCCCCAGAGGAGCAAGAGAACCAAGCCCACCAGGCAGAAGTTGGCCACCTGACCAGGGTCAGCAAAGCAGACCCAGGTCGAGAGCAAGCGGACACCATGCTCACGGTCTGAGAGCATGCCCAGGGCTTCCCGCGGCAGGCTGTGCCCTGCAGGCTGGGGCGTGGGTAAGTCTTCCCGGCTTCTGTGGGTGGGCATGGGGAGCGATCCGGAACCAGGCAGCCCAGGGTTCTGTCTCTAGTCCAACTTCGATCATGAAACTCGTGTCAACCAAACTGACCATCAGACCTGTGCCTTCGAAACTTCCGTTTCTTTTCTAGGAAACGCGGGCACTTTGGCGGCTGGCAGTACACTTTAGTTCACGGGGAAGCCGGGGGCATCTGTCCTACCTCTTTCCTAGCATTCGACGCCCAGGCCTCTGACCCGACTGCTTTGTGACACAATGTCCTTTCCGGAGACTCTTCTCCTATCACGGCACTTCCTCACACCCCCCCACCGTCTCCTCGTTCCCCATGGTTCCCTCTTCCAGACCGGCTCAGTTGGGAGCTGGTCCCTAAGACTGCAGAGGAAGCTGGTAGAGCAGGGTCAGCAGACTCGTCTGGGCCAGATCCAGCCTCCTGCCGCCTTTGTAAGTAAAGGTTAAACGGGACACAGCCCGTCGCTGCTTTTGTAACAAAGACGATACGGTCCCCAGAGTCTAGACTAGTATGTGGCATTTGACAGAGAAATTGTCATCCCGTGTCAGTCTGGGGTTGGAGCCGGCACACCTGGCTTCAGATCCTGGCTCTGGGGCTTACCGGCTGGGGCGTTGAGGGAGCCACTCTGGACCTCAGTCTCCTCGTCTGTGACTTGGGGATAATCACCCCTCCTAACCTGGCTTATGAAGATCGCAGTGAATAATGAGCCCAGAAGCCCTTTGCAATCTGCAGACTGCCGTAGAGACGGCGAGGGCTGCTGTTTCTCCCTTTTCTCGGAACCCTTAGGATTGCTCCGGTTCCTTAATTTTATCCTCTTTGGTTATTCTGGGACTAGAGCTATTAAAACCTGCAATTTGCAGGCAGGGCTAATGCTAATTTTCTAGTCAGCCTACCTTCCTGTAAGCTGTCAAACGACAAGGATATTTTTAAATAAGCATGAATTATGTAAAAGAATTAGTTCATGAATGAAGCCCACAGTCATATATTTTACTCTAAGAGTTAAAAAAAAAAATCCAATTTATGTATCCTCTCTATTGAATGGAGAAATGGCGCCTGAATGGTAACTATATTTAGATTCCCCATGCCACCTTCTATGGTCAAATATTCTCTTTGGTTGGAGCAGCAATTTTGTGCACGCGTTCGGGAAGAGAGGTTCTGAGGACTCACGGGAGGGCGTGCTGACCCGGATCGTTCCCCGGGCGCCGGGCGTGCTGGCTGCTCAGGGCTGAGCCACTGAGTAGAAGGAAGAGGAAATCCAATCTGGCGGTGGGCGGCCTCCCTGCCTCCACAGGGCTCGGAGGGAGCCAACAGTCCAGATTACGGCGTACAAAAAATGTCATGTATGTTGGCTCGGTTTCGAGCACAGCGTCTCCCCCCCGCCCCCCGGGACCGAGGAATCTGCTGAGACAGCAAGAATTGCTCAGGTTGCAAACTGGTGTGCCTTGGGGCTGGACAAAGCCTGGAGACTTGCTTTGTTTGGCTTACTTAATAGCATGATGCTTTTTTTTTTTTTAAGATTTTTTATTTATTTATTTGACAGAGAGATCACAAGTAGGCAGAGAGGCAGGCAGAGGGAGAGGGGGAAGCAGGTTCCCCGCTGAGCAGAGAGCCCGATGCGGGGCTCGATCCCAGGACCCTGAGATCATGACCTGAGCCGAAGGCAGAGGCTTTAACCCACTGAGCCACCCAGGCGCCCCGGCGTGATGCATTTTTAAAAGAATATTATTTGAATGTCTTTAGTCGAAGACGTTTGTTCCAGCCCCGCTCCTGCCCTCCTGTCTCCCTAATGTGTTGTGCAGAGCTGCTCGACCCCCTAATAACTGGGGCATGCAACACCGCACCGAGCTGTGGGGGTCTTCGTTCGCTGGCAGGTCAGTCACAGCATCGTGGCCCCTTTGGGTCCGGTGAAGCCCCGTTCTCGGGGGAGGAGGTTTATCAAACCGGATAAGGAGTCAGGTCTCCAGACCAGCAGAGCGAGGCTCAGGGCAGGCTTGTAATGTATCTGCGGGGAAACCGGAGTGTGTCGGCAAGTCCGAGGAACCCCCACAACCAGAAGGAGCGACAGGACAGGAGTGAATGGTGGTACCTCTTGGTGGGCCGCTACCAGCCCCCAAGACGCCCTTCATAATTGAAGGAAAAGCTGTGTTTCTGTTGGAGGTCAGTGAAAATAAATACGTAATTTTACGTGCAGCTAATACACAGATTAGCAAACACGATTAGAATCCTTGCTGGTGATTCCACATTAAGTAAGATGCCAGTTTTAGGCTGAGGTGTGTATTCTATTGTGCTCAAGAAATACTCCCCAAATTTTATTTTATATTTATAGTCGATACTAAATGTTACTTAGTTATTTCCTCTTGGGATATAGTTGGTTTTTCTCAGATTTAAAAAAAAAAAAAAATGTTAGAGGACTCAGTCCAAGGATGATTTTGAAGGTGGTCTTAGTGTGAAAATACCTTCTGATATTTTGTAAGTTTGAGGAGGCTTTTATTTATTTATTTATTTATTTATTTATTTATTTATTCTGCATTTAAAATCAGAATAAATTAGGTTTACCTTTTTTTGGCATGAAAATATTACTTATTGGTCCTTGTCATTCTGATGCTTTTTTTTTTTAAGGAGGTTTGTTTTTCATTTTTGAAAACTCCTGGATATTGTGTGTGTGTGTGTGTGTGTGTGTGTGTGTGTGTCCTTTAGTTTTACCACAATATGTCTAACTTTTTTTCCTCCTCTTATTGAATTTGTTAGACACTCTAAGAGCCGTTTAAGTTGAGAATTTACATAGCTTTTGAATCCTGGGAAATTTTTAGCCTTTAGATTTTCAGATATGTCCTGTCCTCCATTTGTTTGTTTCTCCCCCTTTTAGGCTACTTTCATATGATTGCCAACACTTTTTTTTTTATTTAATTTCAATTTAATGAACATATAGTGTATTATTAGTTTCAGAGGTAATTTAGTGATTCATCGGTTGCTTATGACACCCAGTGCTCATTACATCACGTGCCCGCCTCAATGCCCGTCCCCCGGTTACCCCAGCCCCCCACCCCCCTCCGTTTGTTTCCTGGAGTTAAGAGTCTCTTATGGTTTTTCTCCCTCTCTGTTTTTGTCTTAATTTCCTTCCCTTCCCCTCTGTTCATCTGTTTTGTTTCTTAAATTCCACATATGGCTGATGTCATATGGTAATTGTCCTTCTCTAACTTATCTCGCTCAGCATAATAGCCTCTAGCTCCATCCACATCATTGCAAATGGGCAAGATTACATTCTTTTTGGTGGCTGAGTAATAGTCCACTGTGTATATGGCTGCTGCCTGTGTTCTCCTCCAGGATTTTGGTGGATTCCTGTCTCACATTTAGGCTTTTCATCCATTTTGAGTTTATATTAGTGTGTGGTGTGAGGAAATGGTCCAGTTTCATTCTTCTGCACGTGGCTGCCCAGTTTTCCCGACACCATTTGTTGAAAGACTGTCTTTTTTCCAGTGGACATTCTTTCCTGCTTTGTCAAAGATGAGTTGACCATAGAGCTGAGGGTCCATTTCTGGGCTCTCTATTCTGTCCCATTGATCCGTGTGTCTGTTTTTGTGCCAGTACCACACTGTCTTGATCACAGCTTTGTAATTGAGCTTGAAGTCTGGAATTGTGATGCCTCCAGCTTCGGTTTTCTTTTTCAACATTTCTTTGGCGATTCAGGGTCTTTTCTGCTTCCATACACATTTTAAGATTGTTCGTTCCAGCTCTGTGAGGAATGTTAATGGTATTTTGATAGGG
Source organism: Potos flavus (assembly GCA_028534135.1). Classification (NCBI taxonomy): domain Eukaryota; kingdom Metazoa; phylum Chordata; class Mammalia; order Carnivora; family Procyonidae; genus Potos; species Potos flavus. Next base: position 878,596 of record CM052896.1, on the reverse strand, counting down.
ATTATGCTGAATGTGTCAATGGCTCTGCGCAGCATAGACAAATATAGCAATATTTGTTCTTCCAATCCATGAGCATGGAATGTTTTTCCATCTCTTTACCAACACTTTTATTTTTATCCTCCATACCTGTGGTGGCTTTAAAGACATAGCTCCAAAACTGTTTGACGCCAAGAGATGGGGTCCGTGCTCGTCCATTTGAACCTGCTCTCTGTAAATGCTCGACCAACAGAATGCAATGAAAGTGAGGCTGTGGGGCTTCTCGGTGGCTCAATCAGTAAAATGCCCAAGACTCTTGGTTTCAGCTCTGGTCATGATCTCAGGGTCCCGAGATCAAGCCCTGCATCAGGCTCTGCACTGAGCATGGAGGCTACTTAAGATTCTCTCTCTCTCCCTGTGCCCCTCCTGCTCATGCTCTCTCTCTCAAAAGGAAAGTGATGCTGTACCAGTTTCCAGATTGACACCTGAGAAAACTGAGGTTTAAGTCTTTTTATCTCTTTCTTGTCACTGCAGGGGATTGAAAGAATTGAAGTTAACAGAGCATTCTATGTGCCATGTTCAATGTTAATTGGAAGTCTCTTCTTGTTTCGATTTTCCTTTTAATTATTATAATAATTTTCATTTTTGTTTCTAAATTTCATTTTCCATTTTGTCTGTGCTAAGTTTTAAATATGTCTATTTTTATCAGTATGTAGTTGGAGTAAAAAGTCTAGTCGATAGTCTCTGATTTACATATATGAGTTTACACTTTTTACATTTGCTTTGGTTTTTATATATTATACTTATTTCTTCTTTCATTTTCTATTTTCTGTATCCATCCTTTATTTATTTCACCTTTTCTATCTTTTTTGGGAGTAGTAAACTTTTCTTTGCCTACAATCTCTCTCCTTCTTTTTCTCCCTCTGCTAATGTGTAAATTATGGCTTATTATTTCTTTTTCTTTTCATTAAAATTTTTGCTTATATGCAAAAAATGATTTTTCTCAATGTTTAAGATGTATAACTTTATACTTTTCATTATCTTTTTAATAATAGTAACCATACTTTCCTTAGTCTTTTTTTTTTAGAAGATTGCTTTATTATCTTAAAATGGGGGGGACCGGATTATTCTGTAAGTTGTGCTTAATGTCCGTCTTTCAGGGTGTCAGTCGTCCTCAGATGCCTTCAGGTTTTGTGTGTGACTCACGGGAAGGAACCTGCTCTTGGGGAGGAACCATCCCTGGCCCTCTTTGTCTTTATTGTCCTACTCTCGCTTCTTTATGTCTAGAAGTTTCATAGTGAAATTGGCCCACTCCACCTGACTCACTCAGCTTTGGAGCTCAGAACTGGTCTTGACGGGGCGCCTGGGGGGCTCCGTGGGTTAAAGCCTCTGCCTTCGGCTCAGGTCATGATCTCAGGGTCCTGGGATCGAGCCCCGCATCGGGCTCTCTGCTCAGCGGGGAGCCTGCTTCCCCCTCTCCCTCTGCCTGCCTCTCTGCCTACTTGTGATCTCTCTCTCTCTCTCTGTCAAATAAATAAAAATCTTAAAAAAAACCAAAAAACTGCTCTTGAGTTGGAACCTTAAGGTTCTTGCCCCCACCAGGACATCTCAGATGCAGACCCTAAGCCAGCGGTAGTGTGGCCCGGGCCCTGCCTGTGTGGATGTCCCCAATCCCTCCCTTGGGCAGCAGTTTCGTGTAGGGGATAGCCAAGACGTGGGTGACCTTCTGGGAGTCCCTGCTTCTGAGCAAGGGGGCCTAGCTCGGTTCTGTTCTCGCTCCTGACCGCACGCGCCCGGCCGGGTGTTGATGCCTGCTGAAGGTAAGCGGGGCACTTCTGTGTGTCGTGGCCCTGGAGCCCAGAGGCCCCGCAGCTGGCCCAAGACTCCGCGCTGAGAACATTTAATTACATTTCCGGTTCACGGAGATGCCGGTGACTCTCGTCTGAATATGACTATGTTTAAGATTGATCATTACCTTGGTTTGGAGCGGACGATTGTGTTTTGTCTTAATATGCGAACTCACAGCCCCATCTGAAACAGAGCTGAAACTTGTACATTTTCATACTCTTTGACCGAGCAATTAAAAGTTTAGGAATTTATCCTGAGGACACAACTGAGTGATGTGTGCATAATGATGTTCATTACAGTATTTTACAATCATAGCGCAAAGCTGGAAGCAACTCAAATATTCATCAATAAGGGATTCAATAATTGATGGCATATTAATAAGTGATGACATAGCAATGTGATGGACTAACCCCCCAGCTCTGAGAGACGCTGATTTGGTAATTTGTAAAGCTTTGGCCCTTGTGGTTTTTAAAAATAAAAGATCCATAGATGATTCTGATTTGCCTACAGGATTAAGAATCATGGATAGGAGTGTGTCTGATATTCTGGGAAGTAGATAGTTTTAATTCCAGGATCGCATTCTGCACAGGGACCTCCTGACCAGGGATAGTCCCGCTGTCGCCCAGACTGCCGCCTGCTTCCGTTGGCCCGTCAGCTGGGAACGTAGCTTACATTTTGCAGTGGTTCAAAGGAAAAAAGCAAAAGGATATGTGAAAATCACACAACATTCCAATACCAGAGCTCAGCTGCACTCCATTTATGTCCCGTGGGGGCTGCGGCGGCCGGGGAGCCTGTGGCCCATGGACCTTGAAGAACCGACCCTCGGATCCTCCGTGGGGGGCGGGGCTGGCCCCGTTCTGAACTAGTTCTCAGTCTTGCTGCTGACTGCACGGCGGCCGTCTGGTCCCTGGTGCCGGTGCATGCACGTGTGTGTGTGTGTACGTGTGTGCGTGTGCATGTGTGCATGTGCGTGCGTGTGCATACATGTGCGATACACGTGCGCACGTGTATGTGCATGTGTACATGCATGTGTGTGTGCGTGTGCATGTGCGCGCATGCAGGGAGAAGGTCATTCTTCCTCACTCTGTGGCTGGAAACCGGTCGTCCTGCTGTGATCTGTGAAGTCGGGTCTGTTTCTTCTTACTCCAGCTGATACAGGATAGATCAACCCAAAGCATGAGGTTCAAGGGGAAGGCCGCGCCGCCCGCGGTTCCCGGGGAAAGGGCTCTGAAGGTCGCGTGAGCAGCCCAGCAGGCTCCTGCGGGTCCCACAAGCAGAAACTGCCCACAGCGCTGCCCGAGAGGGAGAGCTCTGGAATCACTCGCCTCGAGCTGCTCTTGGTCTCTCGGCTCGGGTCTCGCTCGTCCTGCCCTTCGGCGGCATCTCCGTGATGCTGGGACCGTGCTGGTGGCCTCAGATGCTGGGCCCCCGTGGCCCCCTCCTTCATGGGGTCCGAGCTCCCACGGCTCTCTCTCCCTGCTCAGGCCACGTGCTCGGTACCCTGCCTGCTTCTCCTCCACTCTGGCCCCGAGGCACCTCCCTACCGGCCTAGTATCAGGGCCCCACGCAGCTTGCGTGTCCTTGAGTGGAAACCTGAACCCTGGGGGCTGACACATCGTCACACCTGGGATGTCATCTATCGCTCAGACAGAAGAGGGCCGCGCCCGAGACCGAGATCGATGCTGCTGAGGGATCGGATTTGGTCAGGAGCAGAAGTGCAGGTGGAAAGCATTTCGCCGCACGCACTCAGGGGATGTCAGCAGGACCCCTGGCACCGTCGTGGGGGGAGCTGCATCTGAGGCCCCGAGACACAGAGTCTGGGGCGGCGGGAGGCCGAGAGAGGGCAGGACAGCATGGGGACAGTAAGCCTTCGCCCGGGACGTAGCCGGGTAGAGCGGGAGGAGTCCGGAGTGTGCCATGCCCCGCCCCTCCACCAAGGTCTCCCAGGGGTAGTGTCACCTATTCCCGGGGCCTCTGCGAGGCAGAGCACAGCGCCTGGTGTCCACGGTCCCCCCTGTTAGCCTCTTGCCTCCATCTTCCTCCCGCACGGCGGCTCTGACCCTGTCACGCAGGGAGGCCCAGCATCCATCATTCACACCACATGGGAAGGAGCCAGATATGACGTTATTTGGTGTCCGTGGCCTCTGTCGTGCAGCAGGTCAAGAGAGAGACGTTTTTATCTTATCTGATTCTCCTGTAGGGGATTCAGATGTCCCTGCGTCCTCGAAAGGCTGGATCAAGGGTTCCTCAAGGAGCACATGCAAACCGACAGTTACTGACTGGAGCTACACCCCTGATGGCACGCAGCAGAGACGGTGGATTCTAGCTGGTCACAGAGCCTCGTCTCCCACTGCCGCCCCGCGCGCCTCCCCGGTTCAGGGGTGCAGACGAGCCCCCTGCGTGTCTGTGCCGTGCAGAGGCTGCTGGCGTCTACCCGCTGTCCCTGCTGCTGTTTCTCATGGGACGTCACATGCGGAGGACATCCCGGACAGGCTCGTGCTGTCAGCAGGGGCTTCTCTCCTGCGGGGATGGGCTCCTTCCCTTCTCAGCAGGGCATCCCCCCTGCACCGCAGCCAGCCCAGGGGTGCATCTTGGGGGGTCCCTGCCTGTCCTCCCCGGGCCGCCAGGACCTTCTGAGCTTTGTTCTGTCCCAGCAGCTGGCGGAGGGCACTGTGCTCACTCTGTCCCATGTTCCTCTCTTCCTCTCGTCTCTGAGCCCCTTGAGAATAGGACCTCGTTTCCACCTCATCCTCCAGTGTGGTGCTATCCACAGGGCCTGAGTCAGCCGGTCTGGGGTGGGGAGGACACCCCTTCTCACGAGCTCCCGAGTCACGCCGGAGCCGCTGGCCCAGGGGCCCCACTCTGGGTGGCAAAGCCTCAGGGCCTCACATCGAATCTCATTCAGTGCTTGTCAAATGCATGCGTGTTCTGGAATCGAGTATCACATATAAAAACACTCTGAGCACCGTAAAACATTTATGAACATGTTAGGACCAGATGTGGCTACTGATTATTAAATATTTTTTCACAAATACGTATGCTACTGTGATTTTGGCTACTAGAATAGCCTGCTGCAAAGTGAAAGCTAGAGACTAGTTATCCACATGGACTGAAAAAAATAAAAAACAGAACAAAATCTGGCTGACTTTTCTTTTTTCTATTTTTCATTAGCTGATTGAATTGGCTTTATATTTTGGCATCGGAGGCTGTAATTTATTTAAATACGTTGGTCTGTATTTGGAGACTGGCATTTCATCTCTGTTCAATTTAAAAAATGCTGTCCCCTCTAAAATCAATCCAAAGTTAATCCACTTCAAGGAACAAGGGAAGCAGGGGTGAGCCCTTCGCCGTGACGGGAGCCTGCACAGTTATTAGTGAACTCTGGGCTGATCCGCCCGGGAGTGTAAGTCTGCACGCAGGTCCCTATTGCCGCTGGGGTTACTGACGTACAAGCCACACAGCACAAGGCTCTGAATAGAAAAGGTCACCCCTCGCTCCTTCCTTGCCCCATCCCCCCCCCAGAGCCTGCAAGGCTGCCCGGATCCAGACCTAAGGCTCCCAGACCCACCATTGTGTTCCAGTGGGAACCTGGCATTTTCTCTCTTGGCTGATGCTTCTGGCGTGGGTTGGTACCTAGTTCAATGGAATTGTGCAAATTGTGCCTGATGATATGATGCTATGGACAAAATTCGGTCCTGCCCTACCTGTAGGAAAGGGTTGTGTGAGCACGAGCAGGCCCCAGCGGGCAGAACTCTGGCTGAGCAGCTAATGCTGTGAGCTCTGGGGTCAGAGTCCCGGGATGGACATCCTGGCTCTGGCGCTGGCGGCGGATGAGCCATTCCAACATTCTCTCCCTCATCTGTCGACCAGGACCCCCCGTGTGCGCCTACCAGAGAGACAGCTGTGGGGGGTGACTGGAATCATCCATACTAACCCGCTCGGCGCAGGGCCTGGCATAGCAAACGCTCAGCAAGTGCCGAGTGCTTTTATTACTATTCCGATTTTGGCTGCCTAGGTGGACGTTGTCCATGGGCCACGGCTGCGGCCTGCGGGAAGCTGAATTAATTAGGACGCTTCCAGCAAATAGCAGGAAACATCCGTAATGAAGACATCTCTCATGTCACCTCTTGAGAAGAGGAACTTAGGACAGGCCCCAGGGTCATGTGATGCTGCATCCGGCATTGCTGCCGAGGACACAGGTCATCTCCACCAGCCCCACCGGGCGGCCTGATCTCGAGGCCAGCTCTCCTCGTGGGTGCAAGACAGCGGCCGTGAGGGCTGGCCTATGCTCTTCCTTGTTCACATTGGGCTGCGGCGTTTGAGAGCCTCTCCCTAGACCTTCCGGCCTTCGTGCTTCCCTGCAGTGTGATCAGGCCAGCCAAGGGCCCGCGCAGCCCTGAGCCTATAGCAACTACTAAGGGGTGGACACGTTCCTGACCCTAGACCAGGAACCCCAAGGTCGCCCAGATCTAGAATGCATGCAGAATTTGTAACATCCCGATTCCCAGGCAGACCCTGCTGCGTGAGTCACCACGGACGGGTCCCAGGCACGTGCACATCAGAGAGCACCCTAAATCATGTAGGTGAACAGGGAGCTCCCTGGAGCCGAGCCTGAGACCGTCGTGGAGGCAGGAGCCGTGTGCAGGAGGCAGACACCGGCGGGGGCCACGCTGTGTTACGAGGGAAGGAAGCCGATGCCAGCCCCCGCGCCCTCTGCAGGGCTAGAGAACCGAGGGCCTGGGCTCTAGACGGGGACCCCCGGCCAGTGGGCGGCGCGGCAGTCCCGGGAGGCCCTGCATTCACTCACTCACTCACTCACTCATTTATTCACTCGGGGTCTTTTGTGGGACACTCCCTGTGGCCTGGTTCCACGTGGGCCGGTGGGCTCCCCGCGGTGAATAAGCCGCCTCGAGCTGCCCACGGGCTGGCGGCGGGCAGACACGTACAAACGAGAAGGGCACAGACGGGCCCACCGTGTGTGGGGAGTAAGGGTAACCAGCACGTGGGAGTGGGGGCCGACGGGGAGGGCGCCTGCACACACCCTCTCCGCGGACCCACGGAGCCTTCCAGGGCACCGTCCCCGTGTCAGCAAGGCCAGCAGCTCTGCCATCACCCCTGGGGAGGGGACTTCCCGAGCCCTTGCATCCTGGCGACGGCGGGGAGGGGACAGGCCCCGAGGGGCTGTGTGCACCCGACTGCGGGTAAATATTTGCGCACGGTGTCGTCGGGCTTGGCCTAGTCTCACACTCTGACTTACATGCGGAGGACGACACAGACGGGGAAGAGAGCCCAGATGTGTATCGAAGACATTTCTCATTCACCTCCAGTCCGAAAGTGTCCTCCCAAAGACAGACGCCCAGCAGCACTGATGAAGTCACCGTGCCAATAAGAGTGATGACACTGCCTGGCTCCTGAATGCTTTATTTCCCAGAGGGCGCCCACGGAGCCGACCTCATCTGGCGTCTGGAGTCGGGCGACGTCTGGTGGTCCGAGGCTCAGACTCGCTCCACCTGGTCCGTCTGGCGCTCCTGTTGGCCCCCAGCTGCAGGGGCATCGCCCGTCCCCTCCCGGGGGTCCAGCCCACCCTCCCACACTGCTACCCGCCTCTTCTGGATTGTCGCTGTTTTGCTTTAAAATAACTGCCCGAAGCCATCAGCCAGACAGTCTGTTTCTAACGTTGTCTCCTCCCCTGACTTCCCTTGACGGTGTCGACACCAGGTCGAATTCGTCCCGGGCTAGAGCTCTGTGAACCGGGGACATTTAATGTGAAAAGATACTGAGTATAAACGCCTGCTTTTGCTAAAAATGAGAGTTTTGCAAATGATGTCGGACAAGAGAGAAAGGGAGGAACGGACGCCTTGCACCCTTTAAACACCCCTTTCCTCGAAGGCTCGTGGATCTGTTTTCGGCTTCCAAGTCTCCCGGGAGACAACGTGACCTCTTGGCAGGCGCACGCCTCCCCGGGTGACCCCGTTCAGGGCACGCACATCCCATCTCCGGCCCGTCTGGCTTCGTTCACGGCAAGAACGAGGGCACAGACTCTGGCGGCTTCCGGGTGAGACTTCCCTCCACACTCTTGGCATCGGCAAAATGCCACGTGGACTGTTCGTCAGGCAACCGAGCAGGTCCGGACGCTGCCGCCTCGGGAGGCCAGGGGGTTCGGAGGGGCGAAGTGAGGAGTCCTGGGTCGAGACCCCAGCCCTCTACCAGTGAGCTGTGTGATGCGAGGTGCCTCAGGCAACCTCTCTGAGCCTCTGTGTAAAATTCCAATCATCACTGACTTTCTCTTCTGGATCACAGGCGCTGGGTTCCTGGGTGCTTGTAGGGTCAGGAGAGCAATGAGTAACGATCTGTGCACGGTGCTCCCAGACCAGAACCCACACTCGGGGTGCAGGGGAGCCGGACTAGAACCCGCACGTGGGGTGCGGGGGAGCCAGCCCAGCTATTTCCTGCCTGGGGTGCTTCTGGTCACGGTGCTGTGCGTGAATAGGCAGACCCCGTGTTGACTGTTGAGTACCCACAGCAGATTACCCGTGGATTACCCCCAAGGAGTCTGCGGTTCCAGGCGAGTCTCTGGATTGGCGTGTGTATGCAAGTACGCAGTAGTTCTGCCATTATTCCTTCCAGCTCCCCTGGGGTCGGCGGCCGGGGAGGGACCAGGAAAGACCCCTGAGAGCCCTCCCAGTGCTGTGGACCCGGGTTGATGAACGCCACACCCCTCTGTCCTATTCTGGCATGCTGGGGGGGTGCACATTCTAAACAACCGCAGTTGGGGCCCGCCCTGTCCTCCCTCGATGGGGCCCCGACACGAAAATAATGCCAGACATTTACATCCTGTTAGCCCTTGCAGAAGCCGACTTCAGGAGCCAGGGCTCTGTGTGTGTGTGTGAGTGTGCGTGTGTGTGTGTATGTGTGTGTGTGTGTGTGAGAGAGAGTGTGTGTGTGAGTGTGCGTGTGAGTGTGCGTGTGTGAGAGTGTGCATGTGTGTGCGTGTGTGTGTGAGTGTGCGTGTGTGTGAGTGTGCGTGTGTGTGAGTGTGCGTGTGTGCGCGCGTGTGTGCGTGTGCGTGTGTGTGAGTGTGTGTGAGTGTGCGTGTGTGTGAGTGTGTGTGAGTGTGCATCTGTGTGTGAGAGTGTGTGTGTGAGTGTGCGTGTGTGTGTGTGTGTGTGTGTGTGTTTCTGATCTGTGTCAGTGTGACCCCAGTTTCTCAGTTCCTCATGTCTCTAAGATACAAACGGATGGGGAATGTGCTAAAATCCTTTCTTGCCCATGTTACTCATCCTTCGCAGTAATGGCACTGACGTCCCCAGTGGGTAGTGTGTGAAGTTCACCAACAGAACGGCTGTGAGTCACTCAGCACAGAGCCTGGAACAGTCCAGATGCTGTTGTCAGGGAGGGTATAAACCGTCAAGTTCACGGAGGCCTCAGGGGCACGGGGTCTGGAAATCCCCGGGGAGGGTGTTGGTTTTCCAGAAGCATGCGTTTTCCTGGGCACACGTTTCCAGCCGTCAGCCGGAGGGTTCCACCTGCTTGGTCCTCACTCCGCACGTCCAAAGTTAAATTCGTACCGTTCTCTCTGAGCCCTGCTGCCCCCCAGCCGGGGGTTCCTCCCAGCCTCGCCCTCCCGGCGTCCGCTCTGCAAGCCTGGGGTCTGGGGGCTACTCTGGCCCGAACACCATTGCTTGCCATGTGCAATGATGCCATCTTTTTAAAGAAGCAACACGTTGTACATTGAAAAAGGCATAGTTTGGGGTTCTCTGGCCACGTCGGGCCCCCGTGGCAGCTCACGGCTGGAGCCACTTGTACCTTCAGACGGGGGCGTGCTTCCCACGTGTACACGGGTCCTGCGGCGCTGCAGCGAACCCTCGACGTCGGGGCCCCAGTGTGAGACGCCGTCCGCGCAGGTCCTGGAGGCAAGCCGGGGAGGCAAGCCGGGCAGCCGCGAGGGCCAGACGGTGGTCAGAGGGCCCGACAGGGCTGGCAGAGGCAAGAAGAGAGTGGGCATCGAAGCATTCCTGTAAATGGGAAATTCGATGGGTAATGAGCAGACGGCAGGACGGTGAATTCAAGACGGGGAGGAAGAGCGTGAGGCGTGTTTCCGGAAGGCCGTAGAAAGGACGCTTCAAGGTAACCGGAGGTGAGATGCTGAAGGGGGAGCCCACACAACGGGGTCCCGCGGAGAGAGTCGGGGCAGAGTGACGTTCGAGGCCTCCGAGAGAGAGCACAGAAGATGCTGAGCACACCTGTGAAGCCTCGGCCTACACCTTACAAATCCGGCTCAGTTCTTTCTACGTTTCTGTAGCCATCGTTCCCTCTGGCCTGAGACGTGGATCCGGCGGACGCGGGCGGGATCGCACAGACTCCGCGCCGGCGCACACGGGGACGTGTAGGGAACTTCTCCGCCCAGCGAGTGAGTCGAGGCCGACCTGACCGGCCCGATCAGGGGAAAGACGAACGCGTCCTGCCCACGGGTCTCCAGGGCAGAATCCGTCCACAAGAGATTCCTGGTGTCCCCTCGGCTTGTGTCCTGAGCGTCACTCCCGAGAGGCGCATTTCGGGACCAGATGGGCTCGTGGAGGTGTGCAGACCTGCAGAAGACGAGGGAAACAGACTCGGAAATCTTCCTGAATTGATTTTGAGAGAGGCCATCCCCCACTCGGCAATGTCAGATCCCTGCCGATGGCGGGGAGCACACGAGGCGTCGATTCCTCCCACCCTCCCTCCCTCCCTCTCTCTCTGAGTACAGTTTCCGCTGATCACAAACCTGACCATTTTACTCTCCTGTTCGAGTATGTGGGTGATCCTTGGGGGCTACACAGTGGGGTCGAAACTCCCCAGGACGGTCATGGCTGTACCTTCGATTGTGTCTTCGGACTGTCTCAGCACCTGCTTGGGAGCGAACACACTTTTGGACGGGCTCGTGGGGTCCGGGGCAGGGGTCGAAGCTTGTTTTTTTCACTAGTAGCAATGCTAAGGATTAGTACAAAACCATGATTATTTGGAAATGTATCAGTGCCAGATCTTGAGCTTGTTTTTTTTTTTAAGGTTTATTTATTTTAGAGAAAAAGAGCGCAAGCAGGGGAAGGGACAGAGGGAGAGAATTCCAAGCAGACTCCCGCTGAGCGTGGAGCCCGACGCGGGGCACGATCCCACGGCCCGTGAGATCAGGACCTGAGCCAAAACCAAACGTCAGACGCCCAGCCGCGCCGCCCAGATCTCGTTTTAGCTGCTGCTTCCTTTGGAGCCACATCCACGAGCAGACGGTGTCTGTCCAGTGCCCGCCTGGCTCCGGGCTCTGACGCCCGCGCTCCCACATAGCGGCTGCTGTTCGCGGTGTCCGCAGCCGGTCGGGAAAACCCAGCCACCGTGTGCAAAGACCCCGCATCTGTGAATCCCTGTGCCCCCGAGCCAATGCATTCCATCTTTCGTTTTCCTAATTGATTTCCTGTTTCTTTACTTTTTTGGTGTTGTCTTGTTACCTGTTTGCTCCAAGGGGGCCAACTGCAACCACATGCAAGGCCTTGATGGGAACGCAAGTCCCCACTCGCCCTCCGACGCCCGGAGCGAGCACGCGTGGCCAGCAGAGGCGCCGAGGCGAGGTGCCAACAGCTGGGGCTTGAGGCACGGGTGCCTTGTTCGCTGGCAGGAAGCGCATGGTTCAGAGCCCGCCCCTGACCTCTTCCGCTCATATTTTCTATGAGATGTTTAAAACCTCTCCTGCACCGAGGCCACTCATCCTCTGATTAACAAGAGAGGGTGGGGAGTGAATGGATGGGGAGAACCCAAGAGGGGCAGGACGACAGAATGGGATGCGTGAATTCTCACTCGGCTGCGGTCCGCCGGCCCTTTAGCTTCCGTCCACGGCGGTCCAAATGCTCGGTTATGGCTCGTTCCTCACCACACCGTCAGACAGCCGAGAAATAGCCTCGTTTCCACTCGGAAGTCGAAGAAATATATGAAAACCGGGCAAACCCGACTGGCCGGGCCGAGCCTTTGGGGGCGCCCTGGTCCTCGCTCCAGATTGGGGTCCACGCTAAAGGAACGCCAGCAGAGGATTTCCTGCCTGACTTTGGATTGAGCACATTTGGAAGATGATCTTTACTCAACCAGACTAGCTTTCGGTACCTGATCCTTAGCTGCCAGACAAAGTCCATCGATTAAAGCAAGTTTATTTACCAGCGGCCGCTGTGAGGAGTAGGGAAGCGGCGTGGTCCAGGGGCTCATGAGCACGTTCGTGGACTCCAGCCCAGAGCTCCCCCTTGAAGCACAGGTACCGTCGTCCCCCGACCCTCACGCCCCGACGGACTCCCCGAACATCACACCCCCTCCAGCTCTGCCAGCTTGCCACTCCCGACGCCTTCCCGGCCCAGCCCCGCAAGCAGGCTCATCAATCAAACAGAGGGAATGCTCGATGAAGCTCATTTGCTATCCTGCGTCGAGGTATTAATGAATTCAGCAGAAAGAAAGACGTGAGTGCCCGCTCTGTGCCTTGCCCACGTGTGGCCCCGGCTTTGATGGACCGCAGCCCCCCGGGGGAGGAGCGGGTGGTCCGCCGGTGACTTCAGTTACGTGTTTAACCCCGATCGTGATGCTCTATGAGGGAGCCAGGGTGCCGGAGAGTCTAGTGTTCTCATAGTTAGGATGGGCGCGGGGACCACCCTCGCCGCAGAGGTGGCCCACGAGGAGGTGCGCACGGTCAGCGGTGCGAGCCCCGGAGAACACCGTGTGCGCGGCTGGGAGTCACGGGTCAGGCTCAGTGACATACGGTTCTGTGTGCAGCAAGCTCTTCCTGTTCCTGAAACCAGCCCAGTGATGGCTGGGAGCTCAACATTTACCGCAATAAGCATGTTAAATATTACGTCGAATACTTGTAACAAGTCCATTCCCCGCCCCCCCGCGCCCCCTCTGGCCTCCAAGCTCTCTGAAAACAGGACTCCCTCCCACTTGGAATCTCGAGGGCCCGACAGGGACAAGCGATTGGAACCAGACAGATAATTTTTGCATGAAAGGGGCTTGACTTTCGCTTCACGTTGTTAAGCATTTCACCTCCCGTGAGTTTACAAACACGTAGATAGTGCGTCTCCAAAAATGCATCGTGGTTTTACTTTGAAAGAATTCTCTGACAATAGTAAAGAGATTTAATGAGAATCTGCCCAAGAGATGCCCACACAGCAGTGGCCTGAAGCCTATAAACCAGATGTTTTATGATCCCGATTCTTTCTCCTTGAGCGAGTCAGGCCCGCACGCAAACTAGAAGGAAGTGTTTGATCAGAGTTACAGTCAGACTTAGCTTCGGAGGGTAACGGGGCCTTCCGAGCCCCGAGGCCAGGCCGTGTGTCTGTGGAGCTAGACCCCTGCATTTCTTGGTGTCCAGAAAGCACGCTGCTGAGCCGGTGGGAGGCAGAGGAAAGCCATTGGGTGGGGCTTCTGGGAAAACTGTTGCAACGGGGAGCAAAGCCCAGTGACACCTTGTCGCTTTTCTCGCCTGTGTGTACGTCAGGATGTGATAAGTAAGACAGCAGCCACCTTCCGGCGACGATGAGTCAAGTCCCAGGGGCCTCATCGCTGCTTCCCCCTGAACTGCCCGTGAGGTCAGCAGCTCTGCCCTGGTCATTGCCCCAGAAAAATCACCCTTCGCCTGGT
>CM052896.1:837172-864629 GCA_028534135.1 Potos flavus | reverse complement strand
CTACATTGAGAACCAAGCACAAGAATTCAAAACGAGGGTTGATGAACTCTCTGTAAAAGGCCAAATAGTAACTATTTCAGGCTCTGTTAGCCAGAGTCTTTGTTACAACTATTCAACTCTGTCATTGTAGCCAAACAGCAACCACAGATAACCCACAAATGACTGGGCATGCTGTATTCCAATAAAACTTTATTTATGGATGTAGCGGACCAGATCTGGGTGGTGGGCTGTAATTTATCCACCTCTGGCTTAAAATGGGCTTATTTCTCTGTCCCGCTACATGTCGAATTGCAGGGACATTCTGTCCATTGCGGGCAGTCAGGGATCTGAGCCCACATGCAGGCTCCACATTCATTCTGTTCCTACGGTTACTTCATTGGGGGTTTCTAGAAAGTCACACGCAGGCTGTTAAGTGCTCCGACCCAGAGACGATGCACTCACGTGTGCTCACTGGCCAGAAGGAGTCCCCAGCCTGCCGACAACAAGGGGGCTGGGAAGACCAGGTTCGCCCCCAGCCACAGCCGGTGACCCCACGAGCGGCACTATCGCCTCCCTTGGCACTAGTGAGAAGGAAGGGAAACACAGCTCATACGTGTGGGGAGGCTGCTGACGTAGCGAATAAAGAGACAGGACACTCAGTTAAACTGAGTGTCGAGCAGGCAGCAGATAGCTTTCTAGTACCAAGCACGGAGTGCCCCGTGTCTCCGAGGTTGTGGCTGCAAGGTGACGAACCCTCGTTCTAAGGACGTCCGAGTGAGACAGGAGCAAGAGCCCAGTCTTCAAAGAGTGCATTTTCCAGGTTCTTCGGTCCCGTCATGTGGGAAATGAATTTTCTGAGGTTACCCTCTACCATCCGCTGGGCACACACGTTGCGGTCCGTACAGAATAGGACACTTACGTTGAGTTTTCTCTTTGCAATGAAATGTAGATTTTTCCATTGAAAGTCAAGTCCGTCGTTTCTAAATGCTGAATAGGATGGCGCTTTAAAAAGAATTCCAGATGGTTAAATCAGGAGGCTGAGAATTAAAAAAAAAAAGAGCAGCCCAAGATTACTCAGATCCCAGAGACTTTAATTTGGTTATGAATGAAATGTATTTTCATTTATCTTAAGTGTGCAACTTTTCATAGTTTGTTCTGAAATCACTGCCAAATGCATGGCAGTGAGCCCTCAGGCATTTTATGGGCTCTGGCTGTGTCTGCAAAAGTTCTCACAAATCCAAATTCTCCACCCCAAGATAAGCGTATCATGAGCTTCCTGGGAGCGAAGACGAAACACAGTGGAGGTAAGACTGGGACCTGGGCAGAGCCAGAGCCGTGGGGCTGCCCTCAGCCCCCTTGTGCTGACAGATACTGATGAGTGAGCCCATCAAGGCTGGGGCTGCCCCAGGTCTCTTGCTACATGTTGCCACAAGACCACATCTGAGGGAAACTCTAGAGCAAAACATCAAGGCCTGTGGCTGAGATGTAAAAATCAAAAAGATGGAGCCTAGATCCAAAGGGAACTTGACATTTACTTATCATTTTTCCTGCTGGAACAAAAAGGCCAGAGGGGGGTGGTTGGTGACACTGATCCAGGAGATTTAAGATCTTAGGGCTAAAGTCTCAGCGATTTTCTTGGCTGTTCCCTCACGAACCCAAAATAACTGCTGCAACTCCAACCATCACATCTGCATTCCAGGCCAAAAGAAAAAGCACATCATCTGAATCAGATCCTCAGTGGACAAGAGAGATCTTCTCGGAGAACAAAATGAAGGGTAGCCAATATGATTGATTGACAAAGCACTGTACTGTCAGAGAAGGAAAGTGTTTCTCCCTGTAGGGCAGGACTAGCGATCACAGCATGTGATCTTCTGGGGTGAGATTTTACTGGGATTTTCTGGTAGAGCAGGTATCGCGTTTCCTGCAAGCAGTGACACATGATTGGGGCTCAAGCAATGAAGACATTAATTGTCTCACGGAGCAAGATGTCTAGAGGAGATGAGTCCAGTTTTGGTGAGCAGTTCAAGGACGTCGTCAGGAACAAAGCTTTGTCAGTAGGTGGGCTTCTCCCCCTCGCTGTATGGGACCGACACACAGTCTGGGGAGGGCTGTTCTCTCGCCCCGGCTGGGGTTCCCATGCTGGGAAGATGGGAAACTGAGGCATCTGGAAGCCAATTCCCCCAGCACACAGAGTCCGAGCGTCAGCAAGAGAAGATCAGCGCACGGAGGGAAGAGCCAAGCCTCAGACAGAGAGACGGCATCGTGGAAGTGCCGTCTGAGCCCCCGGCCCCGCTGGCCGGAAGCCCACGTCCACGTGTCCCGGTTTCCCCGCCCAAAGCTCTTCGTCCTCCTTCCCTCTGTCCTTTGTGATTTAAAGACCAGGTAGTCCAGCAAGCCTGCTTCTGCGCGTCCCCAAGAGCAGGGAGCAGGGGCTCAGACAGGTGTTTGCACACCCGTTCACAGCAGCACTGTTCACAAGAGCTAAACCGTGGAGGCCACCACGTGTCCAGCCGTGGATGACGGACAGACCAAACGTGGCGCGCGCGTGCCCCGGAACAGCACTCGGCCTGAACAGGGAAGGAGCTCCTGACCCCTGCTGCGACCTGGGCGGACCCGGGGGACAGCGTGCTCGGTGAGGGAAGCCCCTCCCCGAAAGACAGATACTGTAGGGTTCCACTCGAACGAGGTCCCAGGAGGAGTCAAGTTCATGGAGACAGAATGGGGGTGGTGGGTCAGGCCCCGGCTGTTGAACGGGGACCGAGTTTCAGTTTTGCAGGACGGCGAGCTCTGGAGATGGATGCACAACCGCGTGTCTACGGCCCCGCTCAGCACGTGCTAGACGAATGTGCCGGATTCTAACTTTTCAAGAACTGAGTGGGGTTCCGTCATGTACGACTGAAAGGATCGTGACTCTACGAGGCAGCACGGGAACGAGGAGGAAGGGGAGACAGAAGCCTGCCGTAGAGACACACGGGGGGGGACCCCAGCATGCAAGGACAGGTGGGAGAAAGGGCAGCTGGTGGCGCTGCCTGGGGTGGACGCTCCCATGAACAGACACGACGAGAAGCCAGAGCAGGAGTGTCTCGGGCGGCAGGGACGGGCCTGCGGGCGAGAGTGGCCCTCACGGCCCTTGGCGTTGGCACAGCAGACTCGGTGAGACCAAGAGAAGACCTCGATTGCCGCGGTGGATCCACGCATGGAGGGAGGTGAGGAGACAGGGCGCAGACGGCGTCTGCGGAGCCTCACTCTGAATCTTGCTCCGCGCGCTTTGTGGGCGCGGGCCAACAGCAGGGACAGCCCGCCCGCGGCCGCAGGGGCAGCAGAGGCAGGGAGGCCCATCCCGCGCCGCCCAGGGAACCTGCCCTGTGGAGCCTGCTCTGGAGACGGGGCCCGCCTTCCGCCCCGGCCTCTCCCCTCCCTTAGCGTGTCCTGCGGACCCCACCCCTGGGCAGAGCTCTGCCCCGCCGGCCTCAGGGTGACCGGGGCAGGAGGGCTGTAAGCAGGACAGCCTCACGCCATACCCTCACCCCCCGGCTAAGCTGACCCCATCTCTTCACCTCTTGCTGCTAATGGAGCCCCCTCCTCCAGACAGAGCCTGTCCCGGGGGGCCGTGGGGACTCTGCCTTACTCCTTATGTTCATGGCAAACATGTCCCCTCCTGCTGGTCTCAGGAGACCGGCCCATCCTCCCTGGTCTGCCTCCTCCCGAGCCCTGCCCTGCCGCAGGACCCCCGCCACTACCACCACGAGCCCTCCCACGAGCGGACCCCTCTGAGACCCTGAGCACGTGCTGGCTTATAACCCAAGAAGGGTTGGATCGCGTGGGAACTGGCGCCCGGACAGACTAACGGAAGGATCCAGCCCCAGGCAGTGGGAGTGAGCGGCCCGGGCGTCACGGGTGGTCCCGGGTCCTTCCGGGCCACGCCCCATCGGCCCCAGGGACAGATCCGCGCGGGCGCCCCGCGCCGGGAGACCACCCGCTCTGTCCCTGCTACCTGTGCCTCACTGCCTGTGCAAACACGCTTGTCACCCCGTCACCGTCGGGCGACCCTTGGTGCCAATGCCCCCACACCCGCGGCTGCCCTCTGAGTACCCCACTCGTGGTCCACGGGCCGGCAGCCCCAGACAGCCCCCCGAGCCTGTCAGAAGTACCGAACGTGGGGCCCTCCCAGTGGGAACCTGCACTTCCACAGGGTCCGGGGCTGCCGTGTTTTCCCCGCTCACCGCCTTCCTCCACCTGCTGGGGCCCCGCCCCCCAGCCCCCCCAGTCCGTGGGGGGCGGGTCTCCTCCCAAGCCCACGGGCCTCGGGTTCGCCCTGTGCACGATGCAGGGCCTTCTGGAAGACCTTCTGGAAGACTCTCTCTCCGTAAGCTGCTTTGCATGGGTCTCTTCTTGAGTTCTTTCGTAGGATGTGAGTATTTGCATCTGGAAGGGATTTTCATTTTTAGCCCTCTATAAATAAGCCAGCGCATGAGGTCCTTTGTCACGCTGTGCCTCGTGGCCCCTCATTCATTCCTTGGCGCTCGCAGCCAGGGCAGCCCGGGCCCCCCCACCGCCTGCCCTCCCCGCTCCGGGACCACGGCACCCCCAGGCCCGTGGGCCTGACCTGGCTGAGTGCCGGGCCCCACGCAGGGCTCCTGCTCGCACCTGGAGCCCCCCGACCTGCCTCGGCTTCTGCTTCTGGTTGGAGGCTCCCGTCCTAAGTCTCAGGGTTGTTGCCTCGCCGAGCCCAGCCTTCCGGGCTCGGTCTGCCAGACGCGGGATCAACGGGATTCCCGCCGGAAAGGACACCTGCCACTCATCTCGCCGGTGTCTGTGGTATGGCCCAGAGTCTGCTGTGACCCCGGAGTCCCGCTCTGACTTCAGTCTCGGGCTGACCGACGGGAGGAGGGGGCTCGTCTTGGCAGGAGGTCTGGGAGGAATTTCAACAGGACGCAGGAAGCTCGTGTTTTGTTTTTCTGAGATGAATGGAAGGGATTTTGTTGTCACCCCAGCTTTCCCGTGAATTCTTTACACCCTGCAAACCGCCCTACTTCAGATCACTTTCCTCGCGAGGCTGTCCGGCTGCCCCTGAGATGGGGGGTTGCCCAGGGTTTTGGGGGGACAGTGTCTCTGGGATGCAGACGGCACCAGCCCAGGGAGGCATGTGCACTCACCACCCGGGCGTGCTGTACGGCTGAGTCAGAAGCGCACTGGGAGGAAGGTGGCCCTAGAGTCACAGCCCAAAAATGTCCAATGGAAAAGGGAGGCAGACAAAGAATTAAGAGTCAGGTCTAAGGTGAAGTATCTTCCACTGAGATCGGTCGGACAGGACGGGAGCAAAGGTGCGGAGACAGTGGTGAGTGGGCTAATGGGGAGCCCACACACCTGCCAGAGCAGGGGTGACACAGCAGGGTGAAGCCGGACGGGGACACTAGCCACTGCTCCCGTTCACAGATCCTGGACCAAACACCTCATTGGAAAAAGATCGGATACAGGTCATTCTACCTAGCTGACATCCCGGCCAAAGTCAGGGGTATGGCACGACGCGGTAAACCACGGATAATGCCCAACGTCCTTACTCGTGAGCAATATGCAAATTAAAACTACAGGCGATATCACTACCCACTCATTAGAAGGGCTAAAGTTTTGAAAACTGACCACAGTGAGCGTGGGCGAGGATGGGGAGCCACAAGGCTCCCATAAACTGCTTGTGGGGGCGGGAGCGTGAAGGCTGGTACTACCGCTTCGGAAAACCTCCTCTCCCAGCTACGTGCCCACGACAGATAAAAACCTAAGTCTACACAGATATCGGCACCCAGATGTTCTTCCCGTCTTCATCTGGAACAGCCCAAAGCTGGTAACGCCCCGAGTTTCCACTGACAGGTGAATAAATGACCCCTTTATCTGTGCGGCAGACTAGGACCCGATCCATAGGAATCTGGGGGTTTCTATGGATCGTGATCCGAGTGACAGAAACCAGCTGAAAAAGAGCACCGCAGGATTCCCTTCATAAAAATTGCGGGATGTGCGAAGCTGGGTGTAGAGGCAGAAAGCAGGTCGGTGTGGCGGGAGGATGAGGTCGAGGGAGTGAAGGGAACGGGAAGCCCGTATGGGAGACGGAAGGGTCATTTTCTTCATTGTGGGGATGGCGTCGGACACACACAGGCGCCCAAAATCCATCAAGCCCGCACTTCCAACGTCCGCGGTTTATGAGACTTCAGTCCCTCCTGCCCCGAACTGAACAAAAGCAGAACAACACAGACAAAACTCCAGGACACGACTCACCACGCTCCCTCCCGCCTCCGGCCATGGTGACCGGTGAGGGACAGATGGCCGCGAAGCCCCTGCCGCCTCCGATCCTGGAGGACACATGGGACAGGCCCAGAGTCTCTGCGAGGGAGGAACACGCAGGCCACAAGCCACTGGTGTCGTGAGCAAGGGATGTGTGCGTTATTTGTTACTGCAGGACCCCCATCCCCCTGCCGGGCGACAGCCCCAATCCCAGCACGTGGCCCGCAGTCTCACCGGGATAGGAAGGCGGCAGCCCGAACCGCGACCCGGGGTGGAACGCCACGGTCTGTGCATCTTGGCCCCGGCGCTGGTGGAGCATGGATCAGACCGCCGGGTGTTCCGGTGATGGAGGGGCCGTCAGGGGGACCCGTGACAATGCGTGTGGTTACACGGGGACCACGGGAACTGGCAGGTGAGGGGGTTCCCCGGGGGGGTTCCCGAGGGTACCCCTCCACTTGCGTCCAGCTCGCGGCCGACCGAGGGGCACGGGGACTTGCTGACGGCGGGGGGGGGCAGTGTTGTGGTGACGGCCTCCGTGGTGACGTGAATGGGACTGTCCCTCGGCTCTTGGGCAGGAAACGTGAGGCCGCACAGACTCTCTAAGGGCCCTGTCCAGCCCTGACGGTATAGACGAGACTCTCTCAGGTAACACCGGCCGAGAAACGACATCGAGAGCAAGGCTTCCGAGAAACGCAGTTTCCTGATGAGACACGAGACAGCCAGCCCAGGAGGGAGTCACCGCTTGGTCTGATGAAGTGTCTCATCTCAGGCCCCTCAGGAAGGAGCCGGACGCCATCATCCCTAAAGAGGGGAGACCGGACTGGGGGCCCGGCTGGGGCTTGGGAGGCCCCGGAGGCACGAGTCCCGATGCCCGCCACGTGCCGATGGGATGAGAGCAGGTGCGTTGGCACAGGGGCTGCCTGCCTGCGGCCCGTCCGCAAACCCTCGACTTGAGCCGCGTCACCGACCCTTGCGAGCAGACGGGGTCCAGGACATGCCTGCGTCACAAGTGTTCGTCTGTGAAATGTAAGTTTTAAAATGGGGTCATCCCTGCAACCAAACTCATCTTTCCTTCGCTCCGACCGTAGCGAGGATGGCCGGGGCCTTCTCAGCGGCGGGGCAGCGGCACACAGCGTGCCCACGCGCCCCTCAGCCCCGGCCCGGGGACCAGAACATCGCGGCCTGCCTGGGGGCCGGACCCCTGTGCTGGGAGGAGGCACGCAGCCGTCAGAAGACGGGGCCCTGGGGTGCCTGGGTGGCTCAGTCAGGTAAGCATCTGCCTTTGGCTCGGGTCATGATCCCAGGGTCCTGCGATCGAGTCCTGCATCGGGCTCCCTGCTCAGCTTGGGTCACATGCTCTCCCCCCCAATTCCCTGCACTTGTCCCCATATCGAGGACGGCCCATAGACACCAGCTGTCACTGAAGTTGACAGGGCCTGAGGATAGCCTGGCCATGGACTCGGAGGGTCCACCTGAGCTTGGGGGGTAGGAGCATCATGACTGAGCCCCGACGTCTTCCCCGGGAAGGCGAACCAGGCCTGGGACTCACTCCCCCACCCTGCGTCTGGACTCAACCCTATTTTAAGCCAAGTCCCTATCTAGACTGCACATTGCCTCGGTCTCCAAACCACCTGAGTCCTGTGGGCAGTACACAGGGCATACGTATCAGATAGTAGAGTCGGAAAATACATGGACAATTAAGAGCGAGATCATCAGGGGGGAAACTCTGCAGGAGTCGGTGGCCTTCCTCCAGACACGTGGAAATCATGCGGCATCCAGCCAGCACACCCTCTGTCACCTGAAGACCAAACAGGAAGAGGGAAACGCAACTCGAATCAACTCCAAATCCAGGTGGGATGGAGGGGAGAGCGAGGGCACGGCTGTGTCAAAGATGCTCCCTGATTTTCATTTTCGGAAATCCAACAGCCACTAAAAACACAATTACGATGCCCGCACAGCACACACAGCACACGCTCACAATATGCCCATAAAAATGACGTCCCTCCGTTGAATTTAGTGTGTGCGCGGGCAAAACTGGGGCAAAGCACGAATACATATGAGTAGCTGATTTGTCGTAGCGATCGGAACATGGGTTAATTTTATTTTTTTTTAGTTTGTTTTCTGTCAATGCTGTTTGCACGAGAAATAATTTGTAAAATGCCATTAAGGTGCCTTGGTGACAACTGGGAAGCCAATTATAAATTCCTGCATCTCTGAAATGAGCCTGAGCAGCGGTGCAGAGCCACGGCAAGGAGACGACAAGCCTCTGCAGTGGGGTTTTTTTTCCTTGAATAAAAGGAAGGCTTGATTTAAAGAGAAAAGACATTTTTATCCGAGCATCACTTACCTAGGTTTCATTCTAAGAACATGGCCTGTTTACAAAGGATTGTTCAAGTGGCCTCCCTCCAGGCTTTTCTAGCGCACTTTCTCCCTGCTGGCGGCGCCGTGAGATGCTGACCCACTGCGTCCGTGCCCCCGGGGTTGCCATCGTGAGCGCCCCGGGCAGACCGTGCCTCCCTACAGGGCCGCCCGCGTGCGCCACACTGGGACCCGCAGGAACCGTGTGACATTAACCGCCCCCTCCCCAGGGCTCTGGGAAAGCTGGCTTCATTGCTGCTCCCCCAGCAGAGTCCCCCGGGTCCCGAGGGGAGGGGCCGGGACTCAGGGCCCGGGAACGAGCTGACCACTCCCCCAGCGTGCAGACCAGTCCGAGTCAGTCCCCGTGCTCCCCATCTCTTAGCCATGAATGTGTGGAAACCGGGGTGACGCTAATCGGCCCAGGGTTCTCCTCCGCCCTCGGGCCAACCAGCCGGACGACTCTGGGAAAGAAGGCTGCTGGCTTTTTCTCTTTGTGGCTGCACCCACGCGTGAGGTCTGGAACTCCGGGCGGGCTGGAAGAGGGTGAAGCCAGCAGGATCGAGGGAAGACAGAACGGGTGCCCCCGGATCACGTCAACCTCGGAAGAGCCCCACCTCGGAATTCCAAGTCACGTGGCCCCTGCCACTCATAGCTCGAATTCTCCTGTTTGTACCTAACCAGCGTCTAGATTGCCTCTCTGGCCGCCCTCCCGGGGAGGACGGAGGAGCCCAGATGACAGTGAAAGGCAGGCGGACGAGACGCGGCTCCAGAGATGCTCTTCCCCTCTGGGCCCCCGTCCGTCGGCCCACTCGTGCACACGCTCCTGGAACCGCTGGTTCCAAGGACTAGAGGAGTGAGATGGGCTGTAGACACCACCTTCACAGCTTCTCACAGTACCGAGGAAACAGATTTAGGGCCAAAAGGAACTTGCCAAGAAGCAGAACTAGCTCAGCTGATAGTCAAGCAAAAGTTCAACTTCTTGGCAAACTTTTCCCCAGTAATCAGCTCCCCCCCCACACTGCCCGGAGCAGGACTGGTTTCTCCTTGTTTATTGACACGGAGATACGTCGCAGCCACCTTTACTGTCAACAGCCCTGTGACGTGGCCCCGGCATCGGCCCCGCTGGACCGTGCAGCTGAGGTCTAACTGATACGTAACATTATGTTAGTTTCAGGTGTACAACGTAGCAGTGCGATGATTGGCTGTGCCGTGAAATGGTCACCACGGTAAGTCTGGCTAATATCGGTCACCAAACAGAGCTACACAACTTTTTTCTTGTGATGAGAACTTTTTCATGATCTACTCGCTGAGCAACTTGCAAATACACAACACAGAATCATTAAGTACAGTTCTCGCGCGGCACATGACATCCCAGGGCTATTTCACAGCCGGGAGGGTGGACCTTCTGGCCCCCTCCGCCCCCACCTCTGGCAACCACCAATCTGTTCTCTGATCTGTGAGCTTATATCGATTGTTTGTTTTAAATTCACATATATTCCACTCCTATTTCTACGAGCTTAGTTTTTTGTTTCGTGTTTAGATTCCATGTGTAAGCGAGATCATGTGGTATTTGTCTTTCTCTGTCTGACCTGTTTCACTTACCATGATGCCCTCAAGGCCCATCTGTTTGTCACAAATGGCAGGATTTCTTCCTTTTTATGGCAGAATAGTGGTCCATTTTATATATATCCCACATCTTCATCCATTCATCTGTCAATGCATATTCAGGTTGTTTCCATGTCTTGGGTATTACAAATGTTTCAATGAACACGGGGGTGTCGGTATCGTTGAGTTAGTGTTTTTGCTTTCTTCAGATAAATACACCGCAGTGGAATTGATGGGTCATAAGGTAGCTCTATTCCTCATTTTTGGAGGAACCCCCATACTGTTTTCCGCAGTGGCTGCACCAGTTTGCATTCCCGCCAACAGCGCACGAGGGCTCCATTCTCTCCACATCTTTGCCAACACTTCTTATTTCTTGTCTTTTTGATAATAGCCATTCTGACCAGCGTGAGGTAGTAGCTCATTGTGGTAGCTCGTTGCGGTTTTGATTTGCATTTCCCTGACTTACAGTCAGCAAGCAAATGGGGACCTCAGTCCTACAGCCATTCAGGACTGAATTCTGCCAACAACCCAAAGGGCCTGGGAGCGGACTTACTTCCAGAACCTCCAGATAAGAGTGCAGGCCACGGACACTGTGATCCCAGCCCAAGGAGACTCCACACAGAGAAGCAGCAAGCTTGCCTGGCTTCCAGACTAAGAAACTGTAAGATAATGAGGAGGGAGGAGATGCTGCTTTAAGCTACTAAGTTTGCGGAGACTAATGCAGAGGGTTATGTGGTGGCTGGGGCTGAACAGGGATCATCGCTAAGCACATGATCGGAGTAAACCAGATTCAATTCTGACGTCAACCTGCCTAGAAACAACTGGTTCCCAGGCATTGGGTAGAAGGGACATGGGGTCATTTGACCCTGGGGAAACAAGATGCATCTCGAGCCAAGCCCAGCCTCAACCGGCATGGCTACCACGCGGGCCCTATCGTGGGGCCAAGCTTGGATTCGGGGTAAAATAAATCTGTAGTTAAGTAGCAACATCTGCCAAGAGCCACGAACGTGGTAGTGACAAATAGCTCCTAGTCCTACTCTAATCTTAACCTACCAATGTGGGAACCGCAGACCCAGGGAAAAGACAAGATGACGCAGTCAACAAGAATAGAACTAGGAACTCAAGCCTCCTAGCACCCAAATTTAATTTTCTTTGCACTGTGCAGCTTACTAACCTCTGCTGAGCTACGGTGTTGCTGCCAATCTAATTCACACCTCACGACTCCCCAGACTGACGCAGCCAGTGGCTCCCATCACGGGCACCAACATCCATCTGGGGCCAGAACCCACCCCCAGGCCCCTACCTACCACCCTCAACCCACTGCCCGTGGTCAGAGCTGGCTGAGGGAGGAGGCTGTCTCTCCTTCTCCTCTCCCTCACTTCTCCTAGGAAGATAGGAAGAAGCCACAGACCTGGGGTGCGGTGACAAGGCTGAGAACAGAGACGTCGGTTCACTGCGGACACCGAAGCAGCCTCAGAGACACAAGGGGAAAGTCAGTGGAGAAGCAGACAGGAAGCAAGCAGCTCGCACACATGGGGAACCCCCCGAGGGGCCCCCCTCAGCGTGGGTGGGCCCCACCCGGGCAGCTGAAATGCTTCTCCTGGGCTCTTATCAGGGTGCGGACAATGGCCATTTTTTTTACTCAGGGAGGTGTCCGCTGTTTGGTTTCTTCTGGAAAGCCTGTGATGATGCTTGAACAAACTGAAAAGCCTCTCCTGCAAAGATCTGTCCAGATTCTGTCCTCTCCGAATACTCATTTCTGGGGTAAGGTAGATTCCAGACCCATCTGTGTGATTATAGCAGTCCCCGAGTGAGCCCAGCTCGCTCGGGGACTGCTATAATCACACAGGAGAGGAAATCAGCAGGGAACACTCACCTTATGATGCATAGAGAATGAGCTTCTTGCTGGAAATGCAAATTTTGAAGGATGAAAATCTCACTTTTGAATACATAATGGTCCCAATTAGCTCATAGGTAATTAGAGCAATTACCAGGGGCCAGCACACTCTTAAGGGCTGTGTGTCTAGGTTTCCTTTTCCTGGGGAACATGTACCCAAATGGTTAAAATCCCTTTTCAGCGAAGATTACATTTTCCCATATATCAACATTGACCCAGCTTTGGCTGTGAATGTGTGGTCACATCCATCCCGCTTACTTCTCTGTAAGTCATTGCTGGTAGGATCTTAGCTCCACTCCTGGCTCTGTAATGAGGAACGACAATCTGACTCAGAGACACAGAGACACTCATCCATGGTGTAAACCAACGGTCCTGGGTGGGCTGATTTGAAGCCAGTTATAAAGTTCTCAAGGTCTGAAAACACTAGTGTGTAATGCTAGACAACACTAGCCATTCTTTTTTGTCAGCAGAACTCCAAATTCATTCAGAGTGCAATGTGCCCACTCCCTGGTCATCATTTATTTGAACCAATATGGAAAATCCTTTTCTCCAAGTTCCCAAACTCCCTTGCAGCCGGAGAAGTTCATGTGATACTTTTGGGGAAAAAATGATCTCATGAGAAGTCCGCCATGTAGAATCCAGGCAAGCTTTGCTTTTCTGATAAAAAGTGGAGTAATACGGCAGGTGCTTCCTCTTCCCTTTCTTTCCACATTGGATGTAGATGTGAAGTCCAGGACCACTGCAGCCATCTTGTGAGCATGAGGTGACCAGCATGATGGAAGGACCAAGAAATTCAGCCCTGTCTTTTTGAGTCACTCGAACCAACATCAAAAGCTACTTTCAGTCTCTATACATTTATTTGTTTAAAACTCTGTGGTCAGGTTTTCTATTACTTGCAACCAAACACACACCAACTTATCTAGGATGTTGTACTTGTCAATTTATATTCCTATCTCATTGGATTTTCACAGTAGGGGTTTAGTGCTTGTTTTATATTCCCCACTTACAAATAAGTTAACTGAGCCTAAGTACCTTACCCAAGATCATCTCACTGTTAAATCTCCAAACCAGAATTCATACCCAGTCTTTATTCTGGAGCCCATTTCACCACTTTAAGGGCAAACGGTGTACAGAATACAAGGAGACTGTACCACTGAGAAAGGGATGCCAAACTGTGAGGCTGGCGAGTGGTGCGGAGTCCAGGTTGTGGATGGTGATGTGTGCCACGCCGGCCACACTAGGGGTTCGGACCTTACTGTGTCGGTGACAGAGAGTGGCAGCGTGGGAAGACCTACACTTCAGCAAAAATCTCTGCCACGCTCCCAAAGCCTCACGCATGCTAGAGCTCAATCAATATTGAACGAATGAATGAATGAACTGAGAAATAACTGCATAAAGTTCTCTAGGTACATACGGAGAATGACTCAGAACAAAGGTAGAGGCCATGTCTATTCCGCGAGTGAGACGTTAAGGTATGAACTACGGCGGTGCCTGTGGGACTGAGGAGGAAGGAACAAATTCAAGGGCACTTCAGGAAACAGAATTGATAGGGTCACAGTCCTCACGTGGCTGCCGGCTTATCTTCTTAAAAGAACATTTTTGCTTGGCCGTGCGGCTGACCACGACCTTCGGGGGTTTCTAACTCCCTGTAGAACACATCCTGCAGCTTGCCGCCTGTGTTCACGGCCCTCTGCTGGCTTCCAGCTCTAAATCTTCCCCACGGCAGCTACTCATCCAATGCCATGGGATGGAAATGGAAGTTAATTCGTTGCTTAATTTGCATAACATTTAATCATTTACAAATACCTCCACGTACATTACTTAACTGTTTGGAGCTTCCCTCATTTGCTATTTATTGTCCCCAGCAACTGTGTGAATTCCGCGGGGGCAGGGTGGGGGGCAGTGACGAGTTACGTGGTCTTACGGATGAAGAAACCAAGGTTCAGAAAAGTTGACCCCTTGGTCAGACCCTCCCGATCTGCTGTCCCTGCAGCTTGGCGGGTTCTCTCCTGGCCCCAAGGTCATGGTCAGCTCGCCAAGCTTATGGCCCCTGAACAGAGCGCATGCCCAACATCCGCCCAGCTCTGTCCAGACCCGAGATGAACTCATGATCAAATCCCACAGCCAGACAGCTTTCCTAGCAAGAAAATGGGAGTCATCACTCTAAACCCAGAAATTGGTTTATAGATCTTTGTTCCACCCGGATGGATCGTAACACTGTCACATACGAAACTTTAGAGAGCTTTTTAATGGACAAAGGTGATTCTAAATCTTTCACGAATCGTCTCATGATTATTGTTGCAAATATTTTCCCTCTGGTGTGAACGTATGTCAGTATGTGGAGTTTCTCACTAATGGCAATTCATCCTTCAAAACCCTGCACAAAGTCTGCCTCCTCCAGGAAGCCCACTGGAGTAGCGTTGGCTTGCTGCTGGTCAAAGACTCATGCTTCCTTTCTGTAGGTTTCAGCTGTTTGGGGACCAAGTCTGCGTGGCCAGTGACTGGGTGCATCTTCCCGCATCTCCCCGTTCTCCCATCCGCTGACTGGGGCTGAACACTCACCAAGACCCCAGCAGCCATGACGTGCCCAAGATGCTGGCCTTTTATTGCACCGAACCTCCAAACGTGGAGCAGAAGTTCTCCATCTCCTCACTGCCTCGCCCCCAACTCCACTTCCCCCAACCAAGAGCGCCTGCAATCAGCTATTACGTGAGTAAGGGCTCTCCTTTATAATGCCGAGCCCCTGAAAGCTTGGAGCTTACTGTCACGGCTGCTGTTACAGCTAACGTTACTGTAACTAATACACCCTTCAGATCCCTTCAATGTCGTTTAACGTTCTTTCCTTTCGGCCCCGCTCACTTTATTAAGAAGCTGCGCTACCACACGCCAGCCCCTCTGCAGGAGTTATTACATTTTCACTGCACAGGCCCTTGCCAGGCAAGTGTCATCATGCAACGTCTCCCCTGAGGACGGGCAGGCCCGGGGACACCAGGAGCCGGGAGCACACCGCTGCACATGGAGCCCCGGGGTCCGAACCTAATTCTACACCCGAGAGGGCAGCCTGTGCCGCCATCAGCTCCCAAGGCCCAGCTGGTCCCACGGCCCTCAGAAACTCCTTTCGGGGCGGACCTCCCTCTGCGTGCGAGCGGGGACCCCCACCCCAGCTGCACGTTGGAATCTCCCAGGAGGCTGTTCACAAACACGGGGGACTGAGGACGACGGACAGGTCGTGGTTTTGATTTGGATGTGCAGCTGGGACTGAGAGCCACCGATCCAGAGCCCGTCCTGCACCCCGTCCTGCACCCTGTCCTGCATTCCATCCTGCACCCCGTCCTGCACCTCTTTCTGCCCCTTGCCCCCCCCCCGACTCTGCTCCAAGCCCACTGCAATGTGGGGCTCTCCCACGCGGGGTGCGTCCTATCACACCGCAGGGCCTTTGCACTCGCTATGCCCCCAATGAGAAAATCCCCCACGTGACGCGTCCGTCTGCCCGTCCCGGACGACCCGGCCCAGGGTCACCTCCTCTGTGGTCTCTTCCGGGAGCCCCCGGCACGGTTTGGGCCACTTCGCCTCTCAGGCCCTCTGTGCACAAACCCGCCACCGTCATTGATCCCGAGCCGCCTGTAGGATTACTGTGCCGCCTTCCCTCCCAGACCCTGAGCTCCGTGAGGACACAGGGGGCCCTTCTCCTACGTGTTCTGCATCGCAGGAGGCCGTCCTGAGCGCTAATAGGCCCTCGGCTGT
This sequence comes from Potos flavus, assembly GCA_028534135.1. Classification (NCBI taxonomy): domain Eukaryota; kingdom Metazoa; phylum Chordata; class Mammalia; order Carnivora; family Procyonidae; genus Potos; species Potos flavus. The sequence continues at coordinate 848,773 of CM052896.1, read as the reverse complement.
ATTTGTTAAATTCATACGTTCTACTTTCATTGGCACGAAAGCTACTACGGGACAAGGAAGCCCTGCTCACTTGTTCTCTGATTCTGCTATCTCCACCCACAGTCAGCTTGGCCCTGAAACTGCACAGGTCACAGCCAGGGTCCTCACGCAGAGATGACCACCCCCGATTTTGGTCCCGACATACGGAGAAAAACAATGTAGCCCCAGGAGAGAGTGGCCTCCACGTCCCAGCCGGGCCCTCCCACGCTGGCCCGCTGGCCTTTCCCTGGGCTCCTGCTGCCCTTCTGTCTACACGGGGAAACATCTGATTGTGGGGTTCAAATCCCCAGAAGCACCCCGACTTGGATGGGGCCTGTGAGACAGTCTCACACATCCTCTCTCGAGCTTCTAAACCACTCTTGAGTGTGACCTAGTCACGTTTTACGAATGAAGAAACAGAGGCAGAGGGAATAAGGGATGCGTCCTACATCCCACAGCTAATCAGGGATAGCGGGGCTCCAAGGCTGGAGCCCCCGACTGCGCCACCCACACCCTCATCACTCGGTGCTGCCCGGTCTCACCGACGGCACGCCCGAGGAGTCCTAGCGGGTTTCTCCGCTCGCAGTACAGACGGTCCTTTGCTGAGGGGACTGTCCCGGGCCCCGCAGGATGGTCAGCAGCACTGGATGCCACCTCCTCCACGGGACCACAGAGAATGGACCCTAGAAATGGCCAAGTCACCCCTCGGGACACGGTCAGCCCCGGCTGTTTGCAGGCGTGGGGCTGCGACCGCACCCTGGTCACAGATGCTGTTTGCAAACGGCTACAGCCAAGTCTGGGTAACTTCCGGGGGACAGAGGGGCACGTGTGGGAAGGACATGGGACGGCATCAAATCCGTGGGGACTCAGGATCGCGGTTGGGAAGAGAGGAGATGGACCAAGGGAGGTCAGGCTGCCAAACTCAGGTCATGGGAAAACTTCATTCATTCCTCCCACAAGTATTTAACTAAACAGCTATGGGCTGAGTGCCTACTGTGTGCCAGGCACTCAGGACGTATCGGTAAACAAAACAGGAGTCCTCACACCCGCGGAGTTTACACACCAGGTGTGACCAAGCAGTCAACATAAAGCAATAAGCAAATACACAGCATGTGAGAAGATGGCAAATGCAGCCTTTTAAAACACAGAGCAGGGCACAGGGGCGAGCGGTGCTGGGATTGAGTTTGCCGGCCAGGCCTCAGGAAGCTAAGGGTCCAGCTGAGCCCTCCCCAGCCGCCCAGGTCACTGTCCGGGGGGACCACTCGTGTCGCTGCCTCCTGGGACATGGGACGTCACTGTCAGGGGAAGTCCACATCCCCTGCTTGTCTGCCTCACCGTCTCCGGCGGGAGCAGGGGCTCAGACAAGCCAGGGTCACAGAGCCGAGCACACCCCAGCTCCCAGGACGTGGGACAGTGAGCATCTAGCCGTTTCGACTTTGGTAGCAGGAGGGAGGTGCCCTGTCCCACACGAGATGCCCGGCAGGAAAAGTAACGGACATCAGGCAGGAACTGGGCCGGCGGCAGGGCAGGGAGGGAGCAAGGGGGGACCGACGTCAGAGCACATTAGCTGCGTGTTGTGGAGACGAGACTCGCACAGAGGATCCTGGTGTCAGGGGCCAGCTCAGTTGGGCCCATTATGTGTCTTTTCATCAACAGATCCTTTGTTAAAAAACCAACAAACTGTAAATGATTCTGTACAAACTAGGTTTCTGCTTGAATGAGTGCGTGTTCAGTAAAGTCTGATGAGGAAAAATGAGCCATTTACATGGCTGTTTCCGTGAGTGGAGCCGAGCATCCTCCGGAGACGCGTGGGACAATCACGGGGGTCATCGTCCAGACTGTAGCGTCCCCCTCCTGCACGGGAGGAACCGCCTCCTGTGGCCGTTTGCATCCACACCCAGCCCTCATCCAGCCCCTGGTGACCATCGGGGCGCAGTTCAGTCATGCAGGGTCACAGCAAAACCGTCCGGGAGCCCCCCTGCCCCACGCCCCTGCCCAGGATGACGCTGAGCTCATCTCCTCCTGCATTTACAAAGACATTTACAAACACACGCCCAGACGGCCTCTTGGCTTGGAGGGAGAGAGGGGACAAGACAGTGTCCCTGCCCACGGAATTCACAGTTCTCTCAGGAAGACCAACGGGGAAACCGAGTCCCACGAGACAGTGTGCTATGTGCTGAAGCAGGGGCGGGCACAAGACTCGGGGAGGAGGTGGGAGCAGTTCGAGTCCTCGCAGGACTCACACAATACATGCAGACAGGCGCATCCGAAGAGAGACCGAGAAAGGGGCCACCGGCAGGGGTGAAGGCAGAGATTAGCCCGGAGACCCGGGATGGCCCGAAGCCGTCACCCTCTGTACGTGCATCTGGTCGGGCAGCCTCTCGACACATCTCCCCTCTCCAGACCCCAGCCTACCCCGCACCTCCAGGAAAGGGAATGTTTTAGAACCGTGTCTGTGGACTGCTCATGGGGGCCCTGCTAATATCCACGGAGAGGATCTTTTTAAAGATTTTATTTATTTATCTAGAGAGAGAGGGAGAGCCTGCTGGGGAGGAGCAGAGGGAGAGAGAGTCCCAAGCAGACTCCACACTGAGTGCAGAGCCTGATGCAGGGACTCGGTCTCACGACCCTGAGAGCACAACCTGAGCTGAAACCAAGAGTCAGACACCCAACCGACTGAGCGCCCCAGGTGTCCCAGCCATTTTTTTTTAATTGCTCTTGGCTTCTGGATGTACTTGCTGAGCGTAACTTCAACTTCTCTGGAGCTGCTTGGAGCTCCAGCTCCTATGTGGGTTTATGTTGACATAAAATCACGCATTCTATAGGACGCTTGGTGGAGGCAGAAGACACAGAGGGTGGGTCTTGCTGAAAATATAGTTTGGAGCCAGAGTATTCTCGTAGTCCGTGGATGCCCGCCAGGGAAATGCAGAGGAAGTCCTGGATCCAACCCAAGCAGTGAGGGCTGGACCGGGGGGTGGGGCGGGGGGAGAAGACGCATGTCCTCGCCTGGGGAGGGGAGCAGGCAGGTGGACGGACCAGGCAGCAATCTGCAACGGCTCAGGGATACACAGCTGGTGGTCCAAGGGAGGGCTGCCTAGAGACCACATGCCGACCAGAAGGAGTACGCGCAACAGAGCTTTGCTAGGACTGATTCCAAAAAAGGCAGAGCCCCAGCTGGCATGAGACACCACCAGACTCGGCTCAGTCAAGGACACTGCCGTCCCGGGGAAGCCGGGAGTTGGAGCCCGATAACAGAACGAGCTCGCCGAAGTCAAGCCACCCGCGTCTGATTGCAGGGCTGTGTTTACGTTTAGAGAGGCTGCTCTGCACCGAGACCCTCGCCTCCGTGGCCGCCGCCTCGGGGCTTCCTCGTCTTTGAAGCATTAGGTGGAAATGACACGAACTCTCTGTTTCAGGCCCAGGCAAGGGCTTCACGCGTGTGAATCCGGGCAGCTTCCGAATCAGACACGCACGGTGAACTCCCGGCAGGGGAGCTGGGCACAAATGAGGATGGGGCTTCGTGTGCAGTCGTAAGAACGACAAACCAACAGCCGTGGGGCTTGAGAGCATCGCGTGGCCTGGGGAGCCGGGAAGACGTCCCCGGCCAGGGACGTCCCCACACTCAGAGGGACGGAGAGAAAGTGCAGATGAGAATGCGTGCGGGGGGACATGTCCGCGTGTGGTCTCTAACCCGGCGGCCAGGCTGCTGTGCAGACAGGGGACTGAGACAGCACCGTGATGGGCAGAGGCCCAGGGACAGAGGAAGACCACTCACATCCATGCTGAGGGTGGAGACGGAGAAGTGGCAGGTTGAAGAGGGTTCTAGTTGGAGCTGAAACCAATGGCCAGAGATCGGCTCTGGAGGTTAGGGGACGGAGGCATCACGGTCTGCGTTCCTGCATTGGCAGGTGTTGGAGGCTTGGGGTCCTGGGAAGGCCAGTGCAGCCAACAACTTAAACACACCCACAAGCATGTTGGTTCCTGAAAATACTAAACACAGAATTACCATAGGATCCAGCAATTCCCCTTCTGGGTTATTTATCCAAAATACTGAAAGCAGGCACCATGACCTTAGTGTCAGTCCATAATCGGAGACTGAAAGCCTGCAACAAGATGAAGACCATTATAGATACTAAAGGCCGTAATCCATCGTGAATTTCCTACTGTTAGTGATCTCTATGCCCAAAATAGCACAGCGCCAACTGTAGGAAGCAGAACCTGTAGAAGATAAGAGAAAGCCTGGACAAACCCATGCCGATAAGCCGAGAACTTAAAACACCTCCCTCTGATCGCGACAGATTAAGGAGGAAGTATCTAGCAAGAATGGAGAAAACCTAATTAAGTCATCAGTCCTGGAGCCGTATGTCCTGGCCAGCACCCCGAGGATACAGCGTACTCTTTCCTGTCGAGTGCGTTTAGATCAATTGTGGAAATAGATCCTATTCTAACTCATAAATAAGAAAAATAAATTCCCCAAACAGAAACATTATTAAGGGCATACCAACCAGAATAAATGAAATGATAAATTATAACAAAAGCTTTACAATATGCTCTTGGGTCAGGGGAGAAATGCAAAATGAAACTGCAAAATTTCTAGAAAACACGAGTGAAAGCACCTCTAGAAATACAACCAAAGTCGTGCTCATAAGAAAAATCCATGTATCCTTAAATCATCAGACCAACGAGGATAAAAATGAAAATAAATGAGTTACGTATCTAACTCAACAAACTAGAAAGAGAAACACAACACAAGCCAAAAGAAGGCATAGAAAGAAATTTACAAGGATAAAAGCAGAGGGGCACTTGGCTGGCTCAGTCGGCAATGTGTGACTCTGGATCTCAGGGTCATGAGTTCGAGCCCCACAGTGAGTGTGGAGCCTAATTTAAATAAGAAATTAATTTTAACAAATAAAAGGACAAAAGCAGAAATGACTATTAAACAGAAAACTGCAGGACTCAGGCACAATTCTTTTCATCTAGCAATTACAAAAGGGGGAAGGGTAACCATGACTTCAAACATAAGAAATGTCAAGGAAGAAAGAGCCGTCAGGACAGGGGAAAGTTTTAGATATGGAGAGATGACTTTCTATAAACGTGCACAAGTAAAGAAGTTCATCTGAGCGCGGCTGACACACAGTGTCAGGTTAGTGTCAGGCGCGCAGTGATGGGACACGTGTGCACACGAGGCTGGCGTAGCCGCCGTCTGTCCCATCACCTTGTTATGAGATCGTCGACGGTATCCCTCACGCTCTGCTCTGTATTCCTGGCACTCACCCGTCCCGTAACTGGAGGCCGGGTCTCTGTCTCCACTTTACCCGTTTTGCCCAAACCTCTGCCCCCTCCCCGCTGGCAACCATCACTTTGTTCTCTGTATTTTAGTTCTGATTCTGCTTTCCGTTTGCTCATTCTCTTTGTCGATTCTATTTACGAGTGGAACCCTATGGCATCTGTCTTTCTCCGTCGGACCTATTTCACGTAGCGTCATAGCCTCCAGGTCCATTCGAGTGCATCACTTGTTTCCTGGAGCTAAGGGGACACGTAGGTGTCAGCCCCATACGGTGATAGTCTGAGAGGGGGCTCTGCGGCGACGCCGACCCCCGAGATGGCCTCCTACCCTTCCTGCCTGCACGGTCTCCCCCCGTTCAAGTTCATTGTCTGTGCTCAGGCGTTGGTGTAAATTACGAGTTATTAATTAGACAAGCTCATCTTTCAAAACGTAATAATGATGCCTCTTCCTCAGCTGCCCTTTTTGGAACTGATCCTACAAACGTGTCAGCCCGTACACCCAACAGTACCCGTCCGTGGGCGCTCACTGCGGAATTCTCCCTGCAGAAAACGACTGACACGCCCACCGGCAAGAGACCGGTCGGGAAACCGCATCACGACTGTGCAAGACACCGCGTGCTCCGGGCATACAGGAAGGAATCGGGTGCAGCTGCACACGCAGACTTGGAGAGCTGACCGGGATGTATTGTGAAGTGGGGAAAAAAAGTTTTAGAACCATAGGAATGATACGACCCCATGTCTGTTTCGTAAGTTTGCGTGCATCTAGGAATGCATTAGTATCCAAGACGTTCCGTATCGGCTGCAAGCTTGTAAAGAAATGCGAAATCTCTAGTAAGAAACCATGAAGGAACCCAGCCCCTAGCAATTCGCCCCCAGCTGGCCGGACTTGCCTCAACTCCTCCCGACACCCCCACCAGCATCTTCTCTGGGTGGACACTGGCCCCTGGGGAGCCCCTGGCCTGTTTCTGCATTATTTTCAGAGGCGCTGGAGGGCTCTAGTGCTCCTGTGCCATTACCTACAGGAGCAGCTCCCTAGGGGAACTTGGAAACCATCAGGAAACTGGGTCTCTCGTTGGCCACGTGACTTGCTTGCGGCCACATCTTAGTTAATATGCAAGCTGCTCCCGTGGTGGTGCCGTAGGTACAACTCTGAGCTGCGACACCCTCTCCGTGCATCAGGACTCCCGGTCATGCTTCACCTACTCCGTGAAGTCTTCCAGGATTGCCCCCTTCCTCTGAATAGCGTGGGACCAGAGCCAGTCTCACGGACTCCGCTGCGGCCCACGTGGGTATCCGAGTTACCTGGCCCGAGGGAGGCTCCTGCAGGCACGATGCATGTGTAATGCCCACAGCCAGGACTCGGGTGAGACAAGGCACCTAGGGCCGACACTGAAGGAGGCATTCACTCTCAGGTTCGTGCAAGCACAGGGTCCCTCGTCTCCCTCTGATCCCAGCCTGGTGACACTTGCTGGGAAGGGAGATCTACCGTGTCCGGTATCGTGTCTCCATATACCATAGTGTGTGGAAGGGCTCCAGGCGGCAGGCGAACCTCGCGGGACCAGCCACGATTGGCCGACGGCACGGTGATCTGAGTCCTCCCCCTTCTGATGCTCACGGCGAAAGGCGCCCTACGAAGTGCCTGGACAGGACCAGGAGGAAAGGGCCGCAGAGGTGCCCCCTCAAAGTGCCCACGTGCAAGGAGGGACCCCTGGACATCCGCCACTACCTCCCAAGGCACACCGTCTGGGAGGAGCACAATTCCTTTACCAGATTCCATTTTCTGTCCCTTCCAGAGCAGTGATTTATGAATAAAATGGGCATCCATGCAATCATTTGAAATTCGATGAAAATGTAAAAGAGAAATGGGATGAATGAAATGGGCCCGTTCATCATTTCCTTTGTCTTAGGGTCCGAAGCGCTTCTCACGTGTGTGTTCACAGCCGGACGCTCCGACGTCCAGGCTGAGCTGGCCAGCCGCTGAAGGCCGCCGAGGAGCCAGCTCCCCTGCACCCCCCGGGGCGGCACCGAGGGCCGGGGCTCCCAGGCTGCATGCCAGCCACCGGCCACGTCACTCCCTGGGGGGCGTGAGGAACTGACTTAGGCGTCTCCTTGCGGCAGTGGGAGCAGGAGCTAAGGGGCCCCCTTGACCGGCGGCCGAGCTGTTCTTCCGACGCCAGGCTGCTCCGGCCCCCAGAGGGGTGCCTGACCCTAGCGTCCAACTCCCTGCACTTGGTGCTGCTCAAAACGGCCCTCAGCGCCCGGGGTGACAGCTGGTCCTGCCTTCCAAGCCGGGCCATGCCAGGAGCCCCCGTTAGGTCACCTCAGCTGGCCCCCGATTCCCGGCCTTCCTTCTCTGGGCCCGTGCATCTCCTGACCGGTCCGGAGCCACAACCACGGTCCACCTGCCCCTACTTAGAGCTCTTCTTGCCCTCGGCCTCTCCTCCTTCCCCCATCTGACCCTCGGAACTCTTCGGTGAGATCTCTGCAGCCAGCCTAGCAAAACCCCGTTGGTTCGAAGGGAAAAACCAGCGAGTATCAAGCTGATGAGATGACTCAAGAACGCGAGAGGTCCTTAATCCTTTCCGGCCGACGCGCAGTCACCAAGTCACGTCGTCACAGAGCCCCGCTCCTCGATGCTTCTCAGGTGACGCCACCCCGCAGGCTGGTCAGAAAGGCAGAGACGATGACGCAGCGTGTCACCACTAATCACGAATCAAGGAGCACACAAGGGGACACGGCTGAGGCCAGACCGCGAGGCGGAGAGGAACGGAGAAGGGCGGGCCCGGCTCGTCTGAGGGCTCTGGCTGGAGGACTCCGTGTGGCGGCCTCAGTGAAGGACTAAGCACCGAGCGGGGTGGCGCTCAGCGGGCTCAGCAGCGGGCCCGCAGAACTGGGAGCTGGGAGGAAGGGGCCCAGGAGGATGGGACGATAGGACTACACCTTTCACCGTGTCCGGACCTGCGGTCCATCCCGTTGGAAGTGGCTTTGCCCCGTCTTCCATCTGGCCACCTCCCTGTCACCCTGCAAGGCAGCTGGGACCCGTCGGACGACAGCACTGGGCTGCATGCTCCTCAGGACAGACGCAGGCTCCCCGTGGGCTGGCTCTGCCAGCATGTACCTCTTCCCCTTTTCCATCACCTGCTCCAGCGTGAGGCCCGGGTCTCTCGGCCTTACCGACGCCGTCCGGGCCGCCCGACAGAAGACTAGGCCTGGGAACCCGAACCGCCGGGAGGTAAGGGTTACGACAGCCTCAGGACCTCCGCAATGGCCCAGATTCCCGACACCTCCACTCCGAGCCCGACCGGCGAGACGGATCTCTGAATTTACGCCTGCTCCTTTGTACCCTCTCGGTCTTTTCCAAGTAGCCAGTAACAAGCGTCCCCCTGGGGTGGCCCTGCCGGGGACCCTACAGATACAAACGTCTCCCACCCAAAGGAGTCATCGGGGCAGCCGGTTAAATCACAGCCTAGGAATCATATCAACTCCCTCAACGGGATTTGGTGCCGTTCATACTGTTGTTTCCAAAGGGGGGATGACGTGGGGAAGATCTCGAGATGCGAGGGGCCTTTACCTTTGTCCCTTGTTTTAACACTGTTCTTGAGACACAACTCACCAATTTAACTTGTACACATCAGTGACTTTCAGTACATTCAGAGTTGTGAAACCAACACCACAAAATATGTCAGACTTTCCAGTCACTCTACAAAGACGCGCTATTCTCCCCCGGCCCCCCGACTGCTCTCTGCCTCCTGCGGTGATGGGGTCCCTGGCTGACGATGTCCCGCACGGGGCCTCGCACAGCACAGAGCCTCCGGCGTCTGGACTCTGTCCCTCGGGGTGACGTCTCCAGGGCCCGTCCCCACTGCGGCGTGCACCAGCCTTCCCTCTTGTCCCAGAGCCACAGCCCGCTGTCTTTGTGGGTCTGTATCTTCACGTCCCTTTCTCGCGGGTCAGGTCATGAGAGGGCGCCTCACTATTTTTGGGAAGAAACCCCGCCGTTCTGTCGGCAACGCGTGAGGGTGCCAGTTTCCGCACACACTTGCCAACACTTGGGACTCCCTGCGTGTTTTCCTAGAGACGGACGAGAGGTTGTGGAAAGTATCCTGTTGCAGTTTTGACTTTTGTTTCCCTCATAATTAGCGAGGCGCACATCTTCTCACATGCCTGTTGGCCATTTCTGTAACTTCCTTGGAGAACTGTCTCCTCAGACCCTTTGCCCGTTGTTAACGGTCTTTTTGTTACTGGGTCGAAGACTTCTGAAAACCAGGCCTTTGCACATGACTTGCAAGTATTTCTTCCATCCCCTGGGTCGTCCCTTCACTTTCCCGATAGCGTCCTCGGACACGACATGCCTAGTTTAGAGTCTAATAGGCCTGTATTTTCTTTGGCCCTATTTGCTTTTGGTGTCATGTCTAAAAAACCACGTCCTAATCCAACATCATGGAGATTTATTCCCATGTTTCTTCTAAGAGTTTGATAATTAAAGTCTTTTTATCCCTTTCAAGTTAATCTTCCCCCGTGCTTTGAGGCCGGGGTCCAACCTCACTCTTTTGCATGTGGATGCCCAGCTGCCCCAGCACCGTGGGTTGAAAAGACTCTTGTTTTCCTCCGTTGAATTCTCTCAGCATCCTTGTCAAATCTAAACTGACCATAAATATGAGGGTTTATTCCTGGGCCCTCAATTATACCCCATTAACTTATATATTTATCCCTTGTTACCATCATACTCTTTTGATTACGGTAGCTCTATAGGAAGTTTGCACCTGAGAAGTGTGAGTTCTTCAGTGAATTTTTCATGGCTATTTTGGGTCCTTTGAATTTTTTTTTTTTCAAGGTTTATTTGCTAAGAGAGAGAGAGCAAGAGAGAGCAGGGAGAGGGGCAGAGAGAGAGGATCTTCAAGCAGATGCCTCACTAAGCACGGAGCCCGATGCGGGGTTCAATCCCATGACCCCGAGATCATGACCTGAGCCGAAACCAAGGGTCAGACACTTCACCGATGAAGCCATCCAGGGGCCCTGGGTTCTTTGCATTTCTACATGAAGTTTAGGATCAGCTTGTCCTAATCCTAGAGGCCCGCTGGCGTTTTGGTAAGGACCGCCCTGTCGTACTTCTTACTTGCCCCTGTTTTGCTTCATTTGGTCGGAATGATGGGATTTTGACTCATGGAGCAGGAGACGTGACGTAGTTTGCCCCGGGATGCTGGCAGACATGCTGAAGTCTGCCAAGTGCCCCTAGCATCCCCTGAGTCCAACCCATCTGTCCTCCCTGTGTCACCGCATGGGTCCACGGGCCACAGCCAAGGGGCAGGGAGTCGGAAGGAGAAAGTCCTCCCCGGCCCCCTTCAAACACTCTCCCAAAGCAGAAACCCCGTCCGGTTATTGTAATTAATGTTCCCAAGCCTCGAGGGAATATAAATCCGACCTTTTGCTAAACCCTATCAGTTTGAATCCATACTCGCCACGCCCCCCCCACACTCAGCCCCCAACTTGCCCGGCAAAGACTTGAAACTGCTAGAGAAGCTCGATTACGTCCAGAGAAGGGCCTTCCCCGTGATTCAATAACGGTTTTCAAGGGGGGCCTGGGAGGGGGGCTTCTGAAGGGACATAAAGGACAATGAACAAGAAAAGCATAGTATGTTGTCAGATTTGCATATGCGAATTAGGCGAGCATCCCTAACTTCTCTTCCCCAGCAAAAGTATGGTAGGGGATGCCTCAGTCTGATTAAATTTAATATTCACCTAGACCTCAGTCGTCTTTTGGTGAGTTAATAGCCAGTATATCAAACTACATCTGATAGAAAATCATTCTCACATCTGTGTCCTAAAAATGGACTAACTTTGCTTTAAATAAACGTATTTTTAACGCATAACGAATGTAAAGTAAAGAGAGGCTGACTCCACAAATAAGTACGCGTAGTTGAAATTTAAGTTCAACCATGTACTAAATGCGTTCTCCGTGGGTTTAGCCTCTGGGAACCAGCCCTGTGCTCTGCACACTGTGGGCCCAGAGTCAGAAAGGGTTAGGGGCGCACTGCTGACCCTCCAGACTCTCACCTCTGTAGGTTTACCTGCGTTTCTGGAGAGCGGAGAACCTGCGAGTAGGGAAGAAGCTAAGTAAAGTAAGTTAATTTTTACGAATGGTGCTTTATAAGCTGTCATATGATTTTTAAAATGTTAGTTGTTACTATGTTACATAGTGATGATTATGATCAGAGCAGAAGGCAGAACGCCCTGATTCTAGTCTCTGGCTATGGTGCACCCTTTTTAGTTTCCTGATGCTTCGGGGCATCCTTGACC
>CM052896.1:788180-836672 GCA_028534135.1 Potos flavus | reverse complement strand
GTCCAGGTTTGCACATGCACTGGAATGACAGGGTTTGGCAAGGAAGAAGAGGAGGGGGGGAGGGAAGGGAGGAGGAAGATGATGGGGAGTAGGAGGGTGGGGAGGAGGAGGGAAAGGAGGAAGAGGAGGGGGGAGGGAAGGGAGGAGGAAGATGATGGGGAGGAGGAGGGTGGGGAGGAGGAGGAAGGAAAGGAGGAATAGCAGGGGGAAGAGGAGGACTAGGTGGAGGAGCAGGAGGAGAGAGGAGGAGGGGGACAAGGAAGAGGACGGGAAGCAGGGGAGGAGGGGAAGGAAGGGGAAGTGAAGGGGAGGAGAGAAAGGCGGAATAGCAGGGGGGAGAAGAGGAGGAGGAAGGGGAGGAGGAGGGGGAAGAGGAAGTAAGAAGGAAAGGGAGGACGGGGAAGAGGGAAAGGAGGAGGAGGAAGGGGAGGAGGGAAAGGAGGAGGAGGAAAGGGAGAAGAGAAAGGAGTAGCAGCCAGAGGAAGAGGAGGAGCGGGGGAGGAAGATGGGGAGGAGGAGGAGGGCCAGGAGGAGAAGATGGCCATGTAGAAGTCCTGACTGTACTCGCCGGCTTGAGTCATCCCTAAAGCCGACTGCAGCCCCGGGTCCTCGGCAGACGCGGGCACCTGGCAGACCAGAAGGCAGAGGGGACCAGAGAGCACCCGGATCCCAGCCCAGCGGCACACCTGACGACACCGCTGGCTCCGGAGGTAGCTCTGATGCCGGAGGTCAGCTCCAGCGGGCGAAACCCTCCCTGCCTGCAGACGACCGCACCGGATCTCCGTGGCCGGCCAGAAGGACGTTCCGATCTCGGCTGAGCCGCCTGTCTGTCTGTGATATCTGCCTCTTCCCACGCCCTCGTTATCTCTGGACCCCACATATTAGACCCCCGGCACCTTAGCCTGCCTAAGAACCTCCTACAGTACTGTCCTAAATGCAAATCCCAGTTCCCTGCCCCCAGAGACCCTGACTTAGCAGGGCCCTAATCTAGCAGGTGATCAAGGGCCTTGCTGTGCCACAGAACTTTCTGTGGAGGTGGGAATGTTTAACCCCTGCGCTACTCGGTACGGCAGGCATGTGCAATGTGGCTAGAATGTCTAAGGAAGTGAATTTCAAATTTCCTTTAATTTTATTTAAATTTTGGAAGCCATCTGTGACTGGGGCTACCACGGCACAGCTCGGACCCTGCCACTCAGCAGGCCCAGCCCCCTAGCAGCCGCGGCACAGCCGGGAAAGGTTGTCGGACACGCAGTCTCGGGTGCACTTGAGACCTGCTGAATGAGAGCCTGCAACCGGATCCCCGGGCAATCCGTCTGTCGACAGAGACTGAGACCTTCCAGAACACGCCGGTGCCCGAGATGGCCGCTGCCGAGCCATCCGCCACGCACATGCCCCTCTTGGGACACGCGGACTCCGGGATCCGCTTGTGTAATCTAGCTCCCACCCACAATGCCCGGTCCTGGCGTAACGAGCATGAAGGGTCTGAGAGGGAAAGAGGTTCACGTGTGTGTCTGTGACCGGAAAGAGGAAGAGAAAGGGTCCTGAAGAGTCGGAAAGGGTCCTGCGCAGGTGCCAAGGGTCTGCACCTTCCTCGCTGAGCCACAGAAAGCCATCCGACGCCGCGAAGCAGGCAAGTGACACGGGTCATGTTTTATGACAATCACGTGGGGCGACGTGGAGGACGGGGTGAGCACACTGATCTCCGCCGTCCTCCGCCGTCCGCTGGTTCTTGTCTTCGGCATCATTTCAGGGAGTAACACTTGCTATCTTATCGTGCCCCTAGATCTGAGCAACAGTAAAAATTCGGGACTTCCAACAATGTATCTCTTCCACAGTATCAATCTCTGCGAGTATCCCAACCCAGATCTCCAGGACAACACAGTCTCCTTATCTCTAAGCTTGGGAGGAAATAAACCCTTTCTGCATTTCAGTCCTGAAGAGGTTATTTTTCAGTGATAAACCAAATAAATGTTCGCCATTTATAGTCAAGCGAACTCTCAGAAACAACTGTTTGCTTCGAAAGCACACTTTTTAAATGTACCATGTTTAAGATCAAAGGCATAAAGAAGATATTCACAGGACATGTTATACTCAAAACCAGGAGACGCAATGGATTTTCCCACAGACACCCGGTCAGTTGGTATTCACACGGTCTGTTGTCAGAAGAAACCACAAATACTAACATTAGCAACGAATCATAAATATTACGATGAAAAACAGTCACTACTGGCGGTGGGAAGAAGGAGGAGATGAAAAGAGAAGTGGGGGATTGAGATGGAGTTTCCAGTCTTTTGTCCAGTCCCAGAAATCCCTCCCTGCCGCCAGCGGGCAGGTGCTGGTCAGCGGGGGCGTGTGACGGGGCAGGGCCAAGAGAGGGGCCTACTGTTTCCCAGGTGACAGCGTTCTGGGACGTGCTCTGTTTTTAAAGACCTAACTGAAGTTATTCTTTTTATTTGAACACTGTGAACAAGAGAACAGCCCCCAGCAGAGCACCCAAAGACTGGGAGATGGGTGCTGGGACACGGGGGCCAGAGATGACCAGGTCATGGAGGGGCCGACACTGGCAGGAGACGAGACGCATGCTCGAGGCCAGGAGGGGCCAAGGGAGAGAGGGGGCCATCAAGTCACGGGCCCCCTTCGTGGACTGACCCATGAGGCCAGCCCTCTAACCCACCCAGCCACATACACGGGCCTCACAGCCGCGGTGTCTCCGCGTGGGGGACATGCCTCAGGAGCTGGCCGGCAGGCCACTGGGGTTCAGGAAGAAGAAACTAGAACCTCTCTTTGTGTTTACTTTTTTATCTTTGCAAGACAAGTTTTGCTACAAGTTCAAATACAGACTGACGTGGGCCCCTTGCTGGACCTGCCGTCAGAAGTCCCAGGTCGGGTTGGCCTGCAAGCTGTGCTGGGGGAAGGGGAGGGGGACGTGGGACACGGGCGGGGGGAGGGGGCTCGCTGTCAGCCCAGCGAGGCATCCTGCGCTTTCCCTCCAGCCCCAGGCACGAGGACCTACCACGTAGCTCTCACTGAGCCAACCCTCTTAAAATGTGTAAGTGGCTTTAAAAGACTCCCGTGGAGAAACAGCCGGCCAAAGACGATCTCCGGAGGCAAGCAGGAGTGAACAGCAGTAGCCAGTGTTTCCACTCCTGATAAAAGCTACTCGTCAGCCCGACGACAAGGAAAAGCAGTAACATCTGCCAGGAAGGGAGCCCCCAAAGCCAAAATTTCACCAGGATCCTCTAGCAGGAATCTGTGCTCATCACGGCTAACAGCGAGCCTCCTCCAAACGACCACCGTGGTCGGCGGAGTTACGGACCCAGAAGACGAGGACGGACCCCCACGACGCTTTTAGTAAGAACCACTCTCTCAAAAATACTGATTCTAACCCATCTGCAACAACGCTCACCACGTGGAGTCAGAAATGTTTATAAACCTTTAAGGAACAAAACACAGAGAGGAGCACGCCGTCTACAAAACACTTGTCCTTTCCGCCGCGGGACGATGGGTGACACTCATGAAAGCGTCGATGGGCACAAACCCTGAAAAAACCCATCTTTTACTGGATAACGGGGAGGAACACCGCAGACCATCCAAAGACGTAAGTTCTGGAATAAAATTTTCAGGGTGGGAGAGGCTGGATAAAAGGACAGAAGCTGCTGGCACATCCCAGCTTATGGTCTCCTCACGAGAAGAATGAATGAAAAGCGGAGACGTTGAAGACGGCAAAGTCATGAGGAGGACAGGAGTCTCCGAATCGGCTGACATGTGAACCAAGACCGTATTTTAGGACAAACGACAAACGACGTTAAGTCTGGCTGGGACGGGATTCGTCTGGCTGGCATCTGTCTGTGCCGGAGAGCAGGGTGGACCCCCCCCCCCCAAAGGAGGCTCAGCCGCAGCACGGCCCCGACGTTCACGGACAAGAAGTGCACCCCGTGCTTGATGGCACCGCTGATGTGTCCCACGGAGGATTCTACTGCACGGCAGAGAACACTGACAGTATTTTGGACTAGGAGAGACCCATGGGATATATTTGGTTCATCTACATTTCTCTGACAATCTCAGGGTAAAATGCTTTTAAAAAGAGCCGTGAAGCTTCAAAATGAGTGTGCATGTACTTTTTTTTTCCCAAAGATTTTATTTATTTATTTGACAGAGAGAAAGAGCCAGAGAGCACAAGCAGGGGGAGCAGCAGAGGGAGAAGGAGAAGCAGGTTCCCGCTGAGCAGGTAGCCCGACGTGGGGCTTGATCCCAGGACCCTGGTATTGTGACCTGAGCCTAAGGCAGACACTTAACCGACTGGGTGCCCCCCCCCAGGTGCCCCTGCATGGACTTTACACAAAGGTGAGTGTTCCACATTTTCTGACTTTTCTGTGGCACAAAAAGCCACCAGTGGCCCATCCCCTAAGCATAAAGTGCCACAGAATAAATACAGCTGATCTTGGGGGAAGAAGTCGTGTTCCAGCGATGAGACAGAAGGGAACGTCTTGTGACACACATGGCACGTGCTGGAAATGGTGCTTTGGAAAGCCCTCATCGTTCCACGATCGTGCTGCCACAGACCACGTGTGGTACCTATAAGTCCTACCACGTTTGCACAACCAAAGCACCAGGGAGGGACGTTGTTCTGACGCAGTTTAGAATCTTTTGAGACTTTCGGTAAGTTTTAAACCCGTGTGCTGACCCAGGGAATGTGCAGCATCTTCTGATTAATACACAGGAACGAGCCACGTGAAGACCACGGCTATTTACGAGCCCCGTTTCAAGTAAAAAAGGAAAAAAACACCTCTGCAGACTTGGTAAACAGCACAAACAGTTTTAAGAAGCGTCATGGTGCTTCCGTACAGATCCGCTCATCTCTGGACGGTATTGTTTTCAGCTATAAAAGCCCTTCAAACCCAACACTGAAATAACCTGAAATTAGAACCAGACATTTCAGTCATTCCAAGGGGACTAACATAAGGTTTTCAAAAACAGTACATTTCCAAAAAATTTCCATCACGGCTTTCCCTTTCAGAAATTAAGTACATCACAGATCACAGATACTCGACGGCTTCAGTGTCTCCTCTCTTTTATTCGTGCGTGTTTCCTACTGTGCCCAAGATGTTATCTTGAAAGCGATCTGTTGTTTATTCTTCAGCATATAAACCTACATTTGGGGAGGGGGCGCCCAGGCAGCAGAGATCAGCCCTACAAGGAAGGGCAGGAGGTCAGGAGGGACGATGACCATGAGATGCGTGACGACGGCCGAGCAGCACAGACCCCGGTACATGCACGGACGGGTCCTGGGGGGCCACGCAGCCACTGTAGCAGAAACTGCGTTCTAGAAGAATCCAACCGGAGACAATGCTGAAGGAGCGGAATCTCGGCAGCCACGGCGGCCAACGCGAAAAGCAGCAAGGGCACAACACAGACCAGGCAGCCGGCACGCTGTCTGTGCCTTCCTCGAGAATTTACTGGTTATTATTTTGTGCCAGGGACTGTGGTGAACCCCAGACCCCCGTGACTTTGCCCGTGAGGAGCTCAAGGGCTCGTGCAGGAGGTAAGTGTGCAAACACACGGTCAAAATGCAGTGTGACCGACTGGATTTCAATGACCTCTGAACGAGAGAAGCGGAGACAGGGGCCCAGGACCTGGGCCTCTGCAGGGAGCCGTCTGCACCGAGACGCACGCATCGCTCCCGGGTTGGTGGGACCGGGGACTGAACGTTCCCGGTCACGTCTGCCGGCAGCTCGACTCCCCAGCTGACCTTCTCGGGAAGCCACACCGGGTCTACAGCAGGGCAGCACCGTGGATGGGGCTCTGCCGCAGCCCCGACAGCGACTCGTCTTCCACCCAGACGGTCCCCTCGGCCACGCCCCAATCACGCCCACTCGCTTCCTGGGTTCGAGTTCTTGTGCTCAGCCTCGGCTTATGCCCTGACGGGTGTTACCTGTATCATCAGGGTTTTCCTCTTCCCGAAACGCTCTGCACAACGACTACTGCCCAGTCCTGGCCACCGGGGTCACTGTTTCTGGGCAGGAGACCCGCAGCCCTCCGCCCTCCTCAATCTCATGAATCTCGCATTTTAAAACATTTTTTACTTCTATGCATAAATCACCAAATCGTACGCTATTACCCAAAGAACATGGATCCGTGGTTTGAACGCACCCCTTCTGCGCGTTCCCTCATTCCCACGCTCTCCAACCCGACCGCACGTGCAGGTGTCTAGCACGGATGGGAAATGGCGAGCATTGTCCCTCCTCTTCGGAGCTTGCGGTCCGGGGCAGGGGCAGACACGACAGCCAGCAGTTGATGAGCACGACAGTACAAGGAGGACGCGAGCAGGGCTGCTCAAACAGGCGGAGGGACACTAACTCTGCCTGGGGATGCAGAGAAGACCCCACACAAGAAAGAGGAGACGCCCGAGCTGAGTCTTGAAGGGCAGACAGAGGCGTCCAGGTGAACAAAAGCAGAAAGGGCATCGCGGCCGAAGGGGCAAGCACGCCAACCAGGTGCAGTGGGCAAGAGACGCCCGTGATGCCCGGGGAAGGGCACAGACGTGCGCGTCCGCAGAGGGGGCCTCCTGCAGGAGAAGGCGGCTGGCTGCTCCCTGCTCCCCGCGGGCCCTGAATGGCCAGACTCCCAGATTCATGCTTTGTAAGGTCCCTTGGGCTGGAGTTCGGGAAACAGAGGGGACGGCGCCAGACCATGGGCAGGAGAGGCCAGAAGGGGGTCTCCTCCAAACGCCGCGAGCCTGGACCCCGGGAGCGAGGGGACGGGCGTCAGCAGCACTCCGGAGGTGAACGCCGCAGGACCCGGCACGGCAGGGCGCAGGGGGTGAAAGCGTCTAGGAAGACGCCCGGTTTCCGGTCACAAGCAAAGCTCCCCCACAGAATCCCCGCTCCCACGCTGGGATGCCATCTGCCAGCGTGCAGCCCGCGGTGCGTTTCATTTCCAAAGCAGACGCCACAAGCAAACAAGTAATTTCTAACCGACGAGACACCAGACCTCAAACTCATACGTGACCAACACACGGAGATGCACGGAGATGGAACTAAAGCATTTAAACCCTAGAAGGCTTCGGTCTACGGACCGTCAAGAGCTACAAAGCGTCCGACACGGAATCTCAGGGGGAGCGAATGAAGTCACGGGGAAGTGCTAGAACATTCCGGGGACACTGCACACACACGCCGGCAGGTCGGTGACAGTCGCCGAGCCTCCCGAGGCTGCCGGAGGCCAGGCAGGCTCACGATAAGACACACCGAGGCCGTGTCTCCACGGGGCGAGCTCCCCTGGCCCTCGCCCTCGGGTCAGACCACAGCGTCTCCCCACACAGAGCGGACCCAGCACAGACTTCCACCCAGCATGACTGGCTGCAGGTCACACGGTCACCGCTTGCATTTTTATTCGCGTTCTACCCGGTTTGGGAAGGTGGGTTAGTATCAGCTGCTCTGTGATTACACGAGAACGCAGGCGGTCTGTGTGCACACGGACGTCCCCACGAGGGGAAACGGACACGCTGCGCTTTCCCCTGGGACGCAGGCCTGGGCCGCCGGCGTCAGGGTTTACGGGGACGGCTCTTCGTAAAGGACTTCGTCCACCTTCATGTCGTTCTCGCCCACGGGGACCTGCAGGCAGATCTGTTCTCGGAAGGCCAAGGCCACGGTGTAGGGCCCCACGCCCTGCTCCCGCAGACAGCGTTTCAGGTACGCGTCATAGTAGCCCTTGCCTCTCCCCAGGCGGTTCCCGTGCCTGTCGAAGCCGAGGCCCGGCACGAAGATGAGATCGAGGCCCCCTGTGGGAGAGAGGAGCACAGGTAAGAGCGGGAACGGCTTCTGAAAGAGACGGACCCCTCGGGGGTCTGCGCTCTGTGGCGGGATGACATCTGCCCTCTCCCCGACCGCTCTAGAAGATCCGAGGAGCACAGGGTCAGAGAGGCAGAGACAGGCGCCCCGCAGCTTGGGGAGCCCGGCCCCCACCTCTCCGGGAGCTCTGTGTGCACCCCGGACGGCGTGGCTTTGTACTGTGCAAGCCCACGGTTACGTGGGCTTTGTTTTCAATAGGGGACAGTGCTGTAAATGCACGTCCTTGTCCTTATGATTTCCTCGACATGCTCTTTCCTCCGGCTCCGCGTGCTGCAAGAACACGGCACATGACCCAGCTGGAGTGCGAAAGACGTGACCGCCGACTGTGTGTCCGCGGCAAGTGTTCTGTCGACAGGACGCTACTGGCAGGTAAGCTCTGGAGGAGACAAAAGTCACACGTGGATTTGCGGCCACATGCGGGGGTGTCAGCGCCCCTTAACCTCCGAGTAGCTCAAGGATCAACCGTATGTACAAAAACGCCAGATTCCCAGACCCCATCCACACCCAAAGAGAATTTCCATGGATAGGGACTAAGAACTTTTTTTCTTTCTTTTTTTGAGCATCCCGGCGATCCCACACATCGGCCAGGCTGGGGAGCCAGCATCCCAGCCCGTGACAACTGGAGGAGCGAGAGAGGGTCAGAGAGAAGCTGGAACGGACAGAGCTGTCCTCCAAGTCAGCAAGCAGGAAGAGCGAGGTCAGCTGCTGGGAGGACCAGGCCGCCTGCTTCCTTTCCCCTCCCGCTGGAGGGCCAAGGCCTGCCCGGCTGTCGGCGTCCCCGGACTCATGGGAGAGCAGGCTTCGGCCCAGCTGGGGACGTTCCAAAGGTACAAAAGGGGGCCCCTGGCTGTCCTCTGGCTGGAACCCTGCCAGGGAACACGGGGACCGGGAGTGGACACGCGTCATCGAGACAGAGCAGGTTGCCAAGGCGCAGGGCGCAAGACAGGGTCTTGGAGGCGACAAAACGCTGACTGTGAGAGGTGTGGGGGAGTCTCATGACGAAGGCAATACGGATCACGAGGTGGAGAACCTCCCGGATTTGGTGAGGCCCACTGGAGGGGCCTGCTGGCGTCCGGCAGGAGCACGTCAGACCAGCACGAATCAAGAGCCACCTCACACGCCCAACTCGGGGCTGGGCCCAGTGGCCTCCCCCGGGGCCTCCGAAGGCCGTGTCAGGGCCTCTGGGTGACCTTGAGCTTGGCACGGATGCTCCACCCACACAGCCCGCTGCCCAGGACGTCCAGCTGGGAAGCCGCGAATCCTCGGGAACAGGGTGTGCAGCTCGAGGTGCTCAGACGGCCAGCCAGGCTGGCCCCCCGCGGTCCACAGCTGCTCTGACTACGTGCACACCTGTCAAGCTGTGCCTGCCAGGAGCCCGCAGAGCCTGCCTCCGATCGCGGTCGTGACCTTCTGTGTAAACCAGCTCGTCCCTTCTGGCCCAACCCACTCACAGGCCCTGGCCGCTGACTTTCCCTCTCCTCCCTGAGCCTGGCCTGCTCCTCCTCCTCTCGTGGGATGACTGGTGACGCGTGCACGGAGACTGGGCTTGCTCCGGGTCCTCCCCCATCGCTAGACCACGCCGCGGCTGAAAGCTCGGCTCTGTCGTCTACACTCCGCGCACACGCACATCGCTTCCCAGGCTCCCACCGGAGATGGAGCTTGGCCAGGATAAAAGGAGCGCGTGTGTGACACCCATCCCCGCGGAAGCTCTGCCAACTGCCCGAAAGCAACAGGGACAGGACGCGCCCGAGGCCTCACCAGAGGGACAGCCCAGCCGGCTGGCTGGTCGGGGAAGGACGCGTGGGAACCTTGGCGGGACCCGGGTTTGTAAGGATGTGCTAGAACTGGGTTCGAGCGTGTTTCAGAAAGTAAGGGAAAGGGCGCAGGAGCAGAGTGACAAGAGGGGGAACAGACAGGGCAGAAGGTCCCCGCTGAGGAGCAGAGAGCACGAGAGAGGAGTCCGCCAGGTCGGGGCACGAAGGTTCGGGAGGTAGAAGCAAAGCGATCCCCGCAGCTCGGCAGAAACACCACGGACCACCCGACCCCACCACGGACAAAGGACCCGAGCAGACGACTCTCCAGAGAAGATCAGAAAGGGCCAATAGACGCGTGATTTTGTATCCCGTGACCTTACTGAGTCCCTTTATCAATCCCAGCAGTTTTCGGGTGGTCTTTCGGATTTTCGATACATAGTATCACGTCGTCTGCCAATAGAGGAAGCTTTACGTCTTCCACACCAACCTGGGTGCCTTTCCTTCCTTTTTCTTCTCTCACTGCTGTGGCTACAACTCCCAGTACTACACTGAGTAAAAGTGGTGAGGACGGACATCCTCATCTTGCTCCTGATCTGAGAGGAAAAGCTCGCAGTTCTTCCCCACGCACCGTGACATGGGCTGCAGGTTTCTCCTCCACGGCCTCTGCTACGTGGAGGTTTGTTCCCTCGAGACCCACTTTGTTGAGAATTTTCATCAGGAATAGATGCTGAGTTTTGTCAAATGCTTTACCTGCGGCTATTACAATGACCACGATTTTTATTCTTCGTTTTGCTCATGGAGGACCGTGTTGACTGATTTGTGAATACTGAGCCACCCTTGACTCCCCGGGATAAATCCCACTTGATCATGGTGAGTGACGCTTTTACTGTGCTGTTGAATGCGGTCTGCTAGTATTCTGTTGAGGATTTTTGCTTCTGTGTTCATCAGGGATATTTTCTATGTTTATAGTGTCTTTATCTGGTTCTGGTATGAGGGCAATGTTGGCCTCAAAGAATGAATTTGGAAGCATTCCTTTTTCTTTTTTCTTAGATTAGTTCAAGGAGAATTAAGTATTAACTCATTTTTAAATGAGTTCCCTTGTAATCCATCTGGCCCTGGACGCTTGTTTATTGGGAGTTTTTAGGGTTTTGTTTGTTTTTGTTTTTGTTTCTGAGTAGGTTCCATGCCTAGAGTGGAGCCCAGCACTGGGCCTGAACTCACGACCCTGAGATCATGACCTGAGCTGAGATCATGAACTGGATGCTCAATCGACTGGGCCACCCGAGTCTCCCGATGGGGACTTTCTTGTTAACAATTCAGTTTTGTTACTAGTAACTGGTCTGTTCAGATTTCCTGTGTCTCCTGATTCAGGTTTGGATCCAAGGAGCACATGAAAAGATGCTCGACATCACTCGTCGTCAGGGAGACGCAGACCAGTACCTCAATGAGATGTTACCTCGCACCTGCTACGATGTCCATTTAAAAAACCCGAATACGATAAATGTTGCAGAGGCTATGGGGAGACTGGAACTCTGGTGCATTGTTGCCGGGAAGATAAAAAGGTGCCACCGCTATGGATGACGGTGTA
Source organism: Potos flavus (assembly GCA_028534135.1). NCBI lineage: Eukaryota > Metazoa > Chordata > Mammalia > Carnivora > Procyonidae > Potos > Potos flavus. The sequence goes on along the minus strand of CM052896.1, from coordinate 825,483 downwards.
AACGTTCCCTAAAAAATTAGAAGTAGAACAACTAGGCGTATTTAGCCAAAAGAAACCCCTGAAATCTGGGTCTTGAAGAGGGATTTGCACACCTGTTCACAGCAGCCTTACTCACAGCACTTCAGAGGCAGAAACACCTAAATGTCCGCCGAGGGACGAGTGGATAAACACAGGGAGGCCCATGCACTGGGGTACTGCCCAGCCGTGGGAAGGAAGCACCTTGCACCTGCCCGAGCGTGCCGGAAGACGCAGGTTAAGCGAAATAAACCGGGTGCAGAAGGACAAACACTGCAGAAGTCCACTCGCAGGAGGTGTCTGAAGCAGCCGAACTCATGGGACGTACTGCGGGGGTCGCGGGGGCCGGGGAGGAGAAGAAACGGGGGGCTGCCGTGGGAACCGGCCACACTAGGCAGGATGAGAAGGCGCGGCAGACGTCTGCCCCCCAACACTGTGCCCATGGCCAACGTGGACGGCACTATGAAAATTTTAAGAGAGTGACTCTCATGGTATGTGTTACCACATTTTTTTTTAATGCAAAGATACCAAAAGGAAAGCCAGGAGGGAATCAAGATTTCCAGCCGTCGATACATGAGGAAGGGAAGCTGGAATTTCAGAGCACACACCTCCAGGCCTCCAGAAGAAGAGAAGGAAGAAAGGAGACAGCGAGACAAGAAAATACCTTTTCCGAGTCCCTCGTGGTCGAGGTGGCCTCTTTCCCCCCAGTGTCACGGCCCCCGCATGCACCACGCCCTCACGGAGGCCCCCCGAGTCTGGATGGAGGAAGCAACACCCAGGGATGGGGAGACGGCGAAATGTAACCCGCACGGTCACCCGAAGAGAGCTCGATGGTGAGTAAGTAAGGAGAATGGCTCTGGGGTTCTTGGGGGACGAGAGGCTGTGACATCCTGTCTGGGTGTTGCTGCTGGATCCCCGGCCAACAGGATGGGTAGCACGGCTCCCTTCAACCATGGGGTCACCTGCAGTCCCGGCTTCAGGCCCTCAGAAGCCCCCTCTGGCCTGCGTCTACGTGATGACTCCAAGTGTCTTCCTGAGACACGGACTTTCCTTGCTTGACTTCACCTACCTGCTGTCGCTAGAAGTTCTTCTGTGTCCTCCCCACGTCCCACGCATGCCTCGTCCTCCCCCACGCACACCCCGGGCCGCGTCACGCCTTCACAGCACGGTCCTGGAGGCTTCCCCCCCCCAAGAGGCGAGGCACCGGCGGGGCCTGAAAATCGCAGGCAGGCTTAAGGAGCTCCGCTTGCACACGCCGGACCCACCCTGGGCCGTCCCCACTAACGGGCGGGCCCCAGACCCACCCGAACGCCCTGCAAGGTCAACACTCGGCAGGGAGAGCAGGAGAAAAACGCTGGGTCTGTGCACAAGTTCTCCAAGGGCCTCTGGCGTGGCTCTGTTTGCGCCGCAGGCTCCGTGAGAGAGGGCAGTGACGTAGGGCACAGCACGCGGGAAGACCCCCGATTCTGCTCAGTCGTGCATGCCGCACGGAGCGCCCCCGCCGCCCCAGACTGCACCCCACCGCTCAGAGCGCGCGCTCCGTAAGGCCCGAGACTGCTCTGCACGGTCATGCTTTGTTGGGGTTCGAAGGTGGTTCTGTGCCCCGGGGCTGCAAGGCTAAGCTTCGGGAGCCTCACCCAGCCGCATGCCCAGCGCTGCTCAGACCTGGGCTGCCTTCTCTGGACCACCAGCGCCCCCTGGAGGCAGCCCGCCGCGGCGGCACTCAGCCCCGAGGCTCCTTCTCCGTGGCTCTCCGAGGCTTTCCCGCTTCAGTCCCCTGAGCGGTGAGAGGCAGTGGGAAACTGCCCGCCGCACAAGGCTGGCCGTGACCGTGAGACCAGGAGATGCCTGCAAGCGCCTCAGCCCAGGGCCAGGCCAGGCTGTGCAGGATGAGACACTGATTGATGCTAAGAGCTTTCCTGTTTTCATTAAGAAATGTCAGACGCTGTTTCTTGAGCCAGGTACCTGGGGACAGGGTGGGGCTTCTTCCGTCTTCCGGGTGATCCTCCAGCCGGAGCCTTCCCAGCCTCCCCTTGGAAGGGGCTCCTGCGCGTGCCCTCAGCTCCGGGCGTGGAAGGAGGCCGGGGAGGGCTCTGTGATAGGACGTTCCCCCGTACAGCCAGAGAATAAGCAAGCACGGCCACAGGGTCTCAGGATGATTAACTCTGCCCCGTGGTCTGAAAGGGGCCACGGACGGACGGACGGTCCGCCAACGGGTGTGGCTGTGTCCAGGAAGGGTTACTCGTGGAGGCCAGCGGTGGGCCGGCTGTGGCCCGTGGGCTGCAGGCCACTGACCCCGTCCTAGGACATAAGGAAAGAGTTTCAGGAAGAAGGAAGCGGAACGCCGGCAGAAAGGATGAGTACGGTGAGGACAGGAAAATATCAAGTTGGCCACGAGGAAACCCCGGGGGCGAGGATACGCTCAGTGGGGACGTAAGGATGGGCCAGAGTCTTAGGACCCTCATGCGCCAAAACAGAAAGAACAGGAACTAGGCCCGGAAAGAAAATGAAGACAGAGGGTTTCCTCGGTGCCCTATCTAGTCACGGGCCCGAGAGCACAGTGCTCGGTGAGGAGGAAGGGTAAGGGTAGACAGCTGTGTGAGTTTCTTGTGTTTCCTAAAACAAACACTGTTGTACACACGAGGCACCAGTAACATTAGAGGACTACTTTGTTTCTAAACATGCATCTGCACTGGGTGGATGCATCAAAATGAGCTCTATTTTCATTTACTTTTGGATGCCAGCTTGTGTATCAAAGGTGTAGACACTGTAAATGCTGAGTTTGAAGAGTCAGAGCAAGGTCTGCTTCCTGTGTGCACACAGATCTCCCTTCACCGCCACACAACGTCCCCTTTCTCCCCAGCCACGGAGGCAGCGGGTCCTCTTCGGGCGCCCTGACCTCTGACTCCTGCCCTGGGCGGCCTGTCCTTGCCCTAATCCTGCAGAGAGGCTGGAAATGAGGGATGTCGGAGCCTGCGAGCCACACAGAGATGTTTCCTCCCCCCTCCTCTTGCTACTCAGGGCTGGGGCCGAATCTCCGGGCTGCCCCCTCCAGGTACGACCACACAACCCGCAGAGCATTCATCTCCACCTGGGCGCCCGCCTCCACCTGTCTGTCCGAGCGCGCGTTCACCTGGACGCCCACCTCCACCTGTCTGTCCGAGCGCGCGTTTCTCCTGTATGTCCAGCGGGCGCCCGCCTCCAGGCCCTGCTGGTCTCGATCCCCCCTCAACTTCAGCCTTCGCCCTGACTCCCTTTGCTCAAAAGTCTTGAGTCAATCAGAGTCTCTTAACGACAGCATCCAAGTTCTGTGCCTGGGTGGGGCCAGGACCGGCCACCGCCTCATCCCCGTCACGGCTCCAGCACCGTCGGTCCTAAAACTCGGGCAGTCCCGTTACTCCGAGTGGCCTCGCGCCCCACAGCCCGGCCCCACGAGGTCCTGCGGGCCAGTCTCAGCTCCCGCTACTCTGTCCTTCACGCCAGCAAGGTCCTCTAATCTCTGTATTTACCTGCCTGGTCACGACAGTCCCGACGGAAACACACCTCAGGTAAACGTCCACACGAGGCCCCCTGCACGTGAAGTGTGGTGTGGCCTCCCTCATCCTACACGGCGAGAAGGGGGAGGAGTCCCTTCCTCGCCTTCTGGGCAGTTTTCTCCTTTTCCCAGGAAGATGCCGAGTCCAGTTCCATTTACTATGAACCAGAGCGAGAGACAGAGTGAGACGTCTGACTAGGTCCCAGTCATTACCTGTTTGCACCGTGCAACACCTGACTCTTGGCCAGAGTCCAGCTTCTAGAAGGGAAGAGAGGGTGCCGGAACGGACACGTCTTACGCGCCCACGACGTGGCAGGTGCCGTGCCACACGCCGGGGAGAGAAAGGTAACTAGAGTCGGCTGCTCGGCACATCCCCCCGGCGAGGCAGGAGGACGGGGCTCAGTCGCCCTGGTTCACGGAGGGAGAACCAAGTTCCCTGTTCAGAGAAACCAAAGTCCTCCTGATGGGCGGTCCGCTCCGGAGAGATCCAGTTGAGGGCTGGCCGCCCGGGGGGCCACCGCTCCTGCTGCTAAGGGCGCCCGCGGGGCCAGGCAAAGGGACGGAGGAGGCATAGGAGGGCTGGCTGCAGGCTTCAGGCAGGCCGCGGGGCCTGCGGCCCAGGGTCAGCACTTAGTAGCCAGGAGGCGTCTGGCAAAACCGCCACGACCCGAAACCTAAGACGCGTAAGCGTATTAGGACGGAGGGCGTCTCTAAGCTACAGATGCCAAATGTCAACCTAATCAGTGGCTGTGTGCGGCCTCCCCGGGCCCCCCCTACCCCCCGCTGATTATAAACACGCCTCTGGAGCCCCAAGGAGCCAAAATCCTAAAATAAAGTCCAGTACCGGTAATTCAGGAGGGCGCTCGCCGCAGAACTCTCAGAAATCGATACCAGATGCTTTGAGCTCAGTGGGGGTGCCTCGGAAAGAACAGGTGGATACAGGACCCCCCCAAGGGCCCCCGTCCTGGTGCAGCCCTACAGACCGTGCACGGGGTCCCGTGGTCACGTGATCATAGCACAGATACGCTCGACTTCTGACGGAATACCACCACGAGGGTTCTAAACGTGTACTTCCCTGCAGTTGCACACTACTTTCAAGGAGCGTGCAACTAAGAGACCACCTCAGGCAGACAGCTGGGTGTTTGCTCTCTAATGACACGGTACACATGGTACACGCGCCTTCCTTCACCCCACCCTGCTGGGTCACCGTGTATCTCGGCCCCTTCGGGACTCTCCACATAGAATCAAATACACTGTAGTAAAAATCGTCTTTTTTTTTTTTAAAGATATTTATTTATTGGGGCACGTGGGTGGCTCAGGCGATTAAGCATCTGCCTTCAGCTCAGGTCATAATCTCAAGGTCCTGGGATCGAGCCCCGCATCGGGATCCCTGCTCAGTGGGGAGCCTGCTTCTCCCTCTCCTACTCCCCCTGCTTGTGCTCCTTCTCTCTCTCTCAGATAAATGAAATTTTTTAAAAAATAAATTTTTTTAATATTTGATTTTCTAGGACTTAAGAAAACATTGAAGAAAATAACTTTAAGGTTGCTTCTGAGACTTCTGGTCCCATCTGGAAATCTGAGCCCATGTTCCTCTGCTTTCCTGCAGAACAAGAACTTGACAATACAATGGAAAAAATATTCTACTCACAGTAACAACAAATACTAGTTGAGTAGGAATGCACTTAACCAGCAACGAGCAGAAACAGGACTCAAACCAACACGCCTAGAGAGGGACACAGAAAGGGCCCGACAACAGGGAGACTACACTCCTAGAGACGCCGGAATGGTGTCAAGAAATGTATTTCCCACAAACTAACCTAAAACTTTAACACAATTCCAGCCAAGATCTCTAGAGGACATGGGAAAGAAACTGACGAGATGATTTTAAAGTTAATCTCAAAAACGAAGGGCTCACAATAGTCAGCTAAATTTTTTAAACTAAGAATTGTGGGGGCCGGACTCCCTCTAGCAGGCATCAATCAGCGTGTGCTGAGGGGCCACGCGTGGCCGCACCGATCACGCACCAGGGTTGGGACACACCCGTGGAGAAGACTGACATGCCCAGCAACGCACCCAGAACAGGCAAGAATGTAGTCCCTGAAAACGGTAGCATTTCAAAGGAGTGGGGAGACAGCAGATGATTTACGAAATGCTGTTAGGACACCTGGCTATTTTTTTTTAAGTAAAAAATTAGGTTCCTCTCCTATACGTTAACACACGTTCAAAAAGAATTAATATTTTAACATGAAAAAATAAAGTACTACGATAAAATAAAAATTCATATATTCTCTAGAATTAGTGGAAAGACTCCCTAAAAGTGAAGCCAAAGGCAGAAATTGTAAAGGAAAAGGCTGATCTCACCAATAAGATTTTAATACATTTGTACCCCTCAAAACAGGAACACACACAAAGTTAAAAAAAATGATAAATATTTACAGCATATATATGGTCGACTAATGGCTAAATTTAATAAAGAACTGTTATCAATAGGAAAGGAAACGATGAACACGAAACAATACATTTATTCCCCAACATAAATGGGGCAAAGAACAGCCCCTTACAAAAGACAAATTAGGTTAAGAAACACAAAGCTTAGTACATATTTTGACATTTGCCATAACGAACACGTTAACCACTACAACACTTTCGAGAAGGGAGAAGGAGATTAAAACAAGGTTGGGGAATTCCTCTTGGTTAATTCTACAAAACGAAACCAGAAACACCGATGAGTCAACACCGAGTTACCCCTCGCGCTGAGAACCCACGCAGCACGGGTCGTGAGATGCCCCAAATGCGTTTCTCCTGAGCCTGTTCGCCACCTTCCTCAAGGACGAGCGGCTTTCCTGCCACCGCGCACCCTCTAGGGATGCTTCCTGCTGTGTTCCCTCCCGACGGCGCCTCCCGGAGAACCGCGACTCGCCCCGAAGACCTGGCTCAGCTGCGTCTTCCCAAACACATCAGCCCGAGCGCGCCCTCCGCCCGGGTCCCCAGGCGCTCCGGGCACACCCCCGTGGCGGTCACCGTCGCCAGGCCTGAGGCCGCTGCCTCCCGTCCGACGGGCATCACCACCACTGCCGCGCGCTCCTACGTCACGAACAGGGTAGAAGCCTTACCCGGGTTTCCTTATCCCGTGTTCCCAACCCCTCAGTGAGGCAGCCTCGTCATCTGCGTCTTCAAATGAGGGGCCGAGACTCAGAGGGATGACGAGGTTTCCCCGCGGCCCGTCTGCGACTGAGCCAGGGACTAAACCCAGCTGGCGTCTTAACCGCTGCTCACCGCTGCTCACTCCACACGGCGGGCTCCGTCCTCCACAGTCTGAGCTCCTGGGGGCCCAGACCCCTGCCCTCGTGCGGCCTTGCCTTACAGCGCTCGCCTGCGACCGGCATACAGTAAGGGGTCAGGAGCGCGCGGACGTTCGTTATTGCCTGCATTCGCCCATCCGTCCCGGGAAAGGAAGCAGTCCTGGTCCGTGGTGGTGGTGGGTGTGCAAAGCCGCACAGCCTTTCCTGAAAGCACTATCACCATTCCACTGCTGGGAACTGACCCGATGGAGCGATTCGTGTAAATACGCTAAAACATATCAGGGTGTTCTCTAGGCCGTTGCTTGTAATTTAGAAAATGGAAGCAATCTAAACGTCCGTTAGCAGAGGACGGGTGAAAAAAGTCAGAGCACATCGATGCTTCGCGACCATTTACAACACGGAGGTCAATCACCGCGAGCGGCCGTGCAAGTCATTCTAAGGTTTCTTAACAAGTGAAAAAGCAAAACACGAAACGGAATGTAGAGAGTCATCCTGTCTGCACACAATGTTTAAAGAGAACGCACACAGACGACGGAGAGGGGTACCCTGGAATGTTCACGGCGCTCAGGTTTGGGGCACCGACGGGGGGCAACTCTGACTTGCCATCGCATCCCTCACTCGACCGAGACCGCGGACCCTGAGCGCGTAATCACTCCCACGAACAATGAAGGAACTGCTGCTCTAGCACTTGAGGTTGTCCTTTCCCGTCCGTTTTGTACACATGGAAATGCGGCGCGGTTGGCATGGACGGGCCCAGATGCCGGCGGCGTGGCCGCCCCGTGCCCTCCCGCTCGCTCATTCACAGACGGTGTCCTTACCGTGAGGATCTGGTGGCTGGCACGTGGCTGGGCCTCCTTCCCACCGACAAAAACCAAACCATGTACGTGAAGTCATCCCTGCCCTCAGCATCTCTCATTTTACTTGTCAGGCCTACCAAGGGGGCCCGAGAGGGGCCCGTCCTGCCCCGGGCGGCTTTTCCTATGGCTTCTCGCTAGCAGACCGTGCAGCCACAAACGCGAAGTTCACGATCATTCTCGGAGGGCAAGACGCCTGGGCTGCAGGGTGAGTGGCAGGGCTGTTCTCCTATTTCTAATTTCCTGCTTCTCTCGATCATATCGACCCTGATAAAAGAGTGTCTTGCGGCAAGACACAGCCTCCCTTTCCTCCTGCCTTTTCTACGGCAAAAGCAGACGTACGAAGAACTTTATCCACAGTCTCTTAAGTTTAGCATGTGGCTGACCCCATTTCCATGGACTTAGAGATTCTGTTTTCTCCTTTTAACTAACCCTTTCTAAATTTATACTTATGTTTTCTCTCTACTTTCACAAACTATACTAAGAAATAAATCCAAAAACAGGACCTAAAAAAAAACCTCACCTAGATGAGGGAAATGACCATGAGTCTGGCCGTGTCTGTCAGCCTCATCGTACCCCCATCGGCTCCTGTTTGTAAACTCAGGGTTCACCGCAACAGCGCGCAGTCCTACCCCCGGGACTCCCGAGTCAGTCACCCCCGTTTCCTGACCTCCGGATCTATGCACCCCACTAGCTACCTACAGCCACCCCTGGAGGCCCCAGGGCCCCTTTGGCCGCTGCTCCCCAGCCTCTCCCGCGCCCCCCGCTCACCCCAAAGCTGGGCTGTGCCCCAGGGGCCTGACGTGGTGCGTCACCAAGACGACCTGCTGCGTGTGTCAGAGCCTGTGTGTCCTCGTCGTCCTTCGAGTGGCGGTCACTTATCTTTCCTATTCCGGCACATTCCCCGCTGACGCCCCACACCGCATCTCCGCGGGCTTTGTCTTCCCAGCCCGCCCCCTCCTGTGGCTGGCAGGATGGTCTTCCCAAAACACAGACTGTCCACGTCGCTCCCCAGTTAAAGTATTTCGGGAACCCCCCCTAGCACCTATGGGATGAAGGTGACCCCGGATGCAGGACGGGTGTGATCCTTCACAAATTGGGGCTGCGGGTGTCCACTAAGGAGTCAGTCTGAGACCACCGCCAGCCTCGGGCGGAGCGTGGCAGAGGCCGCGCTCCCCGTCCATCCGAAGCCCGCTCCCCTCTCACCCACCTGCCCTCCGTCCCTAGTCACGGAACCAGCACCTCACTCAGGAGCCCACGACCCCCACACCGCCAGACTCCTGCAAAGCCTCTCGCATTTGCTACGTGGCCACTGACAGAGAATGTTTGCCGATCGCTGGTCTAGAATTACAAGTGGGAAAGCCAGCATGACCCACGAACTATCCCCGTGCAAGAATCCACTGACGTATCCAGACAGCCTCAAAAAGAAAAGCATTCTGAAAATACTGCACTGAAAAAAATCACTTAAAGGAATATTCCATCTGACTGAGAAAATAATAAAAATACAGAACTCAAGAATGAAGAAGGTATGGTTTAAACACAGAAGCAGAAAACCATGGAATTCTAAAGAATAAAGAAATCTAAATTTCTACGGAAATTTAGAGTTGGGTTTAAACGACATTCTTTATCAATGGAGTAAGAAAATAATCAAATGTCAAAAACACAGTGTCTTACAGAATAGATATATATCTTCAAATAATTAATGATTTTAAAATCCCAGTTTGTGTTGATAAAAAACTAGGAAGAATAAGCACATTTGCTTTATCTCTGATCAGCGACGAGGTCAGTAGACGTCCTATTGATAACGCCAGTGAGGATTCTAGGTTCGAGGGGCATTTCGCAGAAACCAGGGACGGAAACAGGGAACTACAGGCCCTGGAGGGCTGGGACACAAAGGAACAGAAATGGCAAAAGACATTTTTTACCCCAAACAGAGTCACGATGGCGGAAGTAAGCAGAAGGAAGGCCACGCGCACCAGTTACCAGGAAACCAAGGGCAGGCTGAGCTCCCCTAGCGAAGGAAGACTCCTGGTTGGGGGCAAAGCAAAACTCTGCCGTGTACTGTTCACGAGAGGCGCCCCCCAGACGAGGGCGCCGAGGGCTACAGTGGGGGGACCAAACGCACACTCTGACACAGGGAGAAGCAAAATCAATGATAAGTAAAAATTCAAGACATCGGGCTTCTCGTGGAAGAGGAGGGTTGGTTTCTATCCATTCAAAAATCTGCAATTAAATGGAGCAGACCCCTGTCTATGAAGAGGATTAGCAATATAGTTGGAAAATTGTTGTTGTTTTTAACAAGTCACAGCACAGCTATGTTAACAAGGAAGAGCAGGCAGGGCGGGTACCGGGTCCGTCTGCTGCCGGTGGGTGTCATGTAGACTTGGGAAGTGTGTCGTCTGTGTGGGGACAGGGCGAGGTCTGCACGGTGTGTGCACACACAGGTCCCCACGCTTGTGACGTGTGAATGGGGGCTAACGCTTCGGTGGTTTAAACTGTGTTTCTGTGTCAAGGTAGACCTCCGAGACCAGCGCAGCGAAGGTTTTGTTCGTTTCCCTCCTTGGTCACATACACGGTGTCACCGACACCATGTCTCTTAGCACTGAAGACTTTGTTACGCTGGCAGGTCCCTCCGCGCCCAGGAGCGGAGAACTCGCCCCAGCGCTAACCGGGCTCTACGGGCAAAGGGGAGATTTCCTTTCTTCTACGGCTCAGCGTCCCTGAGGTCACCTCTTACCCTCGTGTTTCAATGGGGAAAATTCTCTAACCCACTTTTCTAGAAAGAACACGTCATAATGTCTCATAAAGGAACATCCCGGTCCTGTGACCTTCCCAAATGCTGTCATGGAGAATTGTAAAGGGGTGTTCTTGCTGTGCAAGGCATTCCAACACACGCTCCTGGCTCTGGCCTGCACGACAGGTGAGCCAGAGGAGGCTCCAGGGTCCCCGGGGCCTGCCCAGGACTATTGGCGAACTCTTGGGGGAGGGCCCTGGGGGGATGGACCGACAGACGGACAGAGAACGCGGGACCACCTGCCGACGAAGAGAGCAGTGGGCAAGACGAGGTACCATCTCTGTGGCCACGGGAACCGTGGTGCGATTGTTCGCACACAGGTCTCGCCATTAAGGATCACGATTTACGTTTTTCTAATTCAAACTCCTAAAAATTCTGTCTCTTCTCGGAATTGAACATAGAAGCATACACAAGCCTAGTAGACATTTAATGTCTCCATCACAGGTAATAAAACAAAAATCGAACAAGAAAGAGAGTTGAAATACTTGAGGTTCTATAGGTGGGGAGTTTTAAGTCACCGGGCTTAGTCCCCTGAATGACGCGTCCGTGGGCAGCAGGACCCTCGCTGAATCGTGACCCCGGACCGGAGCGTGGAGCGGGTTTGCCCATCCTGGCCAGTGTGACAGGCCATAACCTCCGAGGAAGCATCTTCTCCTCTTAATGGGCTGGGAGTGAACAAAAAGTACATCACCGGTCTGTGAAATAAGCATGGCTCCCGCAAAAGATGAAACAGACGATCCTGGAACAGCGTCAGGAAGCCTGGCCCGAGGGCGCTCATCATTCAAACCAAGGCCCGGGCGGTTCTTCCTGAGTATTTACTGGAATATAAAGTGGGGAAAAAAACACTCTGGGAAGACAGCTCAGCGGCAGTGCACATGGCGCAGCCCAGCAGCGACACCGAGCGCCGCGCGGACCAGCGACCATGTCCTGAGCACGGCGGACACGGCCCCCCATGAGCGATACCGAGAGCCGCACGGACCAGCAACCATGTCCTGAGCACGGCGGACACGGCCCCCCGTGAGCTCCCCACAGCCGTCCGCAGGGGAGGGGCCTGAGGCTCAGAGGCTGTAAGCGACCGTTCCCGCCACACAACAGAAAGGGGCCAAATAAGGTTTATTTGATTCCCATCCACGTTCTCGACGGCTGGGAAACTGTCGTCCGGCACACGCCTCTGGCTGAAGGAGAAGTCGAGGCGGAAGGACGGGGGGCCCAGAGGGCGGCCTGGATATTTCAGGGTTATCGGGCGTCCCTCCTCCCGGCAGGAATGAGTGAGCAGGAACCAGGGTCTGCCTGGGGACACAGGTCTAGCCAGGGCCCAGGGAAGGGCTTCAACAGGGCAGGTGACCTCCCCAGAAGGTACTTTAGGATAGTCGGTATGTCTGGGAAACCAATCTGAAGTTTATTCCAATGGAACGGATCTCAAGAATCAAGACCGTAGAACAAAGATCCCCCCAAAGCTGGAATGAGAGACGAGGGATAAAGACGGTGCAAAGAAAAACCTGGCGATATCTGAAAACCAGGTGGAAAGGACACAAGAACGATCCTGTGTTCCACACCACCTACGCACAGGAATGGGGGAAACAAAGGAGAGTGATAAGGATGAACTCCGACGTCCTTGGGGACACTGGGACATCTAAGTGGCAACAAAGTGCTGAACAGGACAGCACGGAGCCCTGGGACAGGCTCTCACACACCTGTCTCGGTGAGGACCCCCGGCTCGTCAGCTCCGTGGCCATGGGGACACGTCCAGCCCGCCCCCGCTCCACCCCCATCACAGCTCGCACACACCGGGCACGTGATAAATACTTTCTGAATAAAGTATTACGATCCGATCTAAATTTATTCGGCTTATCCTCAAGGATATCATGACTCTGTCCAAGACCTTGATGAAATTCACACCCACGCTCTTTATTATGTTCTTTCCGAGGCCATGCAATCCTATTAGAGGAAGAAATGAGGTCAAGTTAACGGGAATTACCGTCAGTGACCCAAGGCTCGCCCTCCCGGCAGCTCTGATCGCGACGACCGAGGAGGAAGCTGCATTGGTTATGCCCAAGGACTGTCCTTGACGGCGTCCCATTCAATTGCCCCAAAGGGTTCCGTTGAGGACGAGAGAGTCTCCATTACGATCATTCGTCCAAGTTATGTCTCAGGGGCCCACACATAGGTATGAATTCCCACAGAGCCTCCGGAAGGAGGAGAAATAAAACAGCAGCATAGACAAGGTGACAACAGCTTGCTATATTCTACAGAATTTCAGAAAGGGGGGAGCCTGGGGGGCGCAGTGGGTTGAGCGTCTGACCCTCGGTTTCGGCTCCGGTCACCACCTCAGGGTCGTGGGATCCAGCCCCACATTGGGCTCCACGCTCAGTGGGGAGTCTGCCTGAGATTCTCTCTCTCCCTCTCCTCCTCGCTGTCCCCCCAAAACAAATAAATAAATCTTAAAAAAACAAAGAGAATTTCAGAAATGTCTGAAACAAGCAGAAGCTGGTCGTGACGGTACAGGTGAGTGTGAACTTGGGACTGTCCAGGGTCCACTGCCCTTGCTCTGACACAGCCTGTTTTTCCCGTGGGGAGTCACCCGCCGGACTCCAGGGTCAGTGGCTGGAGCAGCGTGGCAGGGGTGCACACACGACCCACTGGCCAGGGGCACACCCTCCTCCCTGCTCACAACGACCAGTCCAGGAGCTGGCCTCGTCCATGTCCCTGACCACAGTGACTGATTTGGGGGATGGCCACTTGACCCGATTTGGGTCAGTGAGAACAAGAGCAGAGTTTTACTGGTAGCCTTGCTCCTTTCTGCCAGGAGTGCAAACGGCAAGGCTGCCGTGGAACCTGGAGCTGCCACGGGCTGCCACCAGCCACCACGGGCCACCATGGGCCACCACGGGGCACCTAGAACCGAAGCCAACCTAGATGAAGGCAGAATCAAAGTGGATCCTGAGAACTCTGATCTAGCCATATCGAAAGCTAGCCTTCTGTGGGTTTTTCAGTCTCTGAGCCAATAAAATCCCTTTTTCGACTAAGCCAGGTTGAATCAGATTGTGCACTTTCCCTGGAAAGACTCCCGGCTCATCTCATTGCCCGAGCAGCCCTCATTCTGAGGACGAGTTCAGGAAGGAGGCAGCCCCTCTCTTCCACTTAAGAGATCTTGTTTCTCTGGACACACAATGCAGGCAAACCCCGTGGGACGTCTTTAAGAACTTACAAGGGCAGCGACACACACCACAGGCTTTTCTGAGCCGTGATGACGTGCACAGACCAGAAAGATAAACAGGCCACATAAGCCACGCGGGGACGGAGTGATCTGCGCTCTAGTCAGCTCGTCCCAGACACTGTGAAGTGAGATTTGCAGCTCGGCCCCAAAGCCGCCTCACGCTAAGCCGCTGATGCCGCGGAAACCCACGGTGCGGTTAACAGACGCGCCCACTCGACCATTTCTACCAACGGCCAAGAGCCTCACCCCCAGACTGCAGGGGCCCGAGACCAGGCACCGGCCCCTCCGCCTCTGCAGCCCACACTGCAAGCATCCGCCAAGAGTTACACACCGGGGGAAGGCAACCGGTCCCGTAACTATGGCATGGATAAATGCGACAGAGGAGGGAAGAAAACAAACCGCTTCTTGGGTGGACATCTTTCTATTCCGGGCCAAGCCTGGGACTTCTATATTCTTAACACTCTCTACTTTCCATTTGGCGCCTACATCTGACAGGCGCTGTGGGCCGGGATACTTCTCCGTTCACACACGTCTCCCCAGTCAGAGCATGACCCCCTGAATCCAGGACCTCACCTTCCACGCCTAACAGTGTCTAACACGATGAAGATCCTCCGGAAACGTTTCTTGGAAATTCTCAAAATGTTGCACCCTTGGCTAGCTTTGAGTTGATAGTAAAATGAGTAATTCTGTCTTCCTTGCTCAAAATTAAGAACAGTTACTATCTGGGATGCCCGGGTGGCTCAGTCAGTAAAGCCCCTGCCTTGGGCTCTGGTCGTGATCTCCTGGGATTGAGTCCCGTGTCGGGCTCTACGCTGAGCATGGAGTCTGTTTGAGATTCTCTCTCTTCTCTCCCTCCACCCCACCCCCCATCGTGCACTTGTGCTCTCTCTTTCAAATTAAAAAAAAAACAAACTATTTACCAAACAGCTCCTCTGTGCCAAATCAAGTGCTCAAAGCCACACGTAAATGATCTAGCTCATAGACTTGGACTGAGTTTATCGTAACCGAAATGCAACTAGATTAAGAGGAAAGATCATGTCTTCTCCTTACTCTTCCCACTGCTGTACCTACACAGAAATAGAACAAAGGCATACAGGTTCAGGGTAACACACCCTGACTCAGCCTAAGGAGGACACCCCAGAACGGGCCACGCTGTTACAAAGACCGCGGGAAGAACCGGCGACAGGAGTTTCAGCAGGGACATCACCACGAGGTGGTGTGAGCACCGGAGGGGTGCCTAACACAGAGTCAGACAGAGCTGGACGGTCCCGGGTCCCACCCATGAGCCTGCGAGTCCGCAGAAGTAGCTGCATTCGGTCTGAGTGATGTCACAGCCTCATCCATCAGCCTGGCTTATATACAACCCCCTTATTGTCTCGTTGTCTTCAAATGCCTGCAGTCTCTCCCCTTGTAGACATGCTGCCGTCTGGTGACGTCGGGGTCCCTCCGGCCTACCGAAACAGGACTTCGGGCAGAGTGCAGGGCTGCATGATAGAGGGGCTAAGGCCCCAAGCAGATGACCCCCCACCAAGACGAGCCTCGACTCAATCCCCTCCCACCCCATCCTGCGATTCTGTGGGTTACAGAAGGGAGCAGAGATAGACGACTGCACAAGGCTGCTTGGGGTTCCTGGCAACCGTTCAAGTCTTAGTCGAACGCACACCTTTAAGAAGGTCTGAGTCAGCATTTCACAAACTAATACTCCTGGCTTATTTTGCTCTCAGCTCTTTGCTTGTTAACGATTAAACCTCCCAGGTGGCTGTTGGCCAGGGGAGAGTGTGTGCAAAGGTCCAGCAGTAAAGAAAGCCAGCAGGGCTGGGAGACGGAGACTCAGAGTGGCCGGAATGTGGGTTACAAGCTGCGGGGCTGGAAAGAAGTGAAACCGGACAGACGCGCAGCACCAAGTCGGGAAGAGCCTTGTGAGAAGTGTCCCCCCCCCCCGCCCCCCGGGCAGCAGGAGGTCGCGGAGACACTTGAAACAGGGCGGAGAAGCGGTCAGATGCGTGTCTTGGAAATCTCGTCTCGGGTGCCGTGTAGAGAGCGGACGACAGGGAGGAGCGGTGCGGGAGGGGACGAGGAGCACCAAGGAGCGTCCGCGAGGAGGCTGTGTGGACAACCCCGGCAGCTCGGACTGCAGTCCCGGCCGGGGGCCGCAGGTGAGCAGACACCCTCGATAAACACTCAGTAGTAACATCATCGGGACGTGGCCGTGGACCGCATGAGGGGCGGGAGAGGGAGGGGTGGGGAGTCAAGGATGATCCTGAGATTCCTGCCACGGCCAGCCACGGGGCTGACGGCACCCCGCACTAAGAGGGACACATGGCAGAAGGGGCTGAGGGGGACAGGATTCAGCCTGGAGCAGCCTGATCCCCATATAACATCCAAGAGGAGACGTCCAGAAGGCAGAAGCCGAGACAGAAAAGCTCATTAGCATTAATGTTAATGTGCTCATTAATAAACAGGGCATAAGGGAGATGACATCCTCCCGGGAAAATGTGCAATCCAACCCTGGATAAGAGCTAGAGTGGGTACACAGGCGCCTGAACCCGAATCCTTACTCTCAGCTTACCGGGGGCATCTCGCCCTGAGCCATGTCATCAGGGTGTCTCGGGATGGAAGCGCCACACCGTCCATCCCCGTGAGGAAAGCGGCCCCCACGACCCGCACGTCACCGTCGGATCACCGTCTGCCGGCACCCTGGGAGGCCAGTTCCGATACCGTAAGTGCTTACCTGTCGACAAAGCTTCCTCCCGAAGCTCGTCCTCTCCGGGCTGATGAATGTTCCAGGACGTCTTGGGAAGCGTGGAGATTTCCTCCGGCGAGGCCAGCCTCACCATATCCATGTGATTGCTCTGGAACCGGTACCGCGGGATGAAGCAGGTCTTGCCTCGCCGGAAAATGTCCTTGATGATCTCCTCTGTCTCGATCTCATCTGGCATGCTCAGGAAGATGGAAATCCTGTTGGACTTTTGATACTGACTGTGGGCCATCACCTAAATGGGAAACGGCATCACATTGATTCCCCAAGGAGACACTTTCGAACACCAGTGGCTCCCCGCTCCACGGTGTTCACGCTTTTTCCCTTTTCCCTCCGCCTTCTCCAGCTCCTTGAAACACAAATCACCAATGGCGAGCAGAGCGGCAGAGGGGCCGGGCAGGGCTGCATCCTGAAGCCCAGGGCTTGGTTCTGAACCCAGCAATGACCTCTCTGACCCGCTGCCGTCTTTCTCACACGCCTGCTCCAGCATGAGTGACAACTCGTTAAAAAGTCACTGTCTGCTTGCAGAATCCCAGGCCTGCCCTCCCGCCGCCCATTCCGGCCACCTTCGGTCACCCCACACGCTGCCCTGAGCGTCTCTGCCTTGCTTCTACTCTGAACCTTGCCTCCCACGAGCTTCTTCACTCCCTGGATTGTCAGGCTCGCCTCCCCCTAAATTCTGCCCATTTTAGCCAACTCAGGTGCTCGCTTCTCCTGACGTCTGCAGAACTCTCACAATACTTAAGAGTGCACTTAATGCTTACTCATGTATTATCGGGCTGATTACTAATTGTTTCATGAGTCCCAACGGCAATATTCTGGCCAGGCTGTAAGCTCCCGGGGGCAGGGGACGAGCCTGTCCTTCTTCGGCTCTGTCCACCTCTGTCCCCATCTCCTACAAGTCTTCTGTGCAAACAGTTGTTCAAGTGTTTGCTGAGGTGGGAGGTGGGGATCTTGGAGAGGTGCAGTCCTTCTAGAAACAAGCACCAGGTTGTGAGAAGGTGGCCCCAGATGAGAAAACGCCATCGTGCTCAGTTTCTTCCTGCCTCAGGCACAAGGGGGGCTGAGCTTTGCCGGCCACAGAGCGGTTAATCTCAGAACTGCCCCAGACTCACAAGTCAGCTCTTAGCTCCCCTCCTTTGCCGTTCTTCTAAGAAGACAAAGATACCGCAACACTGGCTTATAAATAGGTCTGGCAGAAAGAGACAGATACAGAAAGCCAAGTTACTCCTGATAGAAAGGGGCACACCAGACTGGGGCCAAAGAAGGACGTGAGCGCCTTCTTCCTGGGAAGTTACAGCGCTGTTACGAGGCCCGAAACGAGGCAAAATGAAAAGAAATCCAACACTCAGACCCTGGGCAGACCTGTGGCTTCTGGCACCCAAGTACTTTCTGAGAAAGTTATGTGTCTGTCGTGTTTGTTCGTTTTAAAGAGAATATGAACCATCAAGGGCTGAACAAGCAGAAATAGAAACCAGTTAAAATTCAGTGCAAGACCTTGCATATGCATTTATCTTTCTTACTTCCTGAAATCTCATTTATGTGACAATAAAGTAGCACAAAAAGAGAAAACCATTATGGCACTGAGAACAGGAGAACAGACACTTGACTAATTTCTGAGACGGAGAGGAGATGGGACGGTATTTCCAAAGAGCGGCAGACGTAACACTCAGGGGACGCAGCTGTGGGGCAGGCAGAACCCATCCCTCCCAACGTGACTGCAGAAGGCAAAGGAGATCCCAGGAGCTGTCACTCCCTCATTCCTAAACACATGTCCACAATAAAGTTTCGGCAAACATTTTAGAAAGCCAAAACACAAAAGAGAAGGAATAAAAGTGGGCTGATCCAGTGGGAAACCGAGATAATTCAGAGAATGGGGAATTTTTATATTCTAATTGGATTTCTCAGGCAAATTCAAGATAGTTGTATCTGTAAGATAACAACAGGCTGCTATGGAAAGAAAGCAATCAGAAAATTGAGAAATGATAATTGAAAATTAAAATTAAGAATACCAAAATTTAAAAGTTCAGGAGAAAGCCTTAAAGTAGGAGAAAAAAGACAAATGGGGAAAGGAAAGGAAAGGAAAGGAAAGGAAAGGAAAGAAAGAGAAAAAAGAAAAAGAAAAACTCTTAAGAGACACAGAAAGTCGATATAGGGTTTTCACTAGTTGATTCATAGGAATTGCACAAAGGCACAAAGGAAAAGAAGTAATTGAAGATATAACAGATAAAGATACCAGTCTTTAGACTGAATGGAGGTCATGGGTGCTGAGCAGAACAAGGAAAAATATTTTTAAACTTGAAATTCAAACTATCAGTGAAATATGAGGATAAAGACATTTTCTAATGTGTAAAGTCTCAAAAACTTTACCCCCATAGATATTTCTAAAAAGAAAAAAATTACATGAGAATATACTGTAATAAGATGGAAAGAAAGAAATCCAACCAAGAAGACACTGAGTTTGAGCAGCAGCCCAAACTCAGAAGGAGGGAGAGAGGAAGCCCAGCCTGTGCACTGGGCTACAGCAGAGGGGGCAGGGGCCTAGAGTGCTCTCAGGAAGAAAACTGATTTATTTAAACAGACAAAATGAAAAAGAATCTACTGACAAGATAAAGGCATATTCTTGTTTTGCCAAAAAGGAAAAATAAAGGAGATCAGAAACTCCTTGAAAAACACAGACCTCAATTAGAAATGTAGACTCCAAACAGGAACAGATTGAAACATATCACGATTTTGAGCAATTTTAGAGCATAACGAGAGAGAGAGTTCAGAGTAATGACACTGGAAACATTCTCTGCCTAGCCACACACATCTAGCGACACAGAATTATATATCTTTTTCTTATAATCATATAACTCGGTTCTATCGTGAATACTATCTCTATAACCAATATACTGTAACTACTATTTACTGAAATTCCTAATTTGGAAATCAGCCACAGAAAATGCTCTGTAGACTCATTCTAATTATAAAACAGAATACAAATATTATAAAACTTGACAATTTAAGTCTGATGATATAGGGGTCAGAAACTGCAGATGAAACAGAAGACAGGTCTAGGGCACTAATTTCCTTATTTAGTTGGGGAGTCAAATATGGCATAAAGTTGAATTTCTTCACTGTACATCGCTTTTCCGATAAATTTCTAAATTACAAAAAAGGTGCCGTATCAGTAAGAATAAATGTGCCTTTTAAAAAACATTATTGAGAGAAAGGCATCACTTAACACCTTTATTGAACATGTACTATGGCAAAATACTGTTGTAATCACAGCGCCTGGATGTTTCCGGCCGTGATCCACTGGTTGGTCATGAAATCAGCAGGAGGTTACAATCAGCATTTTTAAACAAAAAAATATATTCAAGTTCATGGTATATAGCAAGAATTGTGAAACGCTGGGCTGTGAAGCATTTCTTCTATGTGTGCATCTGTAGGGGGTAAAATGTACCGAGTATGGAGGGTCATGGGTCTGCTTTTCAACTTTTCTCTCTCCTCGGATGCCAGCTGACTTGTCACCCTATTCTGTCACTGGTTCAGTGTCTGTACAGCGACTACCTCCACCTGGAATTTATGAACTCTTGTCTTCTACAGACAGACAAACTGAACTCATCTTCGTTTCCCCCACACCTTTCCAAAATCTGCTCCAGGTCCTGTGTGCCTCCTGCCTCCTGAGGTTAAACCCCCATTCTGAAATCACAGAAGGCTCCTCTCCTTTCCCGTCCTCGCTGAGCTCTATCCCACCAGTGGCCAGGTTCCGCTGATTCTCAACTGCGCAGACTCCCAGTTCCCGAAATGCTGCCAATATGCTTCTCCTAAAGGAGACTAGGAGCCGCATGGAAAACACGTGCAGGGGCGCCCGACTGGCTCGGTCGGTGAAGCACCTGACTCTCGAGATCTCCGGGTTGTGAATTCAAGCGCCACCTTGGCTGTGGAGGTTAACTAAAAATAAAATCTGTAAAAAAAAAAATGTGAAGCACCAAACTCACGCCTTTACGCACCTATTTAAACGCTCACAATAGGCCTACAAGGATGACATTATCCTTTTAACGGATAAGGACTCAGGCACTCGGGCAGAGGAGACTGGGACGCGGCCATAAAGCCACACTGCCCGGAGCCCGCGGAGAGGCCGAGCCGGCCAGCGCCCTTCCACCTGCGGCTCGCCCGCGCCTCCTTCCCTGCACCGGACAAAACCCATCTTCAAGCCCGACGTGCATCGAACACCCTCCGACGGAGGTTTCTTCGGCTTTGGCGTCCGTCACACCCCTGACAGCACTGCAATTGTCCGTTAGAGCGAAGACCAAACCCTTTTCATCCCTGGCCCTGCCCACAGCCGGCGCGGCCCACGGTGCGTGCTCCCCATGCGTGAGACCACGCGTGAGGTCCACGCCCCCACGAGCCAGGCCCGGCTCCTCCGCCGGTCTGCACCGCCCGTACCCCCGCCAGAGCCTCTCGCCGCAGCCCCAAGAACTCGGGGCGACTGCGCACAGCCCGACCCCGCGCACCGGCGGGGAGGGGGAGGGGGAGCGGCTCGCTCGGCCGCTGTCACCCGTGGGGACCTCGCCCTCGGGAAATGGGAGGACGACAGGGCCGGGAAGGGCGAGGCAGGGCTGCTGGCCGCGCAGCTCACTGCAGGGACCTCAGGGACCTCGGCGCGCGAGGGGACAGGCGCACGGGAGCGCACGGCACACCCAGGCCGGCCGCGCGCTTCTCCGCTCGCGTCCCGCAGGCGACGGCACTGTCGCTGCGCGTCCACGCTGCCGGGACTCACGGAGCTTCCTGCCCGCACCCTGCTCTCACCTCAGCCGGCTGTCAGCCGCCTCCACCCTCCTCGCCCTCCTTAGCCCCGGACCCCCTCGCCGCACGCTCCCCCGGCGGGAGCGACGTGCGCGACGTGCGCGCGCCCACGGCTGCGCCTGCGCAGGCCGCCAACCCAGAGCCGCCCGGGCGTAGGGCGAGCATGGCGGTCCGCTACGGTGGCGGTCCTCGCGGTCTCGCACCTTCTGGGCCAAGAGGCGGGACTGGCGCAGCCGCTCCTCGGCGCCCATGGCCCGCAGACGCTGCTTCAGCTCGGCCCGCAGGCTCTGCTTGGCGCTGCTCACGGCCGCCGCCGCCATCTCTGGAGCGACCCCGCGTTCGTCCGCACTTCCGGGTCGCGGGCGCCCCGCCCCCAGCACGCCTCCCGCCGGGGTCCGGGTTCCGCGCGGCGGGGGACGGTCTAAGGTCAGCCGGGTCCGGGGGGCGGGTCCGGGGGAGGGGCGGGTCCGGGGGAGGGGCGGGTCCGGGGGAGGGGCGGCCCCGGGGGAGGGGCGGCCCCGGGGGAGGGGGGACGGTCCAGGCCCAGTGAGGCCCCGGGGGAGGGTCCGGGGTAGGCGGGTTCCTGGGGGGAGGGTCCGGGGAAGGGGCGGCCCCGGGAGAGGAGGAGGGTCGGGACCCAGTGAGACCCGGGGGGATGGTCTGAGGTCGGCCGGGGGACGGGTCCGAGGTCAGCCGGGGACCCCAGGGGGTAGAGTCAGTCCTCAGGGCCACCCCGAGGAGGTTCTGGGCTCCGTGCGTCCCCAGGGAAGGGGGGGGTCGGTGGAGGGGGGCTGTGGTCCTGGCTCGGGGCGGCCGGGGGAGGCGGCTCCTCCGCCCTGCGGGGCAGGGAGCGAGTGACCGCCTGGCCCCGGCTGCCCGGCCCGGCTGTGGCCCCGCCTGGGTTCGGGGAGCGGGCCGGGCCCCAGCGCTGGTCTAGATTGCTGTGAACGAGCCTTGGGTCGTGAGCAGTGTGGGGCCTGACCAGCGCGCAGGGGCAGGCCGACGAGAAGTACACAGGACATGCAGACCTTCTGGTTAAAGGGAAAATGATGGGGTTTTTTTTTGGCAAAAACACTTTCCTCTCTTTATCTTTCCCAGCGTGTGGGAGGGAGCCGGTTTATTACTGAGCCAGGGGATAGACCCTTGAAGCGGCAGGTGCCCTTCGTGTTCCCCTCTGGAGAATTCAGGACTGGGAGTAAGTTGCCCACTTTATGACAGGTTCAAGGTCCAGTGTGTTTTCACTGTTCGGTGCCCGGCACTTGCGCCGCCTTTGAAAGCGGTGTTCCTGCAGGAATAAACAATGAGGAGATGGTTGACACCGCGTTTTCTTTGTCGTGCAGGGCATTTACCTGGATCAGGAGCAAAGAAGACCATAATTCAAAGGACTAACTCAGTGTGGAGAAAGGCTCTTAAACTCTAGATTTACCCCTCACCCGCTGACACCAGTGATGGGATGAAAAGGTGAGAGGGTTCATTATTTAACACATAGAGAGGTTGAACTGTAAAATAATTAGAAGTTGAGAAAATTTAGTAAGTTTTATGTTAATCAATTTTACTGTTTACTGAAGTTCTTATGGGAAAACAAGCATTTAAGAATAGCCAGGGGGCGCCTGGGTGGCTCAGTGGGTTAAGCCACTGCCTTCAGCTTAGGTCAGGATCCTGGGGTCCTGGGATCGAGTCCCATATCGGGTTTCCCCTGCACTGCCGGGAGCCTGCTTCTCCCCCTGCTTGTGCCCTCGCTCTCTCTCTCTGTCAAATAAATAAAATCTTAAAAAAGAAAGAAAGAAAGAATAGCCAGGAAAACATAAAATGAAAGGCCGCCCAGGGAACTGGCCCTTCGAAACCTTGAAACATACTGTAAAACCTCTGTAATTGCAACAGAACAGCACCCAGTAGAACAAGGGAATAGAATAGAAGCACAGAAATAGACCCGAAGCCGTATGGGAATATAGTGTATGACAGAGATGGTATCTCAGGTCACGGGGGCCAGCATCATCTGTTTAATAAATGGTCCTAGGAGAGCTGGACAGCCGTTTTTTAAAAGATAAAATTATGTCCATATTTCACACCACATATGAGAAAAAAAACCACAAATGGATTAAGGATCTAGTGTACAAGCTGAGACTGGAGGAGAGAGGGCAGTTTCTCTTTAACTGCAGTGTGGGGGAAGGCAGTAAGAGAGAAGACTGAGAAGTTCAAGTACATACAAGTCGTTTGTAATTTTGCATGACATAAAAAGCCATGCACAAGAGACAATTGACAAAGGAGAGGAGATATTTGCAACATAAACCACAGACAAGGGTTTAATTTCTTTTCATAAAGAACTCTCTAAACGTTGGTTACCGGACAGTTAGGCAAGAAAACTAGTAATAGGCAACCAGACTGGAAAGAAAGAATTAAAACGATCTCTGCGGATACAGGAGATCCTGAGCAACTCATAAAAAAAGCTATTAGAACTAGTAAACTGGAGCTCAGCAAAGTTGCAGGCTATGAGGCCAGTCTTCCAGCCTGGCACTATTCAGACTAGACATACTACTGGTTCTTCTGGTTCTACAGCAGCTCTCGGCCTTTGGATTCAAATTAGGACCTAGGCTCTGGAGATTTTGTTGACCTCCATCATCACATGAGCCAGTTCTTTATCGGAAGTCTGGAGCCAATAGAAAGTAATTCCTACTGGTTCTGTCAAGCTACATACACAGCTGACCCTCAAACAACATAGGGATTAGGAGCACTGACAGTCAGCTCTCCAAAACTTAACTACTAATAGCCTACCATTGATGGAAGCTTTCAGATAACGTTGATGAACACCTAGTTTGTATATGTGTTATAGACTATTCTTACAATAAAGTAAGCTAGGGAAGAGAAGATTATAAAATCGTAAGAGAAAATACATTTATAGTACTGGACTGTATCAAAAAAATTTTTTTGTGTCAGTGAACCCACGCAGTTCATGCCTGTGTGGTTTATTGGCCAACTATATATTTATATGTAAGACAGAAGATGATGTAAGTAGGAGATATATGTATATATCATATGTTATTAAGTATATGTAATAATAGTAGGTGTATATAATAAGATGTAAGTTATATATGATAAGACTATATATATATAAATCTCCAGTTGATTCCCTTTCTCTAGAGAACCCTGACTAATACAGATTTTTATAATAATGCAGATAGTCTCAAATTTAAAAAACAATTCCATTTGCAATAGCATCAAACAAAAAATACTTAAAAATAAATCTAACAACTGTTAGAGTTCTAGAAACTATGTGGCATTGTTGAAAGAAAGAGGACCTGTATAAATTAAAGGACATCCCGAATTCATGGATCGGAAGACTTAATATTAAGATAGCACTGCTCCCTAAATTGATCTGTAGAGTCAATGCAATACCTATCAAATTTGGCTTTTTGCAAAAATCAACAAACTGATTATAAAATTTTCATGGAAACACAAGGAACCCAGAATAACCAAAACAGTCTTGAGAAAAGAGAACAAAGTTGGAAAACTCACACTACTGAACTTGAAAAGTTAATACAAAGCTACAGTTATCAAGACAGTGTGGTGCTGGCATAAGGAGAGAAGGATAGGTAAATGGCATAGAATTGAGAGCCCAGAAATAAACTTTCACATTCACGGTCAATTGAGTTTCCTGAAAAAGAGTGCTGAGATGATTCTATTGGGAAAGAATAGTCTTCTCCAACGAACAGTGATGGGATATGGAAAACAAGGAAGTTGGATCCTTACCGAACACCATATTCAAAACTTAACTCAAAATAGATCAAAGGCCAAAATATAAGTGCCGAAACAAAGCTCTTAAAAGAAAACATAGGCATAAATGTTTATCACCTTGGATTAAGCAATGGTTCTTTAGTTATAACACCAAACACAAGCAACAAAAGAAAAGTAAATTGGACTTCATCAAAATTAAACACATTAGTACGTTAAAGGACACCATCACATATGTGATAAGGGAATTGATCCAGAATATATAAAGAACTCTTAACAACTCAGCAATAAAAAAAGATAATCTAATTTAAAACAGGCCAAAGACTTAAATACAGACAGGTCTCCACCTAAGATACACAAATGGCTAATAAGCACATGAAAAGACACCAGCATCATTAGTCCTTAGAGCAATGCAAACTAAAACCACGGAGGGATGCCACCACACACACTAATGTGGCCCTAATCAGAAACAGAGTCGGCAGGGGTGTGACGAAACAAACCCTCCTACTCATGGGACCATGAGACGCTGTAGCACAAATGGGCCTAGTGACGGGCCACACACGAAAGGCCACATACTGTATGGTCCCATGTATATGAAATATCCAGAACAGGCAAATCCATAGAGACAGCAAGGAGAGGAGTGGTCGCCTGGGGCTGGGAAGGAGGGGAGTACGGGGTTTCTGTTTGGGGTGATGAAAGTGTTCTAAAATTAGATCGAGAGGATAGTTGCGAAGCACTGTGCATAAACTAAAAACTGCTGAATTGTACATTTTAAAAGGGTGAATTTAATGTCCATTACATCGCCATAAAATAACAGTATAAAAGAAAATCTACATGTATCTGTTCATTTCTGAAAGAAAAAAAGGCAATAAACATTCACCGGAAACAAGCGCTGGGTCCCCATAGGGAATAGTTGAGGACAGGGTGGGAGAGTGGGAAGGGAGTGGCCAGGTGACGGGAAAACGACGTTCCTTCGAGGACACTGGTCTGGGTGGCTCTGACCCTCAGAACCGTGCCGACGTCCGCATAAACACGTGCACACGTACGTACAGCCAGGGAACGGTGCTCTAATGGTTAACAATGGCCCCGAATGGTGGAGGACAAAAGACCCAACCTAAGTAACTTCAGAAAACAGCATTTTGACGGTCTCCTGTAAGAGCGAAGTCAGACTAAAACAGGTTTACACTAACAGGGCACTCCAGTTAAGACATTTGTTTTTCATAGGGTCATAAATTAGTAATTGTGAAACTACTTTATCTGTGTTCCAGAATTGAGCAAATAAGTAAATACATAGTAGATAATGAGAGTCCCAGTTTCTCCCTGTCGGGAAAAACAAGTTACAAATAAGGGAGGAGTAAGGTTGGAATGAACCCTATAGTGTTGCCTTGGAATTGGAGGTGTCGACATGAATTTGTGATTTTAAATATATCCACAAATGGATAGAGAAATAGAGATGTGTGCTTGATACATGGGCTTATGTTTCCTAGTTCTGTTCGTGAGAGGACCCAGAAGCAATGACCCTCCAGAGCAATGAAATCTAGTGTCCAGATCCCGGTTTCCAGATGTCATTCTCCAACAAAAAATAGGCCCTTCCAGAGTTGAGGCAGGAGCAAGATGGGCCTGCAGTAGCTCGTGGTGCCACAAGGTAAGGAAGTGATCCCAACAGAAGGGAGCATGTCAGAACGGGAGCCGGGACCCAAACTGGAGTTCCCAGTGGCCTAAACTGGGACAATTTGAGCAACAAAATAATAATTTTACTCTATAACCCATGAAATAAATAGCCATGGTCCACAGTGATTGATAAATGGATAATGATAAATAAATAACAAGTAGACATAGCTCCTTATCCTATAATTCTAGTTAATAAATGTGGAAGGAATGGTGGAAATTGAGAATCACCATTAGGCAAACCTTGCACTTACAATCAGTGCAGGCAAGAAGCATTGATGGGGGCTAAAATCAGCGGGCAAAACAATAAGAAACAAAAAGAATATTTTTGTGCTCTCAACGTATCTCCCCATAAGATACTTAATAGATGTTAACATGTGATAAGACACATGTTTCCCCCAATATGGCCCACTGGAATGGACACAAATTCGTTTATGTGGTTATTCCTTCCTGCCGGAAAAGTCAGGAAAATCATGAAAACCTCAATCATGAAAAAACATCAAACTCAAATTGAGAGACATTCTCTAAACGCCTGACCAGCACTCTTCAGAAGTCTCAAGGTCACAAAAGACCGAGAAACTCAGGGATTGGAGATGAAGGAGACGGGACACCTAAGTACACTGAGCCGTCCCTGGTAGGCTTCTGGGCCAGAGGAAGGGCATTCGTGGGGAAGCTGTGGGATTCAGGTAAGGTGTGTACGTTAGGTGATGGTGTGGCATCGGCGCTAGTTTGTTTGGAGAGCCGGACCGTGATTCCGGGAGAGGTTATTGGAAGTTAGACGAAGGGTATGCGGGAAGTCTAGTTTTGCAGCTTTTTCTGTAAGATTAAAATTAGTTCAAAAGAAAAGATTTAAAAAAAAACTTGTTAAGGAAATAAACTTGGTGGAAGCATGGAACGGGAGAGCTCACCCTGTGAAAAAACGAGAAGTTTTAGTTGAGCCGAGTGTAGGTCGATACACATTTGCTAACCCCCTGCTCCACCAGGCTCCTCACCGATCTCCCAGCCATCGGACTCCCACTACCTGGTCCCAGCGCTTACCTTCCTCTGGAAGAAGGCACTCTCATCCCACCACTGCCTCTGAAACCTTCCTCTGCTAAAAGCCAGCCGCCGTGGGACCTGCTCCCCCCGGCTCCCCGCGCAGCCCTGTCGCCATCCGCTCCCCGCGGTGCGCCACACCGCCGGGAGAACGTTGCAGTCAGCACAAGTCCTCCTAGGAAAGCACTGGGTATATGCCTGTGCTTTTAAGAAGAAATACTTTGATAAGGCACCTGGGTCATAGGCCGAAAGCCACAATCATCGAAAGATGGCCCCTACGCTGTGGTGCGTTACATGGTCCGAGGAGCTTCTGTCGCTTCCTGCTTCCCGGAGGGAAGGGGGTCAAACAGAAAGCCCGAGGCGGAGCTAGCACTGTCGGTTCCCCCACTTGAGGGAAGAGAAAGGGAAAAAAGTCCCCGGAAGCAACAGCCAGGAAGAGGAACTTTGGAAACTGCCCAGGGGGGACTTCCTCGGTTATGTGCTCCCGGGCGGTTGACATGAACCCTCCCGCCCGACCCCCCGACAGAACATTCCGTGGTCCTGGCAGCAGGGCTGCGTGGGGAGGTTCTAAGGCCTCGCGTCGGCCTGCTCGGTCCAGGTGAGAGGACAGTGGCCGTCTGAGCTAGAGGAGCGCCGTCGGCGACGGCCGGTGTACGGTGAGGTCGCTCCGCTTCCTACTGCGCTGAGTTCTGGACCTAGAAACCGTGACCCTGGTGTTACTGTGGTGTTTGCACGGAAGGAACTAGGTTTGGACGTGACGTGTGGCTCGCTCAGGCTCACAACGTGAGAGAAATCGGGATTTCCGACACCCGTGCTAACCCGCCTCCCCGGTGTCCCGGCAGTGTCCCGTCCGCCCGGTCCCGTCCCCCCAGTGGGCTGTCAGCCCGGGACCATGCGTAACGGTGGCTTGTATCCTTGGTGCTCAGCACTGACCCTGGGACGGCGTGGGTGCTGGGGGGTACTGGCTAAGTCAGCGAGGCATGGCTGGGTCACGAGCAAACTCAGTGGGAGAGCAGTTGGTTGAATCCAGGAAAATCTCAAGCTCCAATGGAAGTCCAGGTCTGGAGAAATGACCCCTCGTATTCCTCACTGGTCAGACCATAGCTGGAGTGCCGAACCGCACTGAACAGTCCCTCGACAAGCTAGGGAATATTCAGAGAAGGGTGGCTCCCTCAGCTCTAAGGGGTAGGTAGCCATTCTAGAAACTTTAA
This sequence comes from Potos flavus, assembly GCA_028534135.1. Taxonomy (NCBI): domain Eukaryota; kingdom Metazoa; phylum Chordata; class Mammalia; order Carnivora; family Procyonidae; genus Potos; species Potos flavus. The sequence continues at coordinate 796,571 of CM052896.1, read as the reverse complement.
AAGAAAACTCATAATGTCACCGAGGAAACCCACCGATTCCCGTCCATGACGCTGAGCGGTTTGCGCACCTTCCGTCCAACAGATTGTAAATTTGCAAGTGGGTGCGGACGGGCAGGTTCGAAGAGGAGGAACGGAAATGAATAGAGTTTCCATCCTCAGAAGTGAAACAAACACTGAATTCGGTTATAGACACGGTCTCATTCTTACGTGTATAGACTCAAGACTTTATTTCCATCAGCACACCAAAATGTGGTCCATTTACCCATACCTGCTACTTTGACCCACCAACATCGGCACCACCAGGACCTTGTCAGGCACGCAGGGTCTCGGGCCCTCCCCAGAATCTGCTCTTTTATCCTAACAGATCCCCCAGTCATTTGTATTCATATTAAAGTTCAGGAAACACTACCACAGATTGGCAACTAAAGCAGGTGGCAATTTGCAGGACGAACTAGAACTGTCATGCGGACTCCTCTAATCCGGTCAGCCTGCACAGATCATTCCCTCCGTCTAGACAGATCAGGAGGTGTCTGATGACCCGCGGCCCCTCCCCCACCCGCCCCCGGCACAAGGAAGTGGCCTCGCAGCTGAACCCTGAGGTTGAGTAAGTACTAACCAGGCGGCAGCGTGGGTGAGAACAGAGGCGGGAGGTGAGCGAGTTCTCTAAGAAGAAACAATGCCGTGCAAAGGCCCTAAAGGGAACGACCTCGTGACGTTCCAGTGGGACAGAAAGATGGCTGGAAAGGCTCATCGGCAGAGAGAGGCAGGACATAGGCCGAGGGGCTGGGTCCGGAGGACGTGGGGTGGTTTTGCTTTGTCTCTTTGCGTTTTAATAAACTTTAATAAACTAGTCTTTAATAAAGACTAAATTCACATAAAGTTTGCAGGGGAATACAGGGTTCCCATGTGCCCCTCCCCCAGCCCCCCAGTGATAGCACCGGGCGTCACCGTGGTACCTGTGCCCAAGCTGGGAAGGCAGCCTGGTCACTGCCGTCGACTCCACACTTGGCTTCCTCCAGCTTTCCCACGGACGCCCAGGCTCTGTCCCCGGGTCCCATCCTGGACGTCCCATCATTTCTCAGACTTTCCTTGTTCTTCGATGACCTTGACAGTTTTGAGGAGTACCGGTCAGGTATCCTGTAGAATATCCCTCAATTTGTGATTGGTGTTCTCGCGGGCTTATGGGTTTGGGGAAGAAGACCACAGGGACTGAGTGCCCTTTCCGTCACATGACACCACAAGGTGTGTGCTGTCGGCGTCCGGGAACTGTGACCTCCGGCTAAAGTGGTAGCAGCCCGGCTTCTCCATCGTCGCCTTGTTTCCCCTTCCCACACTCTCCCCTTTGCGAGCAAGTCACTAAGTCCGGTCCACGCTCAGGTGGGGAGGGAAGATGACACAGAGTCGTGGAGAAAATTTGAGTTCCTAAGAGTAACGAAAAGCCATTGAATGAGTTTGAGCAAAGGGGTGAGGTTGGATTTACTGTTCAGATGAGGATGCTGGTTGTACTGAGTGTGCGGAGGGCGCGAGCGATGGACGGGGGTGCACGCGCACTCCAGCAGTGGCCTGGGTGCAAGTCATGGCAGCTTGGGTCAGTGTCGGAGTTGAGGACCTAGAAGGAGGGGCACGGATGGATTGAGAGATATTTAAGAAGTAAAGTTGCCAGGGTTTGGTTAATTTTGGGTCGAAGAACAGAAATAAAGGACAGGAAGGTTGAGGATGACTCCCAGAAACCTAGTTCACGGTTTGAGCAGCTGGTTGACGATCACCAAGGTCGAAGGCCAGAGGACAAGGTAAATAGGCCAGCAGAGCCGTCCGAGGACTCCCGGGGAGGCAGCCCTCCGGCTCCGGGGCTCATGCTGCTGGTCAGACGCCTCTGCTGAACTCCGGAGGCATGGTTCTCCTGGGCGCCCATGGCCACTCCGGATGGCTCTGAATGCTGGGCAGAGCCCGTAGCAAGAGAAGAGCCTTGCCTCCTTCAGTCACGCGTCGCCTGACTTGGGGAAGAGAGTCTTCCTTGTTTGGTCCCGATCTTTGAGAACACGGTACCAAGTCCGCAGGCACACGCTGCCTCGCGGTCAAGGACGACGCTTCTGGAAGCACTAGCTCCGTGTGCGTGTACCTGCAACAGCAGGGGTGACGCTGCTTAGATCTCCAGGTCCCCAGAGAGCTCTGCGGGCGTGGGGGTGGGGCCTCGTGATGGAGTCGCCGCCATCCGGGTCCCCCCGAGCCTGTTCTCTTCGGAAGCTGTGCAGCATCCCCGGCAGAAGTCAGGAGACCGGGAGGAACGCAGAGCGCGCCGGGCACGGCAGGGAGGAGCTCAGGTTGTCGGCAGGGGATCTGGGCCGGGGAAAACCTTGTTGTAGGAAGAACAGAAAAAGAATCCTTGTACAAACGTTGTAAGCAGTCTGGCTTTTCCGTGGAGTGAGGTGAACAGCCCTGGAGAGTTCTGAGTGAGGAGGTGCCATACGATATCTTACCTTGGTTTCTTTTTCCTGTTATTGGAGCGTAGCTGACGCACGATGTTCTGTTAGTTTCAGGCGCACAGGATAGTGGTCCCCTCCTCTGAACGTTACACTGTGCTCCTCGTGGGTGCCGCTCCATCGGTCACCTCGCGGTCGCGGGGCCACGGACTATATTCTCTCCGCTGCACCTGTCGTCCCCGAGACGTCCTCATTCACGTTTTCTCACCTTTTAAGGCTCCCTCTCGCTGCATGTCAGGGACGCACTGTGAGGGCATTACTGCAAAATCCAGGCAGGAGATCTTCGGTGGTGGGGTCGGGGTAGTGGTGACGAGGGTGGGGGTAAACTGCCGACCCCTGGGGAGATTGTGATGACGGAAACAGACAGCACCTCCTGAGGGACTGCATTTGGGGTATGAGAGCAAAGGAGTCAAAGAGTCTGAAGGATTTGCCTGAGCGGAGGGAGAGGGGGCCGTTAACCAAGATGGCGAAGGACGCGGCGTTCAGGTTCAGGGAGTGGTGACGGGTGTTTGGGCGGCCGCCCGACACACGGCTCCAGTCATAACAGGACGGGAGAAAAGTGCACCGAGACAGGTGCAGCGTAGGCGGCTGGAGGTGGGGGCAGGGCGTTCTGGGCGATACCAGCAAAGTCCGTGGGAATGAGCCTGTGTCCAAGTACTCGTGCTGCAAGCGTCTGTGGTAAATACTTCCTGTATGTACGTTCGTCGGTTGCTCACATAGCAGAGTCATCAGCCTTGAGCTGTAGAACAGTTTCTAGAAAACTCTGGTCACGGGTTTGGTTCTCCTGGGAGCCAGTTAGGGTTCCTCTGGGAAAGCAGCAAATCACTGCGCTAGGCTCAGTCGGCCGTCTTGAGAATCCTGCCTTCAGGCCTAAGGCCGATGAATGAGAGAAAACGCGCCAGTGCCGTGGGGAAATGGTTTAGCCGTGTGCCTCCCGTCCTGTCTCTCCCAGCCTCTCCCAGCACAAACAGCCGCATCGAGTCACCACCTGTAAAGAAAGGGCTTGTGCTCAGGCTCCAGAGTTACCTGGAGCCACATTCCCCCGTCGGCAGCTTTGCACCCTCGGCAGGAAGTGTCCAGAGCCGAGATCGTAATGCCCGGTCGAAGTGAGGGCCATTGTACATGGGGGGGACGCATAAAGGGGTGAAGGGCACAGACGCGGGAGAGGAGGACACCCAGCCGGCTGATGGGGACGCAGGCCCCCTGTGGGGGGACCAGCTCATGCACAGGCCCAGCGTGTGAGTGGGATGGGGGGTGGCCCCACGGGGCCAGGAGGAGGGGGCACAGGGCGGCGCGAGCCACGTGGCCTCGGGGCCGACGTGACCCACCGACCCAGGCCCATGAGCTGGGGCAAGCTTTTTCCTGCTTCTAAGCCTGTCGCTAACATGGGGATAATAGCTGCTGGCGGGGGCCACCATGAGATGAAAGGCGACGACTCTCTGGGAACTCCCAGCAAGCAGCCGTTACCCCACCGGGGCTGTCCGGGATCCTGACGCTCAGCCCCGCCCCGGCCTCACGGGCGACACATTCCCGAACCGACTCACGTCCGTTCAGGCATTTCTTCAACTAGTGCTTGTTGAGCTTTTACCTGGCTCTGAACTAGACTCTGAGAGAGAAAGGCGAGCTCAGACGGCCATGGTTCCTGCCTGCCGGACTTGCCGTCTGTTGGGAAACAGATACACTGATTTAAAAATCACACAGATAGAAAGCTCTAATCGAGATAGTGGTGTTTGGGGAGACAAGAGTAGGGGACTGTAACCTTGTCCGGCAAGGCATCGCTAAAGCAGTGACCTCTGAGCTGAAATCTGAAGGGCAGGTAAGCCTGAACAAGGGGACCAGCTAGGGAAGTGTTCTAAGCAGAGGGGACAACATGTGGGAAAGTCTGTGGGAGAAGGTGCTGGAAACAGGCCACCGAGGCTACCACGGGGACCATAGGTGAAATGCAGGGACGGCCGCCCATGCAGAGGGCCCGGCAGAGTGGCCGCAGGCTTTAGGACGAAACCACAACGTCCTTGTGACGTACGTGACCAGGGGCGCAAATAATAGTGCTTCGTGATCTTATTTGAGCATTCGTAGCATTCCACTTTATTTTTTTTTAAGTTTTATTTATTTTAAAGAGAGTGAGCTCGGGGGGGAGGGGCAGAGAGAGAGGGACTAACAGACGCAGTGCTGAGTGCAGAGCCCGACGGGGACCATGACCCGAGCCAAAACCTAGAGGCAGACGCTTCACCACCTGAGCCGCCCAGGTGCCCCGATAGCGTCCCACTTTAAATTAGTATTTGGGGTGATGTTATTTCTTTCCTTTTATACTTTTTCTTAGTGTGCATTGCAAAAACAAAAAAAACAATTTTTTTAAAAGATCAACTACATCGAGATGTGACTTATACTAAACTGCACCTGTGCTAAGTGAGCGCCTCTTTGAGTTCTGACAAGTGCACACTGCGTCCGTAGAGACGTCTCCTCAGCCCAGAAAGACCGCTCCCCGTCGGCCCCGTCGGCCCCGTTGGCCCCGCGGCCCCCGCCCCAGGCAGCCACGCGCCTGCCTTCCGCCAGCGACCGTCGGATTCGCCTGCGCCAGTCTCCCGTGGCCCACAGAGCACACGGTGCTCTCCTCCGGGACCAGCTCCTTTCATCAGCGCGTGTCTGACGTTCGTCCGTCCCGTTGCGCAACCAGCAGCCCGTGCCTGATGATCGCCGAGTCACAGTCCCTTGTGGGGACGTGCCGGGGCGCGGGGAGCGTCTGGGTTGTCTCCGGGTCTTTCTGCCCTTATGAATGAAGCGGCGGGAACGGCGCGGACGTGTTTCATTTCTGGGGAGCGCACACCTGGGGGGCTGCCGGGCCCCAGGGTCAGTGCCTGTTTCACTTTAGAAGAATCTCTCACGCTGTCTTCCAAAGACGTACAATTTCTCCCCGTGCCGGTCGTGCACGAGGGAGACCCGTGCCTCCCCGTCTCCCCAGAGCTTGGTGCCGCCGGACCTTTCCACGTGAGCCACTCGGGAGCGCGCGCGCGGCTCTCACACCGCGTCCTGTGCGTTTCACTGTGACCAGTGGTGTCCCGCGTCTTTTCTGTGCGCACTCGGCCATCTGCTTTCCTGAAGTGTGTGCTCCAGCCTTGTGTCCGTTTTTTAAATTTGGTTGACGGTTGTGTTCTTACGGAATTGTGTCACATACACTCGCGGAGCAAGTCCTCTGTCAGATGCGAGTGTGACATGTGTTCCCTCCCATTCTGTGCCTTGCCATTTCGAGTTGAACACCTTTATTGAGATATAATTCTAAATTGTCTTTATAAGAGTATAGTTTTTAGGTTTTTTTTTTGCTTCTCTGGTGCAGGTTTTTGTGTCGTGCCTAAGAAATTACCTACTTCAAGATTGTGAAGATTTTCTCCTGCGTTTCTTCTACAATTTTTATAGTTTTAACTCACATTTAGGTCTGTATCTGTTTCACTTTCATCTTCCTGTGTGGCATTAGAGAAGAGCGGAAGATCATCAACGCCTCCCCCTCCCCCCCCGTTTTAGTGATAAAACACACGGCGAACTGCAGTTTGAAAGACCAGGTCACAAACCAAACCAGAAGTGTCACTGACTTCCTTCCTAGCACTTATTACTCTGTTAACGAGATCATCGTGGCATAAAAGCCTGGGTTTGGGGGTACCCGGGTGGCTCAGTCCGGGAAGCGTCTGACTCTGGATTTCCGCTCAGGTCCTGGGATCGAGCCTAGTGTTGGGGATTCTCTCTCTCTCTCCCCCTCTGCCCCGACCCCCACTCATGCTCTCTAGATCTTTTTTTTTTTGAAGAAAATTTTGTTTTTAAGATTTTATTTATTTGACAGAGAGAAAGAGATCACAAGTAGCCAGAGAGGCAGCAGAGAGAGAGGGGGAAGCAGCCTCCCCGCTGAGCAGAGAGCCCGATGTGGGGCTCGATCCCAGGACCCTGAGATCATGACCTGAGCCGAAGGCAGAGGCTTTAACCCACGAAGCCCCCAAGGCGCCCCTCTCTAGATCTCTCTTAAAAAAAAAAAAGAAGCAAAAGAAAGCCAGGCTTTGTGGTTTTTGTGCAAACGTACTCCAGGCAGCAATACCCAAACACGCACTTCCGGTTCTGTCCACCGATGACTCGGCACTTAGTTCTGATTCACGGGAACGTGAAGGTAGGGCCTCCCCCACTGAGCAGGGGCCGGGAGCACCGAGGTGAAGTGAGACGGTAGGGATGCTCCCTGCTCCAGACAGACGCACGCCCCAGGTGGCCCAGGTAGTCGGCTCTCAGATGTGATTTGATAAATCAGCCAGAGTTACTTCTGCAAAAAATGTTTCCTTCCTGACTTGCCCCAGTGTCCTAATCCACATTGTTAGACATCCCAGGGGACTATTAACTACAGAGAACATACTGATGGTCACCAGGGAGAGGTGGGGGGATGGTGGGAAAATAGGGGATGGGGATTAGGGAGTGCACTTGTCACGATGAAATAAAATACAATAAAATGCAGAAACCCTTCGTTTCTCTGGATCTCTGTAGTCCGCAGCGGCCTTGGGGAGCACTAGACTGGGGCTGAGAGCGTGCGTGTGAAATCTCCGTGCGGGCCTGTGCGGTAGACCTCCGCTGTAGGAAGAGTGATTTCTGAAGGGGTTTCTTCAAATCAGCTTGAAAAAAAAAAAAATCACAGGGGAAACGAAGCACAAATCAGCTGAAATCCCCTGGGAGAAGGCACAGAGCCTGCGAGCAACGGGCTCCAGTTTCTTTATTAGATTGGCTATTCCCTAAGCAAGGTAATGCAAGCCCCGGAGTGGGGGGCGGGGTGAGGGACAGAGACTGTGTCACTGGAGGACGAGGAGGCATGGGAAGGTCTGGGACAAAGTGTGGAGCTCCTGTCCTGTAGTCAGATTTACTCAGGATGTAGCAAAAGACATAATTTTCTAATTTATGAACTTTTTAAAAATTTTCTTTATTTGGTGGGGGGAGGGGCACAGGGAGAGGGAGGGACAATCCTCAAGCAGACTCCACACCGAGCACAGAGCCCAACATGGGCCTCTATCTCACGACCCCGAGATCGTGAGGGGAGCTGAAACCAAGAGTCAGACGCTTAACCGACTGGGCCACCCGGGTGCCCCCTAATTTATGAACTTTTTAAAGGGGAAAGTTGAACAAAAGTGTCTTTGTTCCGACTACCGAGTATCCTGTGTCTGTCACTGCTGTCTATGCGTCCACTCTGAACGGTGGGCCAGGGAGCAGAGTCAGTGTGAGCGGGCATCAGTGGAACCCCCTCAGCACCCAGGGTCACGGGGGCCACAGGGGAGCAGGACACGGACTCACCCCCGTGTGGTCTCCACGAGTGACACAGAAAAGGACTTCTGGGTAATGGGCGCACCCTCCAGAAAATCAGTGGGGCAGGAAGGACGTCCCCTTTGTGCCCTCACCCTCTCAAGTCCATACCTGTCCCTGTCCTGAGCTTCGCCCTTTCTCTCGGCTCCCGGGCAGGACACAGATTACATACTGACGCAAATAAACAATTTTTTCATTAAAACGAGATCAAAATTTCCATAACGTGGAAACATCAAGTTATATAAACCAAGTTGTTTATTTAGAAATAGAAGTAAGTGTTGGCAACACTTTTTGTAAGAGTCAAGGAAACTTAGGCAGGTTTCACAATCGGGAGCGTCCCTGTTGGCTGGTCAGTAGTATTGCTTCAGGACAGAGAACATTTCCCAGATCTTTCCCGTAACTTCCAGAAAAGTCAGCCAGCCAGACTTGGGTTCAAACTTCTTTACAAAGCCGTCCTCCTATTGGGGAATAAATTTCACAGTTTAAAAAATCAGTGGAGACAGATTAGTGGGATGAAAAGCAAAGAAACTGCTGCCTCACTAAAGCAGACAGCTGGCCTCGTCAGGGCCCCGCACTGGTACCCCCCCACCCCCCC
>CM052896.1:760973-787680 GCA_028534135.1 Potos flavus | reverse complement strand
GTAACTTCCAGAAAAGTCAGCCAGCCAGACTTGGGTTCAAACTTCTTTACAAAGCCGTCCTCCTATTGGGGAATAAATTTCACAGTTTAAAAAATCAGTGGAGACAGATTAGTGGGATGAAAAGCAAAGAAACTGCTGCCTCACTAAAGCAGACAGCTGGCCTCGTCAGGGCCCCGCACTGGTACCCCCCCACCCCCCCCACCCCCGTCCATCCGCACCATTGCTCAGCGGCAGCGACATCCAACAGAAACACAGTGCGAGCCGCAGACGAAAGGTCAAGTTCTTAGTAGCCACATTTCGTAACGTAAGAGGTAATACCTAAAGTTAATTTAAAGAATATATTTAACTAAAACATGATTTCAACATGTAATCAACACAAAAATTGTTGAGGTCTTTTACATTCTTTGTACAAACTCTTCACGATATGCCGTGTTTTGCACTTAGAGCCCGTCTGAAGTCAGAGCAGCCACGTCTCATGTTCAGCAGCCGCACGCGGACTGCACAGCTCTGGAGGGTACAAAGTCTCATTTCTTGTCTTCGTGGGCCGTCTGGCGTTGAACTGTGCGTCGGCGTTTGTAAAGGGAATGAGGGCTCGCGATAAAGCCGGGCGAGCAGGGCCTCCGAGCCCACGAAGAGGTGCGTGCTTCTATTCTGATTCACTCCCTCTCCCATCATAGTTTTAACACAACACAGTGTGCACTCTGCCCTGCAATTCCGGGCGGTAATTACAGAGCATCCCGACTGCAGAGAACTTCTGAGATCACCCAGCCTCATGCCTGCTCTTATTTCGACAAACAAGGAAACTGAGGCCCCGGAGAACGTGAGTGGCCTGAGGTCACCTACTTCCTAGCGCTTGGGCCTGGAAGGGAAGGCAAACACTGTTCTTTTCATTTCATGAGCTTCTGAACAACCACCCAAAGGGTTAGAAAACTGTTGGAATCATTTTTCACGTGTTCACCCAGTACGCATCTGGCCGGCCTCCAGCAGGGCCTGCGTTCTGGGGAGATGGGCCTTCACGCCGTCACTGGCGCAGGTGGCCCCCCTGGAGAGGACACGCAGCGCACCTCAGGCGGCTGGAAGAGACCCGCTGCTCCGCGCCTGCCGCCGTCTGCCTGAGCGTCAGGCTAAAATCCCAGAGGAACAGTGTGACCCCCAGACGAATCCAAGGGTATAAGGGCCTCCTGGAGAGTCCATCCCCTCACCACGAGCTCTCCGTGCCAACGGGACACGGACTCGCTCGCGTGCACGTCTGCGCGTCCTTGCGTCCAGACCACCGTCAGAGCAAAGGGGCACGGAACACCAGCGGCGGCCACCTGAGAACCGGCTGTCTTCGCTCTTCCTTGGAAAGTCCCTGCCTCCAGAGGGGCTTTCTGCACGTCTGCTTCTCAGGTTACATATTTACACTTCTCGAAATTTCCCACGTATGCTTCATAGTCATATCGGAGTTGACATTTTACAAGATGCTCTCACAGAAATGTCTGCGATCTCTTAGCTCCCCTTCCAAGGTAGCTGTTACTGTCTTCCTTCCGTGTTGTGGATGGAGTGTATCTTCTCTCCTGCCACAGGATGCTCGTCCTCTGGGATCTGACTCTCGGGTCACTGCCCCAACTCACTCGGGGTCCCAGCAGGAGCAAAACCAGGATTCAGATCTCAGTTTCGGTGTCCGTTCACCCAGGCATCCGTCAGCCCGTATTGGTGGGGCGTCTTCTGGGTCACAGGCCTCACCCCAAGTTCTCATACTTGAAACGCCATTAAGGTATAGGAACTCCGTGGCCGTGTGCTCAAGGCTCTTCTCGCCGTGCCTTACAGACATGCGTCTCTAGTTCGGAGCCACGCACAAGCAATCCGGGTGACAGCAGACAGGACGACGGGCCCCGCGCTTCCGGATCTGTCGCTGCGGAGCGATTTTGCCCATCCGTGAAGTCAGACTGCACCGCAGCAGGCGTGCGACCGCGCCGCCGGCCCCCAGATGAACCCTTCGTGTGCTAAGCGCACTCGCTCGGGCAGCTGTGTCAGCGTCTCCAGGAGGACGGCCTCACGTGACCGCGCTAGTGCTGACTCAGGTCAGCCCGGCCACTGCTCGTGGGACCACGAGAGTGCCACGCCCAAGACCGAAGCTCTCCGGGTGCTCCAAGCCCTCCCAAACCGAGGAGCCCCGTGAACGCGGAGGGTGCGCCCGGGCACGCACGTGAACCTGCGCGTCGCTCACACCTGGGCCACCCGGGAAGACGAGCCCGCTTCTGGAAGTTCTGACAGTCCCACAGCCCCACCGAAGATGAGTTCCACGAGCCACAGCTTGTGTCGTTGAGAAGTTGCGTTTTTAAGGAACATTCATCACTGCGTGGGGGACAAAGACCAGCGTGACCCACAGGAGGCTCGCGCACGGGCCCCTGCGCTAGGCAAGCGTTGCCTTCAGTGGAAACCTCCCCCCGTGGCCAGCAGAGCTTCCCACGGCCGACTGGAGGGGAGCAGGACCTACCCCCCCCCCAGGCGTCACCCAGCTCCAAATCCGTGAGAGTCAGGGACACCGGAAGGGACGATGTGGGGGATGTCACATACAACGCGACCCCATCAAGCTTTAGAACATTTATCATAGCCAGAGGTACTTGGCTGGCCCGGAGCGTGTGACTCTCGACCTTGGGGTCCTGAATTCAAGCCCCAAGTTGGGTATGGAGTTTACTTAAAAATAAAATCTTTAAAAAATAAATAAAAAATAGGGGACCTGGGTGGCTCGGTAGGTGAAGCCTCTGCCTTCAGCTCAGGTCATGATCTCAGGGTCCTGGGATCGAGCCCCGCATCGGGCTCCCTGCTCAGCGGGGAGCCTGCTTCCCCCTCTCCTTCTGCCTGCCTCTCTGCCTACTTGTTATCTCTCTCTCTCTGTCAAATAAATAAATAAAATCTTTTAAAAATAAATAAATAAAAAATAAAAATAAAATATTTATAATACTGGAAGGCAGCTATAGTTTTAAAAGCCAGCTACCATATCAGAGGATATCTGCCACATATATAATAATATATAAAAATATATTTTGCATAGAAAAATAATATATAAAACATATTTTTCATAAATAAAAATATTTGAAAATAAAAGCATACACGAAAGAATTGCTACAAATCAATGAGAAAAAGACAAAGAGTAGGAAAACGGGCAAAGACTACAAAAAGGCAGTTCCCTGAGTAAGGATTGCATGTGGTCGGTAGAGGTGTGGACAGGTGCTCGACCTCACGGGCAACGGAGGAAGCAGGAACTAGAATGAGAAGTTGGATAGAGTCTCCTAACCCAGTGGAGAGGGCAGATTAGGACAGGTCAGCGGGTGTGGGGGCAACGTCGCCGAGCCTCTCTGGAAGGCGAGGACCTGGCACCTTGAGAATGGACCCAGCCATTCCCCCTCCCGTGGGGGGAGCATGAGCGGACATGCTCCGGAAAGTACTGTTTGCGGTGGCAAACTGGAAATAACCGAGGGCTCCACCAGTCCGAGCCGGCCAGGCCCTCGACAGCATGTACGCACAACGGCAGATGTGTCGGACTAATTTTTTTTCGTAGGACTCTTTACAATATTTTCTTTTCTTTTCTTTTTAAGAGAGGGAAAGAGAAAGAGAAACAGTTGCGGGGAGGGGCCGAAGGAGGGGGAACCCTAAGCGGACTCCACGCTCATTGCAGAGCCCAACACGGGGCTCGATCCCACGACCCTGAGATCACGACCTCAGCTGAAATCAAGAGTCAGACACTTAACTGACCGAGCCATCCAGGCGCCCCCAAAAAGCACTGTGTATATTTTCTATTTTCTATGGATATATTTATTAGGCAAGATTTGCATGTAATGTAATTGATAACAGTGAGTACTCCTCACCAGGGAGAGAAGAAGGCTAGGCTTGGGGGCTGGAGGGAGAGGATCCACGGAAACATGAGTGCTTTGAAAAAGTCAGGGTTAAGTGTATTGGGTCTGAAGACAAGCACGACAATCCAGCTATGAAAAGCCCCTTATCAGTGCTTCTGACACAGCCCTCTCTGCCGCCCACTCTGGGCTTTTTGAGGCTTTGATAATAAAGTGAATTGTTGTTTGGAAATTCCCAAATAAAGTTTCTTGCTGGTGGCACAGCACATTATTTTTTTATCAACAGGCTTTAACAGCTAGAATTTGTTCTATTAGAAAACTGGGAAAAAAAATCAATTTGTAAACAATGAATTTGCAAAGATGTACCTGTGTTTTGCAACATAATAACTACCCAAATTAACAGCGTCTCATACCAACTCTTAGTTCACTAAATCTGCGTTGTCCCGACAGCCTGGCCAGAGCGAGTCCTGACCGGGCTCTGCTGCTGATGCGGACGGGGCACCAGGGAGATGCTGCATGGCTCCCCAAATCAGTCCCACTGTTAGGAATAAAAATGGCAAGCACATCTATCTTCCAACCACAGAGCTCTGATTCCCTGGAAAGGAGCCAGAAATGTCTTGTTTTAAAAACAAGAAACTTTAAAAACAAGCCCCCCAAAGAAAATAGCAGATTTTTAACAACTAGCAAGAAACTGTCCATTCCTACGCCAGAGGTAAGAACAGTGAAGAAGGTTCCCATCGTACATACCCAGCCTCCGTTTTGCCTTATCCACTCTCTCATGTTTGTCGTGATGAACTCCGCCACGAAGTAAGAAACCCTGGAGGCATCCACGTCCGGGGAAATTCGCTCCTGGAGGAGCTTCTTGGAGAGAACGCCCTCAAAGGCGAATATGGTCACAATCCTGCCCCAGTTAATGATGCCGTCTTCAAATTCCTTTTCCATGACCTGATTGAAGACGGCTCTGGCGGTGTCGATGGACCCCACGTCCAAGCTGTCCAAGCAGGCTTTCAAGTTCTTTTCCACTTCCCCCTGCACGGAGGAGGCCATGTCCCGCAGCAGCTGGGACGCTCTGCTGGTGGCCGGGCCGGGGTGCGGGACCTGCAGGACGTGCCTCACGTAGTCCTGGGCCAGCGACAGTGTGTACCCGAACTCGCAGTCCGTCATCTTCCGCCCGCCCCGCCGGCCCACCTGCTGCGTCTGTCCCGGGAGCAGCCGAGGCCAAATGTGGCAGCCCAGCCGGGGATGTGACTCACGGCGACACGGAGGCCGGCGGAATTTCTGGGCGCATCACCGGCCCGGTCCTTCCTCCTCGTTGCTCTCGGGCGTGGGCTGTGTGTGAAAGAGAAAGTTGAAAGCGTGGAAGAGGGAAATGGTTCGACGAGAGGCCACTTCCTCAAACTGTCAGTGATTAACTCGGGGACTTACGGCTGAAGGCAGGACGTAGAGAAACCAAAAGCACCCCCACCCCCGCCAGGCTGCCGTCGGACCCCGCGAGGCCACTTTTAAGAACTGAAAGCAGGTGTCACACACTCGCACCGCACGGTCACGCCAGCGGTAGTCACGGTCGTCAGAAGGTAGAAACGGCCCGAAGGCCGGCCACAGAGACCCGGCGACCCCAGTCAGGGCCGGTTACTGGGCCACAGAGGAAGGAGGCAACACCGCTGGGGCGGGGGGTGCTGAAGCCATCAGGGAGGGGCCCCCCGCACTGGGGACACACAGCGGGAGCTGTGCGTGTCAGCCCTGAGCCAGGCGGCGAAGGGAGACACGGCACAGACTGCTGGGGCAGGGGCTGGGGCAGGGGCTGGGCAGGGCTCGCTCTCACTGGGAACCGGCTTCTACTGGGGAGAAAAACGTGTTGGAGCCGCCCAGAGGCGGGTGCACGCCCTGTCCCTACACCAGACTCCACCAAGTTCCGTGAATGTCACCTGCAGAACGTGTCAAGGCAGCCGCCCCGCTGAGCCGGGCTAGTGACGACTGGGGACAGGGCTCAGCCAACCGCGGGGGAGCAGCCGGGGAGCCCCGCAGCCTGGCTCAGGGACACCACCCCAGACACTATGGCCTTGAGCCGGGGCGGGGCGGACGGGGGCAGGGAGTGTCTCCTCCTCTGGCCTTCACCTCCCGCGGACCCTGGAACTTCTGACCCACGGAAAACAAGCCCTTGCTTCTCGCTCTCGAGTCACGTCGGAAACAGAAGCACCGGCCCCCGAGTGGCTCAGACTCCCACGCACAGGTCCCCTTGTCCCTCGCTCACCGTGTGCCCGGCGTCTGTGATGGGGCCACGTGGACGGCCTCGCGGGCTGAGGGAGGGGAGCCCGCAGCCCTGGCTCCTCACCGTCCTCCCCTCAGACCACCGACAAGCAGCCGCCTGCCCTCAGGGCGTCCCTTGGTGAGCGCGGCGTGAGGTCAGGGCGAGCTCGGGTTCGCGGAGCGCGGGCAGCGTGGACTCAGCGAAGGTCGGTGAGAGGAGCGTCGAGGAAGCCAGGGCGGACGGCAGGTCTGCCAGCAGAGCGCCGGCGGCCAGGCGGGGAGGCCACGGCCACGGCCACGGCCGCAGGGCCAGCCCTGTTAGCAGGCAGGACGGGCTGGGAGCCCTGCAGGAGCTGAAGCCACGCTCTCCAGCCACGTCTGGAGCGACTTCGAGACTCAGTGTCCGGGACGACCACAAACAGGAAACAGTTGGCGTACAGGTGCGTTTCTGACCCCGCACGCAAGGCCCGGAGGGGAAGGGAGCGCCCTAGGGCTGTGCGGGCCGTGGAGGCGCCCCTGGCAGGGCTCCCGCTTCAGGAATGCAATGACGGCCCCACGGCTGCGCCCCGAGTGCCCCCCACCCCCGCAGTGTCCCACAGGCCGCTGCCTGTCAACGACTGAGCAAGGCAGGGGCCGCACGGAGTCCGGCCCGCACGTCAGCCTCCTCTGGACGGCAGCTTGGTTTCCGTGACTCGCCGGCAGCCTCGGGGACACTTTCTGAGACTGGGCTTTGGGCTACGGCTCTTCCTCCAGCCCTCCCTCCACCACCCGCCGGGGCCCTCCGCGCTCCCAGCCTCTGCCCCTGCCTCCCCCCACTCCCGGTGAGTCTGTGCGACCCCCGACCCCCGGAGGCTGGGGTCCTGAACGGGCTGGGGACCCGCACGGAATGAAGGGGCACATTGCACACATGAGCGGGGGCCTCTGTCCACCACGTCCCCGGGGAGAGTCCTCCCGAGCCCACTCTGCGACGTCTGCTCGCCCACAGGAGGCACCTTCCCTCTTCCGAACACCGCTGGACATCCGAAGAGCCAGCCGAGGGATGGGACGTTCTACCCTCTCCCAGCGGTGACGAGCATTCCCGGAGAAACGCTGTGAGCACGTGGCTTCAGAGCCGCAGTCGGGCCCTCCACGGTCAGGTGCATGGTCTCTCTCTCGCCCGAGCCCGAGCCGCACCCGGGGGAGGCCCATCCTTGATCCGTTGGATAAGTGAAGTGCGCCTCTCACCACGGCTCCCACCGACCGCATGCAGGCCTCTGTCTTCCTGTCTGGATCCACAGTGGTGTCGCTGTAAGAACTCTTAAATATTGGGGCGCCCGGGTGCCTCAGTTAAGGCCTCTGCCTTCGGCTTGGCTCATGATCTCGGGGTCCTGGGATCAAGCCCCGTGTCGGGCTCTCTGCTCAGCAGGGAGCCTGCTTCCCCCCTTCTCTCTACCTGCCTCTCTGCCTACTTGTGATCTCTCCCTCTCTCGCTGTCAAATAAATAAAATAAAATCTTTTAAAAAAAATAAAAAAATTTCTTGAATATTATAGCCTGCTTTACTTTATTTCAGAATTTTCAGTCACTTTTCAAAAACAGGTGGCAGAGAGAAAGACAAAGTCTTTGCTAAAAAGAATGATTTCTTTTTACTAAAGTGCAGTGACTGAAGGGACGTATGGGGGGGGGCTGGGGGGCCAGGGGCACGCGGCAGGCCACGGACCGGGTGTGAGCACAGGGCGGGGGCACGCGGCCGACCACGGACAGGGTGTGAGCACGGGGCGGGGGCACGCGGCCGACCACGGACAGGGTGTGAGCACGGGGCGGGGGCACGCGGCCGACCACGGACAGGGTGTGAGCACGGGGCGGGGGCACGCGGCCGACCACGGACAGGGTGTGAGCACGGGGTGGGGGCATGCGGCCAACCACGGACAGGGTGTGAGCACGGGGTGGGGGGATGTGGCCGACCACGGACAGGGTGTGAGCACAGAGGAAGGTGTCCCTTCTCAGCGTCACAACAGCCTGGGTGTGCACTCACCAGGGCCGGCCCACAGCACACCTCCCCATCCCCGGAGCGCCTCTGTGCACACGGGGAGTTCTGGATGAAATTCGGGCTCCGCGCTGACACACTCCGAGGGCGTCACCCCGAGTGCGTGGGGTCTGGAACCCGTACGTGGCCTGTGTCAGGGGCTGGAGATACAAATGTCTGCCGCTGGAGAACCCTCTGTCTACGGGACACCGTGTCATCTTAGAGGCAAGGAACCTGCGGGGGAAGTAAGGAGAGGCAGCTTCTGCAGCAGAGCCTGCGGTACAGGGGCCCCTCCGAGCCCCTCCCGAGGCCACGGGGCCGGGTTGGTGGGCCCGCCACGAAGCTGGGGGCTGGAGGTGCACCCGGGTCCCGCTCCTCTCCGCTGGGCCCGGGGCCGATGGGTGGCAGCAGGCCACAGGTGACTTCCTAACTGTCCACGCCGCACGAGCACCCGTGGCCTGACCGACGTTTTCCCTTCTTGTGTAGAAGCTTCTCCTGAAGAAGGAGGCTTGGCCAGGGCCGAGGGAAGGACCAGCGTTCGAGAAAACGATGGGGACCGTGTGAGTCGTCTCAATAATGAGCCGCCTCTCCTGTCTGTGCGGCGCGCTGGGCTGCGTCATTACCGGCACGATCACGTCCCTGCACGGGGACGACCTCGCACCCACTCGCTGCGTTCACGTGAGTCTGTGTGTCTGTCCACGGATGTTCGGCTTATCTATTGCTTCCCCCGCGAGCAGCCCCCAAATCTGGGCGGCCGGAGCCGCGTATTCGCTCCTGGCTGTGGAATGTGCGCCGGGCCGGGCGTGGGGACGGACGGCTCTGGGCTCCTCGGCGCCCGCGCGACAGGCTCGGGCGCGTCCTGTTCCGTGTCCCCGCTCGGACGCCCCGCGGGGCAGCTCCAGGTCCCACAAGCAAGGGTTCCAGCGACAGATGCAGGCTACCAACGGCCTTTCCTAACCCAGCCGGGAGCTCAGGATAGAAATATCCTCCGGTACCGGGCGAAGCCGCAAGCCCACAGCCGTCCACGGAGGGAAACACCACTTTCATCGGGAAGAAGAGTGTGGAGCGGCTGCAGCCAGACTTCCAAACTGCCGCAGCGGCCGCGCACACACGAGGTCACTCACACGCACACGCGCACCATCTGGTGGCGCAGACGGGCGGCTCTGACCCTGGAGGGAGCCGGCAGGCGCGGGGGCCGTGCCGCCCACCTGTGCTCCCAGCCTGGAGAACAGCCGCTCTTCCCTCCCTCCCGACGGCGGGGGCTCAGTCTACCCTTCGTCCCCCTCCTGCGCCGGCAGAGTTCAGTGGGGAACAGGAGGGGGGACCCCGAAGCTCCCTGGCTGCTGAGCGGCCAGGGGAACCCCAGCTCCAGGACCGGGGTCCCGGGGGCGTCACCTCAGGGAGAGGCTGCGGAGGTCAACTTCTCTTTTCCCCAAAGGCAGAACCCGGGTGGGAAACTGCTGGGCTTTTCGCGGCTTCACGGGAGGTGGTTCAGGGGAACCCCTAGTCCAGGCTTGCTGTGGCTGCTTCCCCTTTCCAGGGCCGTGGCCAGGGCAGGCTGTCCACAGAGGGCGGTGGTCCTCCACGGGGACGCCACCGGGACACAAAGGGGAGTGGGATGTGCGCGGGAGGACGCCTGCGCGCCCCCACCCTTGTCCCCGCTGCACTGGGGCCAAGCCTCAACAGTCAGGGCACCATGTCGGCAGGCCCGCTCCCCTCAGGAAAAGCCAGTGACCAGCGCGACACGGCTCCTGGTGGGAGCTTGGTTTCCATCCGAGGAGACCAATTTCCAGGAAATCCCAGGAGCAAAATAAGCGGGTGGGATTTCCCCCAAGCATCCTGCTGTACGTGGGAGCGAGGCCTCAGCGGGTGCGGGAGGGGACCTGTAGGTCTGCAGCAAGGGAGCTGGGGGGCAGGGAGGGAAGGAGAAGGGGTGTCGACCGATGTGGCCAGTGGGGTAGCATTTCCAACTAAGGTCGCAGAGGCCACAGGGGGATGGGGGGGGGGAGCCAGGGGGAGGTTAAAATGACGAATGGTCCCACCTAAGACAGAATCCCTGAGTCCAGCCTGGAATGCCGTGCAAGTTTGTCCTTCGCACCTGTGCGTGCAGGGGTGCGCTCCCACCGGCCTCCCCACCCTCCCCGAGTCTCCCCATACCCGCTGCCCGTCCCGCTCACCCGCTCGGGACCCACCATGGGCTTCCTGTGGCCTAAGAAGAGGAGCCCGAGCTCCTAAAAGGACCTTCCGCTCCAGCTTGACCTCCTTGGTCCACTGACGTCACCGCACTCCGGCCCGTGTCTGGGCTCCACGCGTATGGCTCTGCGTCCCTGTCTGCAGGGCCCACCCCAGCGCATCCCCCCGATCCCCGAGCCAGGACGAGTCTCCACGCCTGCACCCCCGCCGGCTTCCGGGCCGTGCGTGAGAGCACGTGCCCGCGAGTCTCCTAGCGGCCACCGCACGGTGCGCACCTGTGCTGGGTGGCGGCCGGGCAGCTCCCCGGGAGAAGGGCCGTCCTGCTCACCGGATATCCTCCTGGAGGGCCCTCGTGGCGCCCGGCACGTGCGGGCGCACCACGGACGCTGGTTGGGTTCTGCTCCTGCCTTTGCAGCCGCCGAGTGTTTGACAAACGGCCTGAATCCCAGCGGGGCCGAGCGCGCGGCTGGAGCTACATCCCTTCTCCTGCGAAGCTTTACTCAGCGACACGAAGAAGCACAATGTTCTTTTCTTTCCCCGAACGTCAGCCTGGGGAAGTACGAGAGAAGAGCCTACTTGAATGGGCCCTTCGAGTGATTTTGGAGGAAGGGCTCGGACTTTCCCTGCCCTCCACGGAATGGCAGGACCTACAACACAGGTGAAGGAAACAGAAGTGTGTTCGGGGATCGCAAAGGAAACCCGGCCCCCTCCCCCGCGAGGGTGGCCCTCCGTGGCCAGCAAGGACTCAGAACAGCCCAAAGAGCACAGTACGGCCGGCCGGCAGCCGCTCCCCCGGCCCGCTGCCCCACGGACCTCACGGCGCACCTGCCACGGGCTGCGCCCCACACTGCGTCCAGGGGCCCGTGTCGGGAGCACCGAGCTCGCCGGGTCCCGGAGCCACAAACCACCAGGAGCTTCAGCTGCTGGACGCTCAGAGCCACCACACGACAGGACGCCGTCCGGCCGGGCCGAGGGCCGAGGCTCAGAGAGGAGGCCGACCTGCGAGAGACCCACGCCGGCTCCTGCCAGCCCAGCGCACCCACCGGAGCACACGCGGGGGGCAGCACGGACACGCTTTCCGACGCGGCTGACTCGCAGACTCGGAACCGCGCGAGAGCAGACAGACCCGGGGTCACCGCAGCCGGGGGGCTCCGAGTGCGCGGAGAAGGAAGGGGGAGCCGGGGAGGGCTAAATGGGAGAGTGACGCGGTCAGAGCCGCGCTCCGGGAAGGTGAGCTGGGCAGGACGCCCTGGACAGGACCGGCGACGGAGGACACAGGGTAACAGAGATTTTTATCAACGTTATTGAGATACAGTTTCCAAACAGAAAAATCCACCCACTTAAAGCGCCCACTTCAGGGCATTTGGACAAGTGTCCGAACACCCCTGTCAAAGTATGAAGTGTCCCTTCGTGGCCCTCTGCACTCGGTCCCATCGCCCTCCCGGCCACGGGCAGCCACGGATCCCCCGAGACGTCTCGGAGGCTTCTCAATGCACTCTTCTTTTTGTCAAAGTTAGAACTTGTCGCTCCTGACGGTGTCAAGCAAACGTGCCTCCCCCTCACGGTGCCATCCGGAGAACTCGGCATTGGCTTTACCAAGAACATTCTGGAAAGAGGTCAGGCTGCTTCCTGTCCCCATGACCGTGACTGCCCCAACACCCGTCCTGTACGTGGGCCCACGGCGGGTCTCAGTGAGCACACTGTCCTCGCGGTCCATCCCAGGGCCCGTGTCAGAATTTCTTTCCTTTTTAAAGTAAACGGGAACTCTCCGTGCGCACAGCCCCCATTCCCTTTCTCCACGCACCTGTCAGTGGACGCCGACCTTGCCTCCACCCGCCGGCTGCGGTGAGCAGCGCGGCCGTGACCTGGGAGTGCAGACAGGTGTCCGAGTCCCTGCTTCCGCTTTGGGACACGTGCTGGCACGCGGAGCCGCGGGGGCCCAGCCGTCGGACTCTGAAGAACGTGCTGGCCGCGAGGAGGACGTTCCGGAGAGGAGAGGGGGAGGGGCGCACGGAACGACGCCGAGCCCGGAAGGTAAGTTTTTACCTCCTCAAATAACTGGAGACGTGCTTGTGCTTTGCTCATTCCTCCCCCTCCGCTCACACGCACGCGCGCTCCCGTGCACACTCACATGCACACGCACAAGCTTTCACACGCGTGCACAGTCACACACGCATATACGCTCACACAATACACTCATGCACACACCCTCACGCACACGCGGCTGCTGCAAACGGGCTGGACGCCAGACCATGCGTCGACGGTGATAGGAAAACGCCAGTGACGGGCACCTCTGAGGTGGCCCCGAGCGCCTGGGGCCCCCGGGACAGGAGGCCGACGTCACACTGGCCAGAAGCTCGGGCAACAGAGGTGTCGACCGTGTTGGGCTTTCGCAGCTCGCTGACTTTTGCAGACTTTTCTGTAACCACTGTGTCCGTGACCTTGGCTGTGCCTGTGACCTTGGCTGTGAGAGGGGAGCCCCGCAGCGCGTCTGACGGCTCCTCACCCCGAGGAGGAGATTCCTGATGACCGTGGGGCCACCGGAGCCGGACTGACTTGGGAGACGCCCACCCGCGCCAGGCCCGGCTCCGCTCGCCCCCGCTTCGCGCCGGCGCCCCGCTGGCGCTGCTGCGTCCCAGGACCCCGGGAAGGCCACACGCGCATTAGCAGTTCACAGGACGACGTGGGCAGGGCGGGCCTGGCTGTCTCGGGCCCCGGAAAGGTTTCTCGCTTTCCCCAGCGCCTCCCCGGCCCCTGGAGATGGTGGGCACGGCCACGACGCGCTCTGAGCCAGCCTATAGGCCCTTCCTTCCCAAAGGCTTCCGCAGTGCCGTGTCCCTCGCTCTGCCTGTGTCACCTGCAGCCCCACCAGGAAGAGGTCCCACGTGGCGGGGAAGCCCTTGTGCCCCGGCCCGAGTCAGACATCCCCTCCAGGTTGGCGGTGACCAGATCCTTAAAGGACACCCGATTTCCACCCTTCCCAAAGCCAATGTCTTTGTGCTTCTTCCTCTTCAGCGCAGACGGCAAGCGACGCCTGGGGACCAGGCTGGAGCGACCCCCGCTTCTGGCAGGGACGCAGCGCAGCGGGGAGAGAGGCCCCGGGCTGGAGAAGACGTGCGGAGACCCGGGTGCCGGTCCTGGCCCCGGCACGGACTTAGAGCCCTCTGCCTTCGGGAGTTTCCCGTAGGGGCGGCCTCACAGTACCCGTCGTTCTCCCCGACGGTGGCTCAGCACGCGGGAGGCCCGCGACCCGGAGAGCTCTGTGTCAGCGCGACCTGCTTCCCCACACTCTGAGGGCTTCGGGGTCGTTCCCCTCCTTCCCCCCCACGCTCAGTGGCGCCTCACTGCCCACGACGGAAAGGTCCAGACCCTGGGAGCTCTGCAGCCTGGTTTCTGGGCCAGGCTCAAACTCGGGCTTCCTGGACCCACTTTCCTGTCTGGGCCTCTCCATCTGTAACCTCAATCTCTCCACCTGTAGCCTAAACAAAAAATGGACCAGGGATGCTTTGGGGGCCCTAGTCAGTTAAGCCTCTGTCTTCGGCTCACGTCATGATCCCAGGGTCCTGGGATCAAGCCCCGCATCGGGCTCCCTGCTCGGCGGGGAGTCTGCTTCTCCCTCTCCTTCTGCCTGCCGCTCCCCTGCTTGTGTACTCTCTGTGTCTCAGATAAATAAAATCTTCAAAAATAAAAAATAAAAATTAGAAACAAAAAGACTAAAAGCTCCGCCGACTGTGTGTGCACGAGCTCGTTTCTCGTGCCCTGGAGAGGCAGCCGTTCTAATGAAGGTGACTTCCGAAGGAAACTCCCCTCCTCTGTCACCCTTGAAGCCCCGCCTCCGCCCGGGCCTGCAGACGGCTTCACCGGCCACACCGCTCCGGCATGAGAAGGGCTCGGAAGGGCAGGGGTTTCCAGAATCTTCTATTCCCACTTCCCATTTCTCAAGTCATCTGAACTATCACATATGTGAAGAAAAATGTCACCGACAGGGGAAAACACGAACCCTCGGGGCTTGAAGGAGGAAGTCCGCGTTCCCGGAGCTGAGCCCCCCATTCGGGACCGTGGTCCAGGTGTGGAGGGGTGAGCGGTCAGAGGCGCACCCCCATTTCATGACGGACTCTGGGTCCTGTGGCACTTTGGACGCTCTGAGGAAGGCAGCGGTTTGGAGGCCTCACCCGGGAGCTGCTCGCAACCCAGGCTCACCTGCCCGGGGGCTCCCTCAGCCGGACGGAACAGCCCCCCGGGGGGCATGCCTGACCTCTTCTCCCAGGACTAGAGGGGCTGGCAGGCTTACAGGGACTCAGTCACCCCCAGAGGGGGGCCGTCCCAGCCCCCCACCTCCTCTGGTCCTGTCCCCTCCCCCGCCCACCGCCAGCCCAGCCAGGATGGCAAGTCCCAGCCCTCCGGCGCCTGCCGACGCCCGATGACCATGTGTCTGCCCTGAGGGGCCGCCCTGGTCTTCATAGCGGCCCGGGGTCCCCGGGGGCCACGCTCCCAACCGCACGACTCCGGGCAGGCCGTCTGGCCCCCCAGACGCTCCAGCTGGCACGCGCCGGCACCAAGGCCTCTGGGGTCCCGGGCAGCAAAGTACCTGCTCAGGTTTTATCACGTTTCCCCGACTGTGCCGCGCGAGCCACCAGCCGCACACGGAACACCGAGCCGGGTGCCCGGGGCAGAGGAAAGTGGGGCCGTCCCGCCCCCGGGGCGCCGCCCCCCCCCACGGGAGCAAGTAGCAGCAGGACAGCGGGACCCGTCAGGAGGAAGCCAAGGCGAAGGGAGGGTGCTGGAGAGGGAAAACGGGTACTCACGAACGTCTGCCCTGGGCCAGGGAGTCCCCTGCTCCCCTCACCCCACCCGAGACTCCGCGTCCCCCGAGGAGGGATCGGCCACCCAGGACGCGACAGCACACAGCCAGACCCCGCGGAGTCAGCGTTAAACTCCAAGACTGCCTGCCTCCCAAGCACAGGGACGAGATGCCACTCGGACACCCTTAAATTCCCACGTGCAAACGTGTTAGCTCCGTTCACCGTGACACACAGGCGGGGTATCCGTGTCACTGACCCGGGGTCACTGGGGTCGCTGGGGTCCAGCGGGGTCGCCGGCCGGCCAGCACTCCCGGGAAACCGCCCAGAGCCTCCGCGGAGCGCCACCTAGTGCTCCCATGTGGGATGGCAGCCGAGGCAGGAAGCCGCAGCCACCAATGTGCCCTTCCTCCCCGGGCCAGGTCAGGGGGCAGGTGGGGCAGGGGGCAGCGCCCGCCCACAGTGAGGGTGCCGCGTGGACCGTCACGTGGCCGCGGGGGGCTCCATACTCTGCAAGCCGGAGCGCTGCGTCTGCTGTGCGCGGGACCCACGACCTTCGCACCCGAGGGGATTCCGGGTCTGGGACAGCCTCTTCCGGAGCACGGGCAACCGGCAGGGAAGACGCGGCCCCCGAGGCGTGCACCGCAGTGAGGGGGACAGCCGTGATGCCGTGTGCCGCACTGACGGGGCAACGCAGGGTGCGCTGGGAAGCCTCTGACCTTCCAGTTGGTAGAGGAATTTGCCGGGAGAGACCGTCCGGCAGAGAGCTGGGCTGGGGGGGAGCAGAACCGGGGCTGGGGGGCTGCAGTAGAGCCCAGCGGCCAGAGAAACCGAGGCAGGAGGTGGGCAGAGGCCAGATCCTAAAGGGTCTCACGACATGCATCAAGAGGAAACCTTATCCCGTGGGCGAGGGCTTGACGCAAGGCGCTGATGCCGTCAGATCTGCATTCTAGAAAGAGCGTTCCAGGAACAGGGAGGAGTCTGGGCGGGAGAACACCGGGAGTGAGGGAAGCTGGTGAGCGTGCTTCTGTAGCCAGAGAAGACTTGCCCGGGACCCGAGTCCGGGCAGAGATCACGCGGATGGAGAGGAGAAGGTGAACAAGAGGCAGTCGAGAAGCAGAACCACGGCGGTCTGTGGCAAGGGCCTGTGGACACTGGAGGGTCACGTGGGTCAGGGACACGCGCGCTGTGACACGTCTGGTGGAGATGACGAGACCCGCCTGGGGCACAGCGAGGGGGGCGTGTGGACCAGACGGTCAGGGGGGCGGTCCAGCGGGTCCGCAGCTCAGGAGAGACGCTGCAGCTGGACATCAGGATGCAAGGATTTGGGGTCATTAACGTACTTATAGTTCCTGGAAGCTGCCGCAGTCACCCAGGGAGAAGGGGGCGTGTGGGACTAGACAAGAGGATGGGGCAGTATTTGGGGGAGCCCCGATGCAGTCCGCGAGCCGGTCGGAGTGGAGCCCAGGCACGAGCCCGAGGAGGCGGGCCAAACAGGTGTGCGTGAAATCCACGTCCCCGAGGGCCCCCGAGGGCTTTCCCCAGCGCACTCGGACACAGAGCTCCAGCGGAATCCTGGGTTCATGGACTCTTTGGGGAGGTTCTCCTTCCCCTCCTGCCTGCACCCCTGCCCCCTCCCCAGGTGGTGCATTTCCCCCAGGGGATGCAAACCTCCAGGTTTCGAAAGTTGAGCATTTCAGTGCTTTTCCTGCTGACCTCGCAGCGGAGGGTCTCAGGTAGAAGCCGGGCCCGGAGCAGGGGCCGTCCATGGGGAGCTGGGGGCTCGCGCACAGGCAGGCAGGCGGGAGGCCCAGCCCAGGGCTCCCCCCACCCGGGCAGGAGGGGGTCAAGCCGAGCAGCGTGGCGAGCAACCAGGGTTCAGACAGAGCACAGGAAACGAGTTAGGCGTGTGGCACCCCCAAGGGAGAAATATCCCCCCCGGGAACTGAACCGGACATGTGGACGTTTGCAAGTGGACATAGTCGCAGAATGCTGCAGGCCGGACCTGCACCCCGCCTCTGCCCCCATTTCACAGACGGGCAAGCTGAGGCCCCGAGAGGCAGAGAGGCAGCCGCAAGCTGGAGACAGACACCGCTGGGTCCCACCTCGGAGCCACCGCCCCGAACAGGGCTGCGGCCTCCTGCCGCTTTAACCGACTGACCGATGAGGGGAGGAGCTGCAGCGCAGTCTGTGAGCCGCCAGCGCGGGCCCTGGGGTGCTGGAGCCGCCGGCCTGGCTCTCTCCAGCTTGGCCCGCAGCTCGGGGCGACCGGGGGCCCGGCATTCCTTCTCTCGGGGCGTCTGGGCTTGCTCGGTGGAAAGTGGACCTCGCTTTCCACTACCTGCACTACCAGATCCACTACCTGCAGGCACGAGCCCCACAGAGGTGCCCTGGGGACCCCCACGGGGACAGGGGAGCTAAGGGATGGGGCCCTACGTTTCCCCCAACACCCCACCTCCTTCAGAGCACCTCTGCTCGTACGGGCCTGATGGGGTGGGTTCCACGAAAGACTTCATTGGAAAAACATGTTTTGGTGGCTTTAGGGGAAAAAAAAGCCCTCTATAGAACTCGGTGACCTCTCGGGCTTTTCCTGTTCTGCTGCTTTATGTTCCTCTTGAAGGATTTGTTAACTGAGTTCACTAAACATTCACTGAGCACGTACTATGTAGTTCCACTTTCTCTAAACAGAGAGAACACCGCTACATGTCCTCTCCTCGATGGGCTTAGTACCTGGCAAGGCAGGCAGTATGAGAAGGGATGCTTATGCAGGGCACGAAGCAGGGAAGGATTTTAAAGAGGTGCACGGAAGGCGCGAAGGGCCAGTTTGATGTTCGGCGTAGTTTATTGCACAAAAACCTAGCATCGCCACATGTTGGCAGGAAGGTGCGACACTGGGATTCTCGTGCCCTGCTGGGAGGGATGGAGGATGACAGCCGCTTTGGGAAACGCTTAGGTTTTCTTGTGAAGGAGAAGTGCGTACAACTCCCATTCCCGCTCCGAGGCGTGTCCCCAAGAGAGACAACGTAGGTCTACACGAAGGGTCCTAAAGAATGTTCCCGGCAGCTTTGGCTCCCAGGGGCCCCAGGCTGGCAACGGCGAAGGGCCTGCCGAGGCGGCAACCCGGGGGGCATCCATGAAAGAAGCGCTAGTCGGGGGTGAAGAAGAGCGTACCACCGCTGTGGGCGACATCGAGGACGGGTGTCAGAAACAGCGAATGCTGTCTCGCCCCATCTACGGGATCTGCTGTAAAACAACCAGAAACGTGTCGTCTCCGAAGGGCGAAGTAGGCAGTGACTATAAACGGTGTAAGAGAACATTCTGGAACGTGCCGGGGGCTTGCGCTCCGCGGGCGCATCGGTCAAAGCCAAGTGAGAGTGTACAGGTCCGGGGGACAGGGGCGGGGGGAGGAAGGAGACATCGGCCCCAGGGGCGGCGTGGGGAGAGCGGGAGGGAAGGGCGGCAGGGGTGACTGGGGCCACGGAGCAGGTGGCGGGGGGCCGGCGGGAGGCGCGTCTGCAGGTCCCGCCACAACGATGCCGCCGCCGCCGGAGATTCACGGCCGGACCGTGATCAGAGCCAGCGCCCCCGATGGAAGGTGCGTTCGCGCGGGCACCCGGCACGTGCTGTCCCCACCACGGGACGGGACAGCCCGTCCGCTCTGCACAAAGCTCTGCCTTCTGGAGCGGATGGCAGCTCCCAAATTACTTTCGCCTGTCATTTTGAAGCTTTAAAAAAATTTTTTTTTTTTTTTATTTATCGCAAGAACCCGGGACTTGATTCGGGAGGCCGTGCTGCCCGGTGACACGGGGCCCGTGCTCTCTCAACAGCAGACTCAAGTCTGTGCAAGGCCTCCGTCACTGCCCCCCACCCCCGGCTCCCCGCCTCGGGCTTCTCACCAGGCCCCAGCCACCCCCTCTCCCCTGCCCTGCACCCCAGCCCCCCCGCCCTGTGCCACCCTGTGCCCAGCAAGAGAGCGCTCGATGTCCACACAGGGAGGGTTCCCCCGACACGGGCTGCAGCCCAGCTGCACGACCCCCTGCGTCCGTCCCGTGCCAAGGACGGCAACAGGAAGAAGCCGCGGTGGTGATTTATAACAGGATGACGTGATCTCACGGGGGACAGGTTCCAGCTGCTCTGAAATACGAAAAGACCGGACTGTTCCAAAGATTGTACCAGGTGGGCCCAGGGACGGGGAGGTCAAGGGGCGCAGCAGAGACACAGGCGAGGGGCCGGAGGCCTGGGCACCCTGGCCAACTCCCCTGCACCTCAATCCCTCCCCGCAGACTTCCGGGCCAGCAGAACATCTGGGAACACTGCCTCTGCCTCTGATTAGCTGGAAGGCGAGCACGCCCCCAGGTCTCCTACCGCGTGGGGCTGAGCGTCATGGGGAGCACATCAGCGCCCCCAGGCTCCTGGCCGCCTCCCTCCCCAGAGCGGAAGACTTGGGGGCCCCAGCGGCATCGAGGGGCTTCAGGACAAGGCGGAGAAGCTGCTGATCCCCCATCCCAGAGTCCCCATGTCACAGGGACCGGAATCTCGGCCTGGGCCCCAGCTCCCCCAGAACCTGCTTCCTGCCCGGGTCTCGGGATCGTGCCAGCTCCCACCTTCCCTTCCTGGGCGGAAGCCCGGGCAAGTACTCCTGCCGCGGTCCCCCGGGCTCTCCAGGGCGGGAGAGAATTGAGCTGGCCTTGGCCTTGAGTCTTCATCCCGACTGAATCGAAGCGGCGGGGGAAGTTCGCACCGTAGGAGCGGGATGGGACGCTGGGATCCAGCAGCACGGCCAGGACATGGGCCGTCCGGTTACGTTTCTGGCCAGGACCTTCCGGCCTTGCCCTGGGAGGTCTGGACACTGGTGCGGCACGAGTAAATCCAGTCGAAATGTCGGGAGCTGTGTGTCTCCCCCATCGGCGCTAGACCACCGTTCCAGGGGTCAACCAGTCACCCGGAACCTCCCCGACCTCCCGGCATCGTCCTCTCTGGTCCCCGGAGCAGGTGCCCCCGGGGGCCTCCAGCTGCGCGCTCCTGACGCTTTCCACCCGCTCCTCCCACGCGGAGATCATCCCTCCAGACTCACTGGGGTCACCGAAAAACCCACACGTGACCGGAAGTCCCTTTCCAAAGCCGGCCCTGCCTCATCTGACGGATGACATTGAAGAAAACAAGGCATAAATGGCTCAAAGTGCACTCGGGCCAAACCACTGAATTCGCTAACATTTGTAATAGCTCGTTTCTCTCGTGTTGAGCCTTTGGGCTCCACCGCATCTCAGCGTGTGGTGGCTTTGAGCCTCTTGAAGGCCTTTTTTTTTTTTTTTTAAAAACCTTTGATCTTTGGAGGGAACGGTATTTTAATCAGACTTAATGATTTTTCGGTTCCCATGTTCCAGTCTCTTCTCTGTTACGTGAACTAAATGGACGCTCGGACATAGAACGTGTTCTTTCTATGGTGCCGCATCTATCTCTGCTCCGACGCGCTCATAATCTCAGAATGCACAGGTTTCCCTCGTGGCTAAATGAACTTAAGTGGGAAGAAGTTTTGCCCCTTCAAGCGATCTTTGGAAATGCGTTTGCTCAGTGCAGGGTTTCCGCATCTTTTCGAAGAGCGGCGGGCAGCTCGGTCTGTGGGAATGGAAGCTCAGACTCCCACCCCCCCCCCATGTCCCCTTCCTCCGCGTCCCCAGCCTGGGGGCGTGAGCAGGCAGCTGGGGGGCTTCTGGAGCACGTCCCTCGGAGCCGGGGACAAGCGCGGCCAGTGCGCAGAGATGCTGTGAGCGGGTGGAGGCAGGCGGGGTGCTGGCGGGAGGGGCTGCCCGGGGCTGAGGGAGGCCCCCAGCAGGGATGGAGACGGACTTAGGAACGTGGCAGGAGGTCAAACCCCATGAGAACATTCTAGGGGCAGGTCCAGAGGCAGGATCGGAGGCCTCTGGCCTCCCTACCCCGTCTGTGGCACGCATTCTGAATCTTGGGGAGCCACGAAACTTTGCTTTGACTCTGGCGGGCCCGGAAGTTTCGGGCAGCCCCTCCCGGGGGAGGCCACGGCAGCTCACTGGGACAAAGCCTCAGTCATACTCTGGGGTGGGCGGCGAAGGACACGCAGCAGCCGCAGCAGGCCCTTCCCAGCGTGCCCCTCACCGGCGGGCAGTCCCGCTTGACCAGACACAGGCACACACGCTGGTTAGGAGCCAGGAGCCGGCATGCACGAGTTCAAATCCTGGCTCTGCCACTCCATGGCTGTGACTCTGGAAGAGTTACTTCATCAGCGCGTGACTCGGTTTCCCCATGTGTAAAATAGTAATAACCCCTATTCCCTGGGGCTGCTGTGCAGACCACATGACGAGCGTGTGCAGAGCCGAACACAGTAAATGCTCAATAAACACGAGCTTCCACTGTCGTTTCCACGGACTCGGTCTTGGGGTCCGGGCATTTAGAACCTCCCTCCTCACTTTTTATCCCTCTCCAGGCTCCCTCCAGTTCCTACCCACATTCTCTCTCTCTCTCTTTTTTTTTAAAGTTTTATTCATTTGAGAGAGAGAATGTAGCACAGGGAGAGGGAGGAGCGGACTCCCCGCTGAGCAGGGAGCCCAACGCGGGACTCGATCCCAGGACCCTGAGATCATGACCTGAGCCAGCCAGGCACCCCCTTCTCCACATTTCTTTACCCCTAGAGACCAGAAGCCTCTTTCTCTCACTTTTTCTTACAATAGCCCTAGAGTTTCTATGAGGAAAACCTGATCACTTCACCAAAAAAGCTAGAAGGCCTCCTATACCATAAGAAAACCCTGATAAACTGGGCTTCATCAAAATTAAAATGTGCAAAGGAGGCTGTTAAGAAAATAAGAAGTCACAGATTGGGAGGGAAAAAATCACAAGGCATGATTTATCTGACAAAGGACTTGTATCCAGAACACATAAAGAACTCTTACGACTCAAATACAAGACGAACGACCCACCGCTTCATACCCTCTAGAACGGCTGCGGAAAAATACAGGAAACAAAAAAAGCCAGAGCAAGGGGATGGCGAGGACACAGGAGGATTGACATGTTCGCAGCCAGCCGGGGGGGACAGGAGACAGCGTGATCCTACACGAAGTTCGGCAGTTCCTTATGAAGTTAAACGTGAACTTACTGTGCAACCTCAAAATTCCACCATTAGTATTTTACTCAAATACAAATATACCCACGCCAAGAAGTGTGCTCAGATGCTCAGAGCAGCCTTATTCATAATTGCCCCAAACTGGACACAACCCAGATACCCCTCCCTCATCAGGGGAACTGAGCAACAAAACGGCGTACCCACGCCCTGGAACGCTGATCGACGATAACACGGGATGCATTACTAATACCCACCACCCCGGGGGGACGTTTTTGCAAAACGTGATGCTCCGTGAAAGAAGCCAGATGCCCAGAAATGACATGCCCTATGATTCTATGCATAGAAAATTCTCGCGTGGGCAAAGCTGATCTTCTAACGGTAGGGCAAGCAAATCAGTGGTTTCTGGGGCCAGGAACGGACGGCAGAGGGCTCAAGGGAACTTTCTCAGGTGATGGAAATACCCTCTATCTTGAGGGTGCTGGCTGGCGGTTATGTGGGCGTCGACACGTAAAATCCCACTGGCCTGAAAAAAAAACCCCACTTCAAATCGTACACTTAAAATGGATGCTTTTTATTATATGTAAATTTTGCCTCCGTAGATGTGCTTTTTCAAGACGGCTGGCTTCATTTCTTCAGCAACAGAAAAACTAGTTCTCCACACATGGGTTGGCAGGGGGTAGGGCAGCGAGGGGGTAAGTGGGGGGCCAGTTTTTAAAAACACCATTACCGGATTTGTACTCCCTGGAGGGGAGGGGTCTCAGCAGTCCTGGGAAGGCTGCTGTCTCCTGCCTAATCTCCCTCCAGAAAAGGGTCCATGAGTCTTTCCAGGAGCATTAAAGATGGGAGAAAGGACACAGTGCCTACCCCATCACCCTGCAGCTCCTTTCTGCCTCGGGAACCTTCCGTCTGGGCGGTCAGGGCAGCAGAGGGAAGTTCAGGGCAGGGTCCCCGGTCCCCGTCCTTCTGCAGCGGCTGAGGCCTGGGGGCAGGAAGGGAAGCAGGTGGAGAGACGATCTCACAGCCTCTGCTGACCGAACGCTCAGGCCGCTGGGGAGAGAAGCTGGTGCAGGGGGGCTGCTCCCTGAGCGGGCAGAGCCGGTTGCGTGGGGAGCAAGTCAGGCTGTCTGGACCAAGAGCCATACGGAGGTCCAGATGGACCTGTGACGCGGCTTTTGTCCCTCCTCCCTCCCCGTCACCCCCACATCCAGCCCAGCGCCAACGCTGTCGGTTCTAACTGCAGCTGCACCCCTCTCCTGGACTCTCCTGCCCCCCAGGCCTCCCCGCACTCTGTGTGGGTGCTCCCCCTTCTGTCCTCCCTGTCATCCATCCACAGCTGCCAAGTGTCTTTTAAAAAGTAAACTAGACTAGACAGCTCTCTGCTTAACACCCTTCAAAGGCATGTGGTTACTTTTAGGAAGAATTCCAGGGTCCTTCCTGTGCCCTTAGAGGCTTCCTGCCAGGCTCGTGGGAGCTCTGACGCCTGCTCCTTCTCACGTGGGGTGCCCTGGCCACCCCAGGCTTCTCTCGCCTCTAACACACGCTCTCTCCTGCCCCAGGGCCTTGGCACGTGCTGCTCTCCCTCCTTGGATGTTCTTCTCTGCACTCTTCAGCTGGGCTTCGGTTTAGAAGACACAGCCTGCCCCCTTGTGCTCACATAGCACCCTATAATTTTCCTCTTCATAGAACGTGTCCTGTTCTTTCATTACACACGAAGCCGTGTGAGGATTTGTTTCACGCTTGTTGCCCTAAGTGTACTTCCTAACGACAGCAACAGGGACGCGCTCGTCCCTCGGTTCTTGACGCCTAGAATCGTGCCTGACACTTAAGAGGCCTAAGTAGCTAGTCCTTAAATGGACGGATGAATGAGGGGTGTTTTAAAATGCAGGTTTTATGATTTTGGGGGGCATGGCAGGGCCAACAGATGAGGAGTCAGGTGCCATTGAAAAAATAGTGTGTTATACTCAGATCTTGAGAGAAAGGCACACACGGGGGACACCCGGGGAGGCACCAGGGTCAGTCAGCACGCAAGGGGAGCCGGGAGATTGGGGCAGGAACCTTTACTGTGGTTTCCACGGGAAGGAAGAGATGAGGCAGCGTAAGAAGGCTGAGGAGGGGCCAGTGTGAATAACCTCAGCCGTCTCTGGGCCTCATAGGGGCTGTCCTTAGTCGGCTGGTACCGGGTCCGGGGGTAATCAGATGGGTGGGTAGTGGCCCCAACAGAGGGGGCCGTGGGGGCTATGGATTCTGGACGGGCAGGTTTGCGCTTGAAAGGTGTCTGTTTAGCCTCTTCAGGAGGGACCTGGCCAGCCCCGGGAAGGACAGTCCTGTGGGGTCCCAGGGGCCTCGAGACCACAGAGCACACAGAAGCCGTGATGGACACAGAGACGAACCCAGTCTCCACTTTGAATCAGTTTCCCAGAGGACTGGCCCTTCCCCTATGACCACACTCACAACTGCATGTCAACACACGCGTGTGCACACACACACACGCACACACTCCACCAACCCCGGCGTAGTAGGATCAGAGACAGCAGCAGCCCCCGGCTGCTCAAAGCAGGGCTCACCACCTTCTTTCCAGAAGCAGAGCGGACCCTTCTTCCTTCTTGTTTCCTTCGCACCACGGTTATCGGACCGGAACCTGCCTCCCCAGGGAGGCGCTTCCAGACTCCCAGAGGCCACGGTCTTCTCTTTTAGAAAAGGACACGGGCTCAGCGGGAGCCGGAACGGCGGCGCAATCCCAGGCCCCGGGGCAGGCAGCCGGCGAGCCCCACGCTCAGCGGGCCTCCCCGACGGCGTGAGCGGCCGGCGAGATCCCCGCTGCTCTCCTCCCAGGCGCGGGGCGTTGCTCGGTTTCCGGGCTGCAGACCACAGAATCTTGGTGGGCCAGTCTGAACAGAAAGCTATCTATGAAGAGTTGCAGACAGATCACAGACCCACTGCGGGGACGGAAGAAACAGACGCAGGAACGCGCCTCCAGGAAGGACTCCCCAAACCACGACACAGGAGCGCGTGGCCACGGATCTGCTTGGACGTGACCCAGCAGCCTCAGGAGTGGGGAGCTCCACCCGCCGTCCCCGAGGAGCCACCCCCTGAGCCGGGGAGCCACCAGCAGCTACTGGCTGCATGTGGCCTCTGCCCCAATCCCTGCCCCATTCTGGACGCCACACGCAGGCCATCTGGGCGGTAGAAAGTAACTCAACATCTTGTACCCTACGGGAGTCTGGAAAATGCCGTCTCTAGCTCCAGTCTCTCAGGAAGGATGGGGGTGTGTGTGTATTCATCATGTGTCTCCCACACATGGCTCGGGGACTTTCACTGGGCCTGATAGGCGTCCCTAAAGGACCAGAAATGTTCGCTTTTTTCTAAAAAACGTCAATTGTTGGACAAAGTTCTGTCCTTAAATCACGGTGGCTATGGTTTTACTCCCCATGATGCATCCGTCCAGACGCTCAAGGCCCGTCTCTCTGGACATTGAAGGTCACTGTTCTCAACCCCCTGTTGGCGCACACCCATGGCTTTTTAGAACACAGAACCAAGCATTTGCCCAAGCTCTAAGTAGACATTGGGAGGCTGCGGCTGCTTACCGAGGATCTGATCCCATTTCCCAGTTGCCAATAAGCCAACACGACCTGCTGGGCCACCTCAAGGGGCTAAGCAACTGGTCTTGACTTTTCCCATCCCTTGAGATGCACTGAAAGGCCCTTGTAACCTGTAAGCCACGCAGAGGAGGAATACCTTGTTGGTATCCCTGCAATTTACATGAGATCCTCGTGTTCAAATCTTGAGTCTCCCATGACATCTGATTCGGGGCAAGTCATGAAAACTCTTGAGATGGCCATTTTCTCATCTATACAACAGGCCTGGTGCCAAGTACTTCACAAAGTCGTTGGGAAAAGCAGATGAGACGATGCGCGCTGAGACACCAGGCAAACTGGAGGGGTATGGGCCCGAGCAAGCAAGCAGCCCCCGTCTCATGAGCCAACGCCCATGAATGGATCGGGGCCACGTGGAGAACCATGTTGAGAAGGGTTCTGAGTGCCGCTGTGAGGCAGGTGGCTGGCCCTGGGAGGGCGTCACAGACGTCACACACTTGACGCTATCACTCAACGAGTCAGTGCCGTAACTGTCATCACAATGACAGAAGTCTCCCGGGGCAGCCTTAGGATGCTGGGACTCCACCATTAAGGAAGGAAGAGGAAATCCCTTGAAAGACACCATGGCTTGAAGAAAAAGGGGATTTATTTTCTTGGACTAGGAGTGGATTTCCCAAATAGCAAGCCCCAGGCAGGGTGGGGGGTCCAGGAACGGGGCTGACCATGACACTCCTTCTCTGCATTATGAGCTCCTTTTCCCCACTCCTGGGTCAAGTCTGCAGGACAGGCCCTCTTCCACTGCTGGGACACAGGCTCCCAGAGCCATCCTGTCCCTTGCCGTGGCCACAGGCACCAACCATCCATCCATCCATCCATCCAACCATCCATCCATCCATCCTTCCATCCATCCATCCTTCCTTCCATCCATCCATCCATCCATCCTTCC
>CM052896.1:742404-760473 GCA_028534135.1 Potos flavus | reverse complement strand
TCCATCCATCCATCCATCCATCCATCCAAACATCCATCCATCTACCCATCCATCCATCCAACCATCCAACCAACCATCCGTCCATTCAACCAATTACCCATTCATCCATCCTTAAATCAACCATCCATCCATCCATCCACACATTCATCCAATTTGTATTTATTAAATGCATTACCATGTGCTATGCTGTGTAAACATTGTAATAAATGATTCCCTGACACACGTGCTTGGGAGGACCAACATTAATGAAATAGTCCACTAATAAACACGTAATTACAGGTGCTATGAAAGAAAATGACAGGTTTTGATGAGAGCATCATAATGGGGCCTTAACTTGGTCAAGAAGCCAGGAAGCCCTTCCCTGAGGAGGTGACCTTTGAGCTAAGGTCTAAAGCATGGGGGTGGTAAAGCAGCAAGGGGTGGAGGGAGGGACTAGGATCTTCCAGGCAGAGGGAGCAGAGAAGCCAGGAGGAGCACGCCCCATTTAGGACCCTAAAAGTCCAATGTTGCACAGGAACCAGTCTTTGTCACCGTCGTGTTCCCAGGACCTAGCAGAGCATCTGGCCCCTAACAGGGGTGTCAGTAGTTTGTGAATGAGCCAACGAATAAATGAGCAAGTGGAAAGCTGGGTGATGGGGGCGGATGGACATGAAGCTAGATTCATGGCACAATCTCTAACCAGGAAATGGAGCGGCAGCCTCCAGGTTCGCCCCTCCACCGCCCGCTCCCCCCCATGGCCACGGGGGCTCATGCCCAGCCCAGCACGTAGCGCGCTGTGTACAAGCGACGGGTTATTGTCTTACTCCTGGCCGGGATGAGTGCCACAGGAACTTGCCCTGTTTCCCAGGACAGCCCGGCACCCAGCCCGCCGCCCGCAGACGACGCATAGCATATACATATTTAATGAGTTGGTAGGCACAGCCACAAACACCAAGCATCGGAGTCAGTGGGGCAGGAGAGGGTGGGGTTGGGGGGGGCGGTGAGTAAAACGCTGAGTCGGCTGCTGGCATCGGCGGCATGGAAGGCACGGAGAACAGGTGGCATGCCCGTGGCGTTTGAGAGTCACGTCGGAAGCCAAGGCCAGAGCCGGTGGAGGTGAGCAAGGACACAGGTGCAGGGGACTCAAGGGGGAGCCATGGGGCGGGCCCACGTCACATCGACGACACCCCGGCTGCTAAAGGTTCGGGCTTACACCCGTCAGGTCACACCATAGCCTTCAAAAGAAGCACCCACCCCCAACCCTTCACTGCCTCTTTCCTGCATCATGGCTGTGTGTGTGTGCGTGCGCGTGTGTGCGCACGCACGTGTTTGTGCACGCCTGCTGAGTTCCCCTGGGACACGAGCACCCCTGGCGTGGGGAACTCCCTTCTATTTGCCTCTGCGCCCCGCCGGGGCCCCACCCAGTGCCTGGGGAGCCCAGGGCTCCCCGAGTGGGATGCAGCCAGTGTACATCGGGCGGGGGGTGGTGAATGGCCAGCAAGTGCACAAGCACAAGACCCGGCGGTCAGACCAGCGGGTGGGGAAGCCCCTCGGCAAACGGGACTTTACCAGGAAGACTAGTGACACAAAGCCCCACGGAAGACGGCGAGGTGCTGTCTGAACGCTTCCGGTTGGCTTGCCCGAAACCAGACTGCCTACCTGTCTATTCTGGTCGCCTCGTTTTGACGCGGCAGCCTTCAGAACGGTCAGCTTCTCTGCTGCCTTCTGCCCTTTGGCTGCTAGTTTCTGCAACAGGGGCGCTGCGTCTGTGCGGTGACCCCATAAACCCTCACTGAGTGCCTGGCGGGGGCGGGATATAAAGTCACCGGACGCCGGGTTCTACGGGAGAACGGTGGCAAGGACACGTGTAATCCAGGGGGAGAGGAGAGCAAAGCACTCGGGATTCTGGGATGGGACTCCCAAACCAGAATCGGATTATCCCATCTCCAGTGTTGTTCTGACCCCACTTCCTCATGTACAAGAGTGACTAATGAACCAGACTTGGAGGAATTTGGGTCAGAGATGCTGCTAACTACTACTTGTTTCCTGAACAGCCAGCTGCGAGGCCCTTCGGAGCAGCTGGGAACAAAGACTAAGCCCACAGCGTTCACACTCCAGGCATCCGGCCTGCGGGCTTGGCCGCGGGGCCAGCAGTGACTCACGGGGCACATGGCCTCACTCGGTATCCGGCCACTCCTCATGCCCCGCTGCCCCCGGTCCTCAATCCTGAGACCTCCTCACTCTTTCCAGAGTGACCGACGGCCCCAGCGTGCCCAGGACCGGCTCCGCCATGGGGAACCCGGGATGGCTGGTCGGTCGCCTGCGGTCCGAGCCCTCTGCTGTTCCGGCCGGGTGCACACGCGCTCGTGGGCAGCAGCCAGGCTGGGTCGGAGCTGACAGAGGGAGAGGCGTTAACCGAGGCACGGGAGGATCCTGGGGTCTGCACCTGCCTCCCTCGGACTGGCGGCCTGCCAGCCCCAGCTGCCAGCATCCAGGCCACCAAACCTGCTCCCCGCCGACTCAGCCACCCGTGGCCTGCTGAGTCAGGCCTCCTGGAGGCGGGAAGGGCAGCCCGAGCTCCTGCGGGAGGTGGGGACCCCGCGGCTCCCAGGTGTCCCTCCACCCTGAGCAGCCAGAGCCAGGCTTCGTGGGCGGCGGCTCAGGGAGCAGGGAGCAAGCAGCGGTCTGGTCTCCCCACTCGGCGGGGTGCGGAGTGAGCCCCGACACAGGCCACAAACCTCCCTTCTCTAGTCTTGTCGGCTGCCATTTGGACACCGGACCCCCGGTCCCTCCCAGGGACCCAGCCCTCTTTGACCTTCCCAGGCTGGAGGCCTGGATGCTGGTGAGCTTAGCAGGCATCGGTAGGGCTGGGGTGACCGGTCAATCCCCCCCAACCGTACCCAGCAGGGTGCCGACAGCGGGCTCGCTCAGACTAGGATAACAGGAGGAAGGTTTGTTTAGGAAGGGACTATCTGCCAAGCTGTGGGCGGGGCCCGGGGGAACCCGGGCCGGTGCAGTGATCGGCCTTACGGCCTTACGGAGCAGGGAGAGCTTAAAGGGCAGGCGGGGAGGACGAGGGTGGGGAGCCTGGAAAGATGAGTCAGGGAGAGGTGTGTCTATCAGGTCCGCCCAGGGGCTTCCGAAGACACTCTCCTCGCCCAGACTCCCGATGCTGGGGTGGGACTCGGGGTGGGGCAGGGTCCCCGAAGGAGCCTCGTGCTGCAGGTGGCCTGCCCAATGCGGGGGGGGGTGCAGTTACCCCCTGCACTTGACCCCCTGCCGGGGCTCTGAGATGGCTGGCTCCCATCAGAGAGGCTCCCATCCGCGGACCCAGCTGGAGTGGAGCGCAGCGCCCCCTCCCCTTAACCCAGAGCGTGACCGGAACATCTTCCTGTTGGGACTTGAATGACCATGGAGTTCCTACCAACCGGAGCTTCGAGGGAGTGACATGTGCCCAGCGCACAGCTGCGAACCCTCCCGTGGCAGCCTCGGTGGTCCCCTAGGGTGGTCCCCCCGCGGGGGCCTGCTGCCACCTCCCCTTGCCTCCTTGGTCCGG
Organism: Potos flavus; assembly: GCA_028534135.1. NCBI lineage: Eukaryota > Metazoa > Chordata > Mammalia > Carnivora > Procyonidae > Potos > Potos flavus. The sequence goes on along the minus strand of CM052896.1, from coordinate 756,938 downwards.
GCCCGCCCATTTCCACGCTGCCGGGGAGGAGACAGCTGGTCAACGGGCTCGAGAAACAGTCGCTTGCCTCGGGGACCAGGCTCGTCTGCTTGGGCCGCCAAGCGGAGATGGTCCACAAAGGTTCAGAAACAGTTCCGGGCTGGATGGACGGCCGTGGGAATGGTGGGAGAGGAGGCAGCCCCGAGGGCGGCCCGGGGACTGGAGGGGGGGGGGGAAGGGGGGCTCCGCACGCCCCGTCTTCTGTGCCCCTGCAGCCCAGTCGGGATGTACACGGAGCAGCAGCTGCTGTTCAGCCTGCCCCTCGGCACAGTGAGGGCAACGTCCGGACAGGGGCGTCGGCACCTGCCCGACCGCCCCGACCGGAGACGCGGCCAGGCTCCTCAGCCCGGACTTGGCTGTGTGCAGAGCCCTGGATGTGACGGGCCTCTGGCTGCGCCCCCTCGCTCTCCAATCACGAGTCCCCTCCTGCAAAGCTCCGGGTCCCCACCGGCGAAGGCTGTCCCCACTCCCCTGAGAAGAGTTGGCGGACTACAGCCCGCTGGCCAAATCCAACTCCCTGCTCATTTCCTAACTAGTTTCTCTGGAATGCAGCCAGGCTTGTTCACGTACACAGCGGATCTCAGTGGGGGCGGCGGTATGCTCCCCTCCCTGAGCCCCGGGGCCGGGCTGGGTTGTCACAACCGGGGGCTGCTGGTGGCCTCTAGGAGGGGGAGGCCGGGGAGGCTGCTAAGCCTTCTATGGTGCCAGGACAGTCCCCACCACCAAGAAGTATCCGGTAAAGTGTCCATAGTGCCCAGAGTGAGGCACCTTTACCAATCCTCTGTGGCTGCTTCCGAGCCACCAGGAGACAGATGGGGACATATGACAGAGACCGTATGACCTGCAGAGTCTAAAATGTTTTCTATCTGGGCTCTCCAGAGAAACAGGGCCAATAAGTGTGGGTGTAGGTGTGTGCAAGAGACGAAGATACTTATTGAAGGAATTGGCTTATGTGATTACGGAGGCTGGTAAATCCACGACCCGCACAGTGGGCTGGTAGGTTGGAGACCCAGGGAAGAGCCCATGCTGCAGTTCAAGTCCTAAGGCCATCTGCTGCAGAATTCCTTCCTGCTTGGGGGACGTTGGTCTTTGCTCTATTCAGGCCTTCAACTGATTAGATGGGACCCACCCACATTGCTGAAGGCAATCCGCTTTACTCAAATCATTTAAACGTTTTCAATCCAAATATTCAAAGCAATATAAATGTTAGCCTCACCCAGAAACACCTTCACAGAGTAATGTTTGTAATGTTTGACCAAGTATCTGACCTCCGTGGCCAGTCAAACGGACACGTCAAATCAACCAACCCAAGCTTTCTAGAAAGTTTGTAGCACCCTACTCTAGAGCAGGCCCAGAGTCACACACTCTCCAGAGCAGATGTGTTGGCTGGGGCCTGTGAGTAATTTTGCAGAAGTCCTCTCCATGCCTCCCTCCAGGTGGACACACTCATGGGGATTAAGGAGGAGACCGGGGAGCCACTGGTGATGGGAAAGCTGGGGGCATCCCTCCCTGAGTCCAGCTGACCCTCCCAGGAGAGTGTCTGCCCTGACCATTCGGACTCCCTGTGCGGACACAGCCTCGGTGTAGAACATAATTCCACCGGCACGGTTTTCCATTGTCCCCAAAACGGCCCTTTCGGGCAGAGTCGGAGCAGGCAGCCCGGGGCCCAGACAGCTGAGCGGACTCACGGGCGGGGGAGTCGGGGGCAGGAAGGTGGTGTCTCCCACTTCCCAGCTTGGCGTGCTTGGAGTCCCAGCTCACTGTAGGGCAACCAGCTGCCCAGTTCTTCTGCGCCTGCGGGATTTCCCGGGAGGCAGGACTTTAGGTGTCAAAGCTGGGGAAGTCCCTGGCGGACTGGGACGAACCGGTCGTCTTGCTTCATGGCCTCCGGGAGTCTGACCTGGGTCACCCTAGCACCAAACAGAATAGGACAGCCAGCCCCTGAGGCCCCATGGGGGCCTCCCCGAGGGGAGGGACCTGTGCCCGCTCCATGTGGCTTCCAGGGAGGTGGGAAGGAGCCCTGTGTTCCAGCTGCGGGGGGCCGGCCCCTGGTGGCACTTCCTGAGGCAAAAATCCTTGCAGGGCTGCGAGCCTCTTCATCTCAAAAGGACCGACCATCTTTGGGCACATCTCACTGTACTACTAAGAACACTGAGGGGCGTCTGGGCGGCTCAGTCCGATGAGCCTCGACTCTTGGTTTTAGCTCAGGTCATGACATCAGTGTCATGAGATCGGGCCCTACATCAGGCTCCACACTCAGTGGGGAGTCAGCTTCTCTCCCTCTGCCTTTCCCTCCCCTGCTCGCACACGCTCTGTCTCTCTCTCTAAAATGAATAAACGCATCTTTAAAAAACTTTGAAAGATTACACTTCCTTCTAGCACCAGAGGAATACTCATTCATAATAGTAAACATGGAAAAATTCAGAAGAGGAAAAATAATATTTCACATCCAGGTTCCACTAAATTCCAGTTTTTCCCAGATTTTTTTTTTCCGTATACAAAGTTTTCACTTACTTTCACCAACCAGTGATCATACTATAGAGTTTTATTACGTTTTTCTTTGTTTAACGTTCTGGTTTTTAAAAAAATTCTTTTCAGATTTTAAAAAAACAAAGTCATTGGTGAAAATAGGAAAAATACATGAAAAAAGGGCATTAGTAATAATCATCCCTAATCCCAGGACTCAGAGACAACTATTAAATGCATATATAATATTCCCATCTATTTTCCTAGGCATGTAGATGTATGTGTAATATAAACATACATAACTTATATCTCTGTTTATATACAATTTAGTTTTTAATTCAAAATTAATAACTATTCATTATGAAAAACTTGAACACTGCAAAGTAAGCTTTCTCATACCCCTCAGAGATGATAAACACTACGTTATCATTTGGTATCTATCTTTTCAGGCATTTATTATATGCAAATGGACACGTGTGTCTATATTTTCAACACAGATATGACATTAACAGACCGCTGTTCTGAGACTTGCCTTTTTCATCGAATGTATTACTGACAACGTGTTCATATTCACAGAACTTTCTCTTTTGTTTTCTTCATGGAACTTTGGGGAGGGACTTGTAGACTCTGTAAACTGCTGAATTCCGGGGAGCGGCCCCAGCTGTGGAAACTCACACTGGCATTTCTTTGTTGTCATCGTTCCTGATTTTTTTTTAAAGATTTATTTATTTGAGAGAGAGAGAAAGAGCGCGAGCCAGCAGGGGCAGGGGCGGAAGGAGAGGGAGACGCAGACTCCCCGCTGAGCGCGGAGCTGGACGCCGGGCTGGATCTCAGGACCCTGAGATCATGACCTGAGCTGAGACCAAGAGTCGGTCGCCCAACCGACTGAGCCACCCAGACGCCCCCGTCATTCCTGATTTTAAGTTACCTTTTTAACTATGCAAGCAGTATGTGGGTACCTTCACATTGCAAAATGTTTAAAATACAAAGAAGAGAAAAGAGCGCCGTCTCAGAATCTGCTTTCCCAGCTTCCCCAGCCAGCAGCGCCCCCTGGTCCAGCTCTTCCCTACCCGCCACCCGCAGGTACACATGTGTCCCTAACTGCAGCCACACTGGGCCTCGCGTCGGCACCTCGATTTCGCCGCACATGCGGAAGTCAGCAGGGCCCCCATCGGCCTGGCCAGTGCCTTTACCCTCCAGCAGGTTTTTAGGAAGGCACTTCTGTCTCCAATACGACATGGGTGCTAGCGTGTTCTGCACAGTCCCATCGCTCTGCCAGGGCAGAGTCACGCTCTACCCCCATACCCCCCGAACTCCCCGGCTGCCGGGAGCTTGCGCCCCCAGAGGGCCCGCCCCATCCCCAGATGAGCAGTCTGATTCAGAGTCACAGTTGGGCAGGAACTGGGGCAGTAGGTGAGCAAAAAGAGGAGGCTCCCACGGTACACGTGAGCCCGGCTTTAAGTACACACACACATGTGCACCACGGAGCGTGTGCATGGCCGCATGGGACAGCACTCGCTTAGTGTATTTTTTGTAAAGACCTGCTTATTTATTTGAGAGAGAGCACTGGCAGGGGGAGCAGCAGAGGCAGAAGGAGAAGCAGATTCCCACCGAGCAGGAGCGCAGCCCGAGGCCCGATCTCAGGACCCTGAGATCATGACCCAGACCAAAGGCAGACGCTTAACCGACTGAGCCTCCCAGGGGCCCCTCACTTATTTTTTTTTGAGGATTTTATTTATTTTAGAAAGAGAGAAAGAGCGCCAGTGCAAGCAGGGGGAGGAGCAGAGGGAGAGGGACAAGACTCCATGCACAGTGCAGAGCCTGATGTGGGGCTCAATCTTATGACTTGATCAGAGATTGTGACTTGAGCTGAAACCAAGACTCGGATGCCCAGCCCACTGAGCCACCCAGATGCCCCTGCCAGTGCTCACTTACAGGAGGACCTGTAAGCTCTCATTTCTCAGGATGTGTCTGAGATGTCAATGAAGCGCCTTTAGCTGTGGCCCGTTGTGCAGTGCACAACCTGAACCCCAGTATGCAGCAACCCTGGAGATGGACCTGAGTGGACTCAACAGCCATGTAGCAATCCACAGAATGGCTAGATCCTAACTTAGGTGTTTCCTACTGATGGTTATTTAGGAGGTTTTCTGTCTATTTCTCTGTGTCTATCTATCATCCGCCTATCTGTCTAACCAGCTGGCTGCCTGTCTGTCATGATTACGAGCAATGGTCTCAGAAGCTTCTTTCTTCAAACATTTTTCTGTATTTCTATGATCTCAACTACTAAACACAGTTACTGGGACAGAACTAGGTCAATTTTCAATTTGAAACTATTGCAGGGGCACGTGGGTGCCTCCGCCAGGTTGCGCGTCTGACTTTTGGTTTTGGCTCAGGTCACGATCTCAAGGTCATGGGATCGAGCCCCGCATTGGGCTCAGCAGGGAGTCTGCTTAAGATTCTCTCTCCCTCTGCCCCTGCACTCTCTCTAAAATAAAATCTTAAAAAACGAAAACAACACCAAAAAGCTACTGCTCGCCAGTATTTTTGAGCCCCAAACTGAATGACTGTGAGTCCCTGATGCACTGCATCCTTTCCAATATTTAGGTAATTTAAGTATTACTAAAGCAGTTTTCTCATTTTGGAGGCATGACGTGGTGTGTCCCTGCTGTCTTACCTAGAGCTCCTCTGCTTCCTCGCAGGGTGGATCGTGTTTACCACTCCGCTTGCCAAGTATGCTTAGCTTGCTGGTTAATTGTCCTTCCTGGTTCATCTATTGCACAAGACCATCGGATCTCGGCCACGACTGGGTGAGACAGCACGCAGAACTACTGCTTACCGAGCGTTTATCTTTGTGCCAGACACTGCGCTAAAGCATTTTGCATAAATTGTTTTTCATGTAATCAACTTAATGATGAAAATAGGATGATCTCCACTTTATTATTTTTTTAAGGTTTTATGTATCTATTTGTCGGAGAGAAAGAACACAAGCAGGGGGAGTAGCAGAGGGAGAGGGAGAAGGAGGCTCCCACTGAGCAGGGAGCCTGATGAGGGACTCGATCCCAGGACCCTGGGATCATGACCCAAGCCGAAGGCAGATGCTTGACCGATGGAGCCCCCCAGCGCCCCGATCTCTACTTTAAAGAGAAGGAATGGAAGCTTGGACAACGTGCACAGCTCGCCCCAGATCGTGCGTCTGGTTAAGTCAAAGAGCCATCAGCTGAGCCCAGTGCGCCCACCTCCCTGTGCTCTAACCACGAGGCTGTAGGGTCCCACGTCCCAAGGGTCTCTGGTAACTGTGCCGGTCTGTGATTCATTGGCTGGTTCACTGTTCCACCGAACATTTATCGAGGGTGAGCACGGATCTGCGTGGTTCCTGGGGCCGGAGGGGCGGGGGACAGGTGCTCCCGATAAGCCCGACGCCCGTGGTGCTGAGTGAGGGCCGTGCTTCGGGCTGATAAGAGCTGGAGGGGAATGCTGTTTCCAGACCCGGGGCGAGGAGCTGAATGCGAGAGGCCACAGTGACGGAGCTGGGCCTTTGATAGAAGAGACCGCTCCCCTCTGTGACCCGGAAGGCCTACACCCAAGAATAAGGACCCCGCCTTGGGTTTCTTCTCCCTCCCATCTCCTTCCCATTTCCCATAGACCAACCGCAACTGGAGGCCGAAGGACAAGGACGCTTGCAGAGGCCGTCCGTGTGGGTCGGCCTCTCGGGGCGCAGAGTTGGGGAAAACAGGGTGTCCACCCAGCACCCACCTCCTGGCAAAGGTTGGGCGGCCGGCGGCCTTCTCACTAAGTGGCCAGGAGTGAGGTCTCTCGGCCCCAGGCCCAGCCAAAGCCCGTCACTGCCGCACAGGAGCCCTCCGCAAACAGGTTCTAATGGGGGTCTCAGGCTGGAGAGGTTTGCTTTTTCAATAAAAATTTCATTTTAGATTTATAGAGAAGGCATGAAGACAGTACGGAGAGATCCTATATAAGGCACACCCACTTTCCCCCACTGGGGACATCGCATGGTCCGCATGTCCCAATCAGTGAACCGACACCGACACACACGCTACTCCTATCCGCAGCTCGTGGTTCAATTTTCCGCAGTTCTTCATGCCCTTCGTCTGTCCCCCAAGCCCACCCCGTGTACCATATCGTGTTCGGCTATCATGTGCCCTCTTCTGCACAGTCCTCAGCCTGAGATGGGCTAAAAGTAAATTCTGAGGGGCACCTGGCTGGCTCAGTTGGTGGGGGGTCTGCCTTCGGCTCAAGGCATGACCTCAGGGTCCTCCGATAGAGTTCTGCGTCCGGCTCCCGACTTAGCAGGGAGCCTGCTTCTCCCTCTCCTCTTTGCTCGTGCTCGCTCGCTCTTAAATACACAAAATCTTTAAAAAAAAAAAAAAGGCAAAATTCTGAAAATACAAATGAAGGGAGCCTCGTGGAGGAGAGACAAAGCCAATGTGGAAATCCGCGTGGGACCTGCACAGGGAAAGGGCACGGCTCGGAGGCGAGTCACTGTCCTTAAGCTTCAGTAGCAGAGGGATGACAAGAAAGCAGACGCCCACTGGACGGGTTCAGGAGAAGGGGGGCAAGTGTCCTCATGAGACTATTAGGAAAACAGCAATTAAGGAAAAGTATTTAAATAATTGGAAGCTACAAAAAAAGAGTAGGGTTGATAAATAAATACAAGACTGTATGTTGTAAAAATGGTAATGAAACAGATGACCCTTTGGACTCTAGTTAGGAGCCTGGCCTAGCAATTACCATTAGAATGAAGAAAAGGGATACACGGCCGGTTTAGGAGCGCTAGGTGCAGAGGACGGCCCGGCTTGGGCATCACAGCGCTGTTAGGACCTCCTGCCTGGATGAGGCCAGTGGGATGTCCCCAAGGCTTCACGGGAGGGCACTCCCCATCCTGATGTGGAAACTGTCTTGCAGTTCCGAATGCTACTGTTGTCATCAGGTTCATTTCTCACAGGCAGACTCACATTAGCCAAGGACACAAGACTGATGTATAAATCCAGGCACCAGTTTATAAATTAAAACTGAACACAATAACCGAGGCCGGGAAAACAGCCCAATTGTATTAACTCATAGCAAAGCAAGTCTGATAAATCGAGCACTGAATAATCAGAAAGGCCTCATAAAGAATGTAAACTGGATAAACACTTGCATCCTCTAATAAGAAGGGCCTCGCCAGCTCAGGTAGCAAGGGTGAAATTCAGCGGCTGAAATGGCCTGCCCCCTGGGAGTGCGGCCAACGGTTCTGACTATGACTCTGCTTTGTCTCTGCCCCTGTGGGGCCCAACCCTCCCCAACTTGAGAGTGATACATGCTTGTTTCAGACGTCGGCGTGCTGGAAAAGGCTATACACACTGATCACGGAAGGCCACTGGCCATCTGTGTCCTTCTGACTGTGGAGTCCCTGGACACAGGTCCGTGGGCCACAGACAGGGGCGAGAAAGTACGGGAATTTTCTACCCTGGACGGAAAACCTGACGTACGGTCCATGCAGTTTTCCGAGGAAAGAGTCTGCGGCCTCCATCAGGCCCACAAACGGCCATCAGTGACCGTGGGCTGTCCGCGGCGCCAGGACGGTCCTTAGGACTGCGGTTTGCAGTTGGAGAATCAGCAGGCACTCTCACGTTCTAGCATCGGGAGGTGGCGGGCGGGACTCATGGGACAGGCGGACACTCACGCAATAGACCATTTTCAATAAGCAAAACTGATCAAAATCGATGAAATGGGGAGCAAAACACCTGAGCAGACCTGTGAGTCATGCAGAGACTGAGAGAGCTACCACGAATCCTGTTGGAAAGCCCGGCTCACGCATGGAAATGTGTGTTTAGGAGACCGCATCATGGAGAGGACTGGTGGCTGCGAGCAGGCTGGCTTTTGGGATTGCCCAGGGGCCCAGGGGCCAGGCGGTGGGCATTCTGTACCCGATCATCTCACAGCAGGTGGACCCTGGGCCCCGGGGAGGAGAGGGGGGACGGGGGCTTCCGTCCCCCACCTCTTGGCTGCTGCTGATGAAGGATGTCTGAATGGCAGCCCCGTCACTGAGCAGATCCGGCCCCTTCCCTTTTGCACAGGGGAAGAGAAGAGAGCACGCGTGGGTAAGACTGGACCGCCGGGGACCCGGGGACCCCAACAGCCAAACTCGTGGCAGGTCCTCTGCTCGTCCGCTGCACGTTCTGGTTTTCCCCATTTTCTCTCTCTAGGGTACGTATCCTTTGTCCCGAGCAAGTCGCCTGGAGCCAGCCCAGAAGGGAGCACGTGGGAGAGGAACCTTTACCCTGGGCAGGACGGGAGTTCAGAACCATTAAACAGAAACCAATTTGATACCACGATGGACTGGGCTAGATCACGCAGATAAAGATGAAAGTAGAAAGCATAAGAAAAAGTCAACATAAGTAAGCTTATTAATCTGCTACTTTGTGACTACAGATCGAATATGAAAATGATCTTCGCAATGGTCTTCGCAGATGGGGAAGATTCAGCCATACAATTCAACAGCCATTTCTAAGACACACAGCATAGAAACATAAAACTACGCCCTTAGCATCATTTTTTAAAAATGGTGTTTGTTCCAAAGAAATCAGCATTTGTCAGAAATTAGTTCATAGTGTCATCTATTATCAAAATTAATTTGGCGTGGACAAGTCTGGCTGCAAGCAGTAAGACATAAAACAAAAAGTATATAGATTTTAAAGGATGAGGGAAAATACTATTTTGATAAAAAACAAAGTAATCGACTGAAAAATTATTAAAGACTATTTAAGAAGATCGGTTAAATGGTTAGGTATAAAACGAGATACATAGAATTAAGTAGCACTTATATTATCAATGACCAGTTTCAAAATATAAGAAAAGTGAAATTTTATCTACAGTATCAACAAAACACAGTATACCTAAGTGAATTACTAGCGAGAAATACTATGTGTGCATTCCTCTTTACTATTTCACTCAGTTATATAAGATCAAGGAAACAAAATACGTTGAGAGCCTTTTTTAAGCTAAATAAATGAAAAAGGAAAACCCCAGCAGACCTCTTGATGGGCCACCCAAATTCTGTGAAGATACACATTTCTCTCCCTGCTCCCCCAAATTATTTTAGGTATATGGAATCCCAGTTAAAATCCTGGCAGGCTATCTCTTGGAAACTGACAAAATTATTCCAAAGTTAACCTGGAGGCATGAATAGATCAGAATTTCCAATAAAGTTCAGAAGAAAAAGAACTATAGTAGATGGAAGGACAGATTCCTCTAGACACTAAAACTTCTTCGGAGGTCATGGGGTTCACACACCATGGGTTTTCCTTAAAATCAGACATATGGATGAGGCAGAGTAAGAGGGTAAGAGGAAAAGTCCAGCTCTAAAATCTGCCATGTACAAAAAGTTAGTATATGATAAAGGAGGCCTCAAACAAAACGAGGAGGAAGGGAGGTTTGAAATATTTGTCAGGGTCCTTGGTTAGTGGTTTGGAAAGGGATCGATTTATAACCCGCATCTCATTCCAATATAAACAACAACAACAACAACAATAAACAAACTTCAGAAAAACAAGTCTCTGGTCTAATTAGAGAGGAGGCAAACATACAGATTGCTAAGTTTCAATTTCACAGGGTAAGTTCTACTGCGGAAGGAGGGTAAAGTGTGGGACGACACATACAAGAGGGGTCCTAACTTTGCCCATAGGAGTCAAGAAAGCCTTCAGCATACAGCAGGCATTTACAGTGGGTTTTGAGGGATGAGTAGGAGTTTGGTGGAGATAAGCAGAGAGGGTGCACACAAGGGTAAGGTCATAAAAGGGCTGATGAATGAGCGTAATGAATGTTAGTAGATGGGCAGAAGCATGTCCGTGGAGTTGAGGGAGCTGCCGGCCTGGGCCAGTTGGGAGAAGAACCTTGAGTGGTTCTTCAAGTATGATCCATGGACCCCTGGGGGTCCCTGAAACTCTTTGAGGGGTCTTTGAGGTCAAAACTGTTTTCCCTATAATACTGTCATGATTTACCTCTTTCTTATGAGTGTACGGTGGAGTATTGCAGAGGCTACGTGAGGTGTGACATTGCAACACAGAGAATGCGGAAACAAATCTGAGCATCAGGAGGCCTTCTGTGCACAAATGTACCACGGCATCTTCTTACTGATGCTTATTCCGGAAAATATGGCTAATCTCCATTTTGAAAATGTTCTTCAACAGGTAAAAAAAAAAAAAAAAGCTCGTCACTACTATTTTTAAATGAATTAATGTTTATTTTAAAAACATCTCATTTTTAATTTCTAATGCGGTACATATTGATGGATGTAACCCACATAAACACAAGTTCTTTGGGGTCCTCGGTAATTTTTGAATATCGGAGGGTCCTGAGACTAAAAGCGTTGGCTGGGACTCTGATGAAAAGTCATCAGTGGACGCAGTACTGTGAATCTGGGTGAAGTTTTTCTGAGGGTACTTCCTCCCCCCTATTGCCCGGAGCCTCAGCGTCTGGTCCGGCCCTGGCAGGTCCCCACTGAGGTTAGAAGGAGGTGGGCCCCGGGGACAGTATAGAAAAGGTAGGTGGTGGGTGGATTAACATGGCGATGAATCCTTGCAAGGTCCTGGCTTTGAAGAGTCGGATGTGTCTCCCTACCCCTTGATCTGGGTTAGTCTCGTGACCTTCTGTGATGAGTAGAACTCAGCTGAAATGGCATCCAAGCTCACATCCTTTGTCTCCCAAACCTCCGTGGCTTGAGATGCACGGGGGACCAGAGACCCCACGGAGCAGGCTACAGCTTGACGGTCCCCTGCAGCTTCCCCGTGACAGGGCACAGGCCAGGCCAGCCACAGAATCAGGAGCAATAATAAGTCATTGCTTTAAGCCACTTAGCTGGTGACGGTTCTTACAGAGCGAGAGATCTTTCATAGGGTTGGGGACCAATCGGCCAGACTCAAATGCAGAAGTTCGTATTTTATCTCGTACAAACACCACCGGGGCTCTCAATGTGGCCTGATTGACATTCAGAGCTGACAGTTCTTGGTGGGGGGCTGTCCTGTGCACCTCACGATGTCTAGCAGCACCCCTGGTGTCAGTAAGTGACAGCGGCACCCCCGCTCCCCCCCAGTTGTCACCACCAAAAACGCCTCCAGACATTGCCCAACGTCCCCCGGGGAACAGAATCACCCCAGTTAGACCCATTGTTGTAGGCATAACTGTCCTGAGAGTAAAAATCACCTGGGGGCTTATGAAAAATAGATGCCCAGGCTCACCCCCTAGAGATTCTGATCCACTGTGTCCAGATCGTGAACCTGCGATCTGAATTTTTTAAAATGCTGCGAGCACTCTTATTGGAGGAGTCTGAGAACAGTTCTAGCAGGAATGGGGAGCCCACAGATGTCTGATCTGCTCAATTTGTGTTTCAGGAAGATCATTCTGGAAGCAGCTGGAAGACCATCTGGGTGGGGTATAGAGGAGCGAACAGGATTGGAGGCTTTGCTTAACTTCAGGTGAGAAATAATAAGGGGGTGTACAGGGCAGTGGGGGTACATTTCAGAGATATTTCTAAGGCAGAATCAGTTAAATTTGTGACTAATTGGATGTTGGGGAAGGGAGGACTTAAGAAAAGGGTAAGGCGAAATTAAAAACTTCTAGGTTTCAAATGATATCACTAAGCAAGTGAAAAGATGACCCACAAATGAGAGAAAACATTTGCAAATTATGTATCTGATAGGAGGCTTGTGTTCAGAATATGTAAAGAACTCTTACAACCCCAAACTAAAAAGACAAATAACCCAATTTAAAAATGAGCAGAGGATCTGAATAGACATTTTTCCAAAGAAGATCCACAAAGGGCCAATAAGCACATGAAAAGACGCTCAACATCATTAGCCATAAGGGAAACGCAAATCCCAACCAGGAGTTTCCACTTCATTCTCACTAGGGCGGCCTATCGTAAGAAGACAGCCCTCCTCAGGCCTTGCCAAGGTGTGGAGAAACGGGAACCCTCACTCCTTGCTGGTGGGAATGTAAAACAGCGTCTCCCCTTTGGAAAAATAGTCTAGCAGTTCAAGTGAAACTAGAAGTACCACATGACCCAGCAGTTCCACTCCTCGATACATACGCAGAAGCGAAAATGTATGCACCCACAAACTCTTGTAGACACATTTCACAGCTGCGCCCATCCAGCACACCTGCCTCCAGCCCGGTGCTTACCAGTTCTCAGTCTGGAAGGCTCTTCTCCCAGTTTTTCATAGGACTGACTACCCCCTCACCTCTGACAACTCTGTTCAAACCTTACCTTCCCAGCCATGCCTCTACTGACCACTGTGTTTACACTGCAACCTGCCCCCATCCTCGACCTGGCCTACATTTTCTTGTCTATACCTCTTACCAGCTTCTAACTCACAACACAAATACTTATTACGTGTTTTGCCCATTAGAACGAAAAATCGATGAGGGCAGACATCTTTGTTTTATTCACTGATGTTTCCTATACTAATAGAAAAGGGAGAATGCAAGTATGGCTCATTGTCACTGAGCCAAAAATGTGTCTCAGTAGGGATGCTAACCGTGGCCCAAATCCTAAAATCTTTCCATATAGCTCTACTATCCAATGACAAGAGGGCAGTGAATAGTTGAGAGAACCCCAGGCTGCAAAATTATTCCTGGTACCAGCAGAACCCACCAAATTGCTATAATCCACCATCTCCTTCCCTTCCTACAGTTCTTTCCTTTCTAAATTGGCTCCCCATTTCCCACCAAGCAAAGTTAAATACTCAGTTGGGCTTTCAAGACTTGTAATACTTGACCCTAAAACATTCTCTAGTCTCCAATATTACCTGGTCTCCATTATCAGAGAGGAGAGCCTGGGGCAAAACCCTCTTCTTTTGGGTTAACCCACCTTTTATGTGTCTGTGTTTAAATTAAATTTGAAGGACTGTTAAAAACACCCTTTGAGTACCTCTCCGCCCTGCTCAAGCTCCCTCCAGTTTAGGACTGTCCCCCTCCTACTGCTGATACCAGGCTTAGCTTTACACTAGACATCTGTCACCTCACAACATATCAGGCTGTTCTTCAAACCCCCAATTCCCCCTTCCCGCCTCTTTAGGAGAGCAGGAACATGCTGCTTACCGTTCCCAGCATGGCCAAGCCTTACGCACTCTCCATTGCCGATACCTAATGCCCCCTCCTCCGTGAAGACTCCCTTGCGGCCCGGCCGTACCTTCTCAGTGGTTCTCCGCTTATCTCCAAGGCCTGTATGCAAAAGACCTACCCTTTCCACTGCCAGTCCCGCCAAAATCCCTCTCCCCAGAGCGACGAGACTCAACGGGGGCGAGGACAGGGAGATACCCACTTCAAGCTTAAAATGCAAAGGGGCACCAAAAAGCTCAGGAATCAAGATAAATAAGATCCTGGTACTATGCTTTCCGAACATCAAAATGAATGCAAAAAATTCACAGTGAATAAAACATCAGATCTAAAAACAGACAGGACCTTCAGGGCTCGGTCTGCTCCTACCTGTCGGCGCACCCTCTCTCAAGGCAGGGACAGAAGGTCCTCGAACTCTGATCTCCGGCCTCCCGCTGGTGCTGCACGTGAGCCTGAAGGCTGAGACGCTCCAGGGGCGGCGCCCGCGCCTCTCAGCTGGACGCAGGTCGCCGGAGGGCGCGTGGGGCACCCGTACGTCCGTGCGCGTGGCACCGTGCGCGTGACACCGCGTGCACGCGCTCCCCTCTGCACGCCGGGGCTCGGGATCGGGTAGCGCGGCGCCCCCGGAGCTCGGACCCTGCGCTCGCCAGCCTGGGGGCACGGGGTCGCACGGGGGGCCGGCTCGGAGTTCCCGTGTGCAAGAGTGACAGGTGGAACACACGCTTTCCGGCGCCTCAGTGCGGGGCAGGAGCTCGCCGGGCCCCGGAAGGAAGCACGGGGGCCCTCACCGACGGCCACACGACACGAGGCCCGCCTGCCGACGCCCCCGGCCCGCGCGCGCCTGGGCCAGGGCGAGCCCAGCCGAGGAAGCGCCCGCCCCGCGGCGAGGGCAGGGAGCGGTCCCAGCGCTCCGCCCC
>CM052896.1:641755-741904 GCA_028534135.1 Potos flavus | reverse complement strand
ATTTCTGGGAAGTGATGTGTGTAAGTAATGGGAGTTTATAGATCGCTTCAAATAACTTGTTTTTAAAGGCGCAGGAGTAGAGACGCTTTGTTGTTGTTGTAACTAGCATGGGTAGCTTGCAGACAAATATGAGGGTGCTTTTTTTTTTTTTTTTTTTTTGGTAGGGCTATTTTATTTATCCTGCTTGAAAGCTTTAAAAAAGCCTCATTTTTGTATTAAGGGGAATGTGTTTTTGGTGTTTTTCCCCCCACACTTTTAGAAGGAACCATTGTTAAAGTTTTGGCAAGTATACCCCCAGTCTTTCTGTTTGTGTATATTCTAAACAATTGGAAGTGAAATTCTGAACAATACTGGGTTGCCTCTACTTTCAAAGCTTATCCCGAATATGATCCATCTCAACACCTGGTACCCAGGACGGTAATAGTAGTCATCTAACTGGTATCCCTGCTTCAGCCCTCACTCTCCTGCAGTCTGCGTGCTGTTCCTGTGGAGGAACAACCATTCAAATGGATAAATTAGAGTCTCAACACCCTCCGATGACTTTACACAAAATAAAATTAAAACTTTTTTTTATTTTTTATTTATTTTTTTTTTTAATTAAAACTTTTTACTATGGCACCTATACCCTAGACCAGCAATGTCCAGTAGAAATATAATGAGAGCCACATAAGTAATTTAAGATTTTCTGATAGTCAGGGGCACCTGGGTGGCTCAGTCAGTTAAGCATCTCACTCTTGATTTTGGCTCAGGTCATGATCTCATGGTTGTGAGATTGCATCCCATGTAGTGCTCTACACTGAGCCGGAAGTCTGCTTGAGATTCTCTACCCCCTCAGCTCTCAAATAAATAAATCTTTAAAACTTTCTGATAGCCACATTAAAAAAAAAGAGACACAGGTGAGATTATATTTTACCCCAATAATAAATAATAATAAAAATAAAAATAATTTTATCCCAAGATATTATGATTTCAATAAGTAATTAGCAGGAGAAATTATTAATGGGATATTATACTTAACATTTTTCAAACTGTCTTCAAAATCCAATATCTATTTTCCGCTTACAGCGCATCAGGGACTGGCCTTGTTTCAAGTGCCGAATAGCCAGCCACACATGACTTGTGGCTGTGGGTTGGATGGTGCGGCTGTAGACTGTCCAGCCTAGCCAGCTCTCCCCCTGACTCATGCACCTCCAGCTCTACTGGTCTTTTGGGATTCTTGAGCATGCCACGCTTATTTCCTTAAAATTGTTGTGTTTTTCTGCCTGGCACATTCAGTCGTATGTCTGCTCAAATGTCACTGCTTCAGAGATGCCTTGACAGACCAAGTCCCTGACCCTGGGACTCCTCTTCATTTATGGAACCTGTCATCTGAAGTGGTTTATTTGGTTATTAGCTCTCACTTGACGGCAGAAGTTAGATCCACATACATAGGATTCTGTAAGGGTACAAGCATTTCATCTTCCTGTCATGTGTGACTTGTTGCTTCATCCTTTTGTCACTATTAGACTGTGGTGAAGAGCTAAGTCTTTCTACATGTTTCTCATTTCTTTGGGATTCACTCTGTTTTACAGTGACTGAGTCAAAGCATGTGAACATTTTTTTTTCTTTTTATAAATATTGTCAGATCTTTTTTAAAAAATTTAACTAACATAAAGTTGACCAAATCAGTATGAAGTTTGACAAAAAATGTGAGAGAATACACATTTCTCCATATCTTTGCCAACACTTGAATATTTTCCTTCCTTTTCATAAGACTGATTATATATTTCTTAGCTTAATTATGATGACGAGTGGAGAGATGGGTATTGTATCTTCTAATTTGTCTTTTGCTCATTTGGGGCGGTGTTCTATATTCGCAACACCCTTTTTATTTTTTATGTATTTAGGATAGCAGCCCTTTGTCACGTCCTGCAGATATTTCCCCTGGCTCTTTGCCTTTTATTTGCTTAGGGTATTTTTTTTTTAACTTGAGTTTTTACCTTTTAAGAAATTAAGTTAATACCTCCTTTCTATGGCTCCTCCTCTACTTTCATATTTAATGGGTTCTCCTGCCCAGATAACCGTTTTCTTCTAGTTCTTTTATGGTTTCGTTTTCATATCTATCTCTTTCTGTTCTTCTGGGATTTGTTTTGACATCATCCATGAAGTGAAATAACTTCCTTTACTTTTCCTTAAAAATTAATCAGTTGTTTTAGCTCCATTAACAAAAATCTTTTTCTTGGTGCCTTGAAATAAAGCTACCTTTATTATATACTAAAAGCATATATTTATATACTTGGTTCTTCTTAGCTTTTATTCAGTATTCATGATTTGATACTAGTGCACATTGTTTTAGTAATTGAGAGTAATAATATGTTTTCATTTTGTTACTGTTAGTCTCCCTCCCTTTTCCTCCCTAAATTTTTGGCTGTTGCTTTGTTCTCAAGTTTTTTAGTTGATTCCTTAGGATCTGCAGGTTGTTTTTGGGTTTTGAATTTTTTAATTAAAAAGCTTTTTTTTTTTAAGATTTTATTTATTTATTTAATTGAGAGAGGGAATGCAAGCAGGGGGAAAGGGAGGGGGAGAAGCAGGCTTTCCACCGAGCAGGGAGCCGGATGCAGGGCTCACTCGATTCCAGGACCCCTGGATCATGACCTGAGCCAAAGGCAGACACTTAGCAACTGAGCCACCCAGGCGCCCCTATAAAACTCTTATTTCTACAGCTAATGTTTTATGTTGTATAATAAAAAATTTTAATGCCATTAAATTCTCCTTTGCGTATAGTTGTAGCTATGTTCCTTAAATGTTGCCATGTAAAAATATCTATATTTATTTACTTGTCCCTCATAGCTGCTGTTGCTCCTTGCTGCCTGGACTTTGTGCCCAGTGCTGAGGCCTCCACGGGGAACACACAGGGCCTCTGCTTTCACCGAGTTCAGAGTCTCTGGGAAAGCTAGGCTATTAACAAACCAAAGAATAAAGAGTTTTCAGATGTTGACAGGTGCTAAGAAGGAAAGAAATATGGTGTGCCAATAGAGATTGGAACGTGCTAATTAGATGTCCTGAGAATGACTCTGTGAGGATGTAACATTTAAGCTTCAAGATTTGTTTGGGGAGTTTCTTTAAGAGCTTCCTGAATCAGTCAGAACATTCAAAACAAAACAAAACAATGGCACACTGAATTTCTTTTGCAAAATTTTTTTGTAAAAATTGCCCTGTAAACAGTTTTCGGCCTGAAGCTTGTCCTCTAGAAAATTCAGAACTGTGATTTTGAGTTCTAGGATCAAGAAAGAGGTGGGGGAAGTTTTTCAAGCGAAGGGAACTGCCAGCACAAAAGCAACAGAAGAGCTTGGCTTTATTTAGGATTTGACAGAAGAGTGGAATGACTAGGGTTCATCCATTGAGTAGTGTGGGTCCAGCAAGACTTCTTGGGGGGACTTACATTATTTCCCAGAAATCGGGCTGCTTCCACTTCTCTGCCTTCCTACCCTATTTGGATTCTGTGACCCAAATCAGTCTCCTACAAATAATTTAAGATGATTTCACCCCTTGGTAGTTCCCTTCATTATTTCTACTGTATTTTCCAGTTTTTCTCCACTCAAGACCTTTGCATATGCTGTGCCCTTTCGCTTAATTGTGATTTCCTTGAAGAATCCTTCCCTAATGCTGGCAAGAGGTTAAACCCTCTGTTGGCTATATTTACTCATATCATATCAGACATTTCTTCTGTAAACACTTATAATAATTGCAATTCATTAAGTGTATGTGATTTGTTTCTGTGTTTCTTCCGCTAGAGCTGTTATTTCCAAGCTGGTAGATAGCCATTTGTGGCTATTTAAATCCATTAAAATTAAGTAATATTAAAAATTCAGTTCTTCAATTGTACTAGTACATACCAATTGCCCAGTAGCCACATGTGGCTGGTGGCTATTGTACTGGACAGCAGAGATACAAATTTAAGCAGCCACTGGCTGTTGAAATATCACAAGTCTGAATGATTCCATAAGCATGAAATATGAACTAACTGGATTTCTACTACCAAAAAAAGAGAAAAATCTCAATTTAAAAATGATTAGATATTGAAATAATGCTATTTTATATGTTTTGTGTTAAGTAAAGTATATTACTACAATTAATTTAACTATTTGACGTTGTTACGTGGCTCTGAGAACACTGAAAATTACCTGTGGTTCCTGAAAATTACCCTTGGTTCCCATTACATTGCTGTGGGACAACAGTGGTCTGACTCTAGACCCTAAGTCTCCACAGTGGGTAGGACAGTGCACCATGATGTCCACAGCAGCTAGTGGCACCCAGCATGCAGTAGGTGTTCTGAACCTTTGGTGACTCCATAAACTTTTCTGTTAACTTTGAACATTACTGTGTGGTCATTAGAGGATGTTACCTGTTCAGCTTGTTCTTTTCAAAATTGTTCATTTTCTGTGAACATTTCTGTGAAATTTTGAAAATTTTTCCATGACTGTTGAAAAAAGCAGTTTTCTTTTGATAGCTATATAAAAAATTAATTTTATTAAATAGAGTGGATCATTTATGTTTTCTTCTTTTGTTTACTTTTTTCTAGCTTAGGCTGCTAAGGAGAGAGAAGGGAATCTAGAGTCTGCCGATCTGTTTTCCGTCACTTTTCTATGTCTCAAGTTTACTTAGATCGGTGTGGTATGTTACTTGGCACATGAAAATTTATGGCTATTAAATCTTAATAATTGAATATTGAGAATGCTTTTTCTTTATACTTTGGTCTCAATATTGTGATTCCTGTTCCTTTTTAGTTTACATTTGTTGGTGACCTTGTTTATTCCTGTGGACTTAAAACAATTTATTGTCTTATAGAAAGATACCTCCCCTTGGTTTATGCTTTCCTATCTGTTTGTTTCCTTAATGTTTCCTTTGTGTTTAGTATTTTGCTGAATGGGCCATTAGCCTTCCCTCTTGCTCCCAGTGTTCTCCGTGCTCTCCTCCTGTGGTTTTCCCTTAATGAATTGGGAGACACACGGCAGGGGTTGCAAACTCAAATACATGCCTCACGTTTGTAAGCAGTGTGTATTTGTCAGGGAAATATTATTCTAAATTTTTTTTTTCTCCATTAGATAGTAGTTTGGGGACCATCTTTAGTGACCTGGTCATGTTTTGTGAATGTCAGGCTGGGCCTTTTATCAATTACTGCATAAACCCACCTGTTAGCACCCAGGGATGATGCCAAGGATTAATTTCTGTTGTGTGAAGAATAGTGTGAGTTGTTTTCAGTCCTTTACAATTCTGAGGAAGCTTTGACGCTTTTCTGTACCTACGAAGGTTAATCCTAATAGTCTAGGTACTTACTCCTTATAGAGGGTCTTTTTAAAGTGAGATGAGACCTAGTTAGTTGTTCTGGCCTGTTATCTTCTACATTGTTAGTTGATAGGTTTGGGAAGGCTTCTGAGCTCCCCCCACACCAGGAATACACAGTGCGTCCTTTGAATACTTGATGTTCAAAAAGTGGTGTTGTCACATGCAATCAGGGAGCCTTGGAACTTCTGCAGGCTTCTTGTTCCTATGAAGCAATATTGTTTTCACATAATCTCAGTTGTGGTGCTGCTTTCCTTTTGTTTATTGTTGCTGTTTTCTTCTGCTACTGATTTAGAAGTAGAATAAAATCCCCTTATTTTTAACCTGTGAGCCACCTAAAATGTTATCACTGTGAAGTTCTTTCATGTAGGTCCTAGAGATCTTTGAACAATCTGGTATAACCACGTCTGTATTTCTTTTTTTTTTTTTTTGATTATAGATTGAGAGTGGGCCTGGTGTTATTTTAGTGTATGTAATATATGTCCGTTTTATACAAATAATTAACTCTGAAGTGAAAAATTGATGTCAGAGCAAAGGTTTTTGGTCCCCAAAAGTGTCTCCTAATTTTATGCTTGCCAAATTTTAATATATAAATGCTTACCATCTCTTTCTATAGCCCTGTCAAATTTTGGCCATCTTAAACCTTTTTCCCCCCGAGTTTTATGCTGTAACTCAAATTATGTATTCTTTTTGTTATTTGCTCCTGTACCTCTTCTGCTTCCAGTGTTTTGTGAGAGTGTCCACACAGTGGGAAGAAAACCTGAACTTGACTCGTGAAGTACTGGGCATTCAGAGCAGTGAATCCTTGCAAAGCATCTTGGGACTAGGCCTCTGTGAATTGGCTCTTTCAATTTGTCCACTTAAAAAGCATAATAGATGATGCAGCTGTTTGGGCTTCTGCAGGGTATTACTCCATATTCATGTCTAGTTGCAATTATGTGAATTTTCAGTTTTGTACAGACTTCTCTTTGTATTCAAAACAAGTTCGTTGGCTTTGTGTTGTTCTAATATATGGATTTTCTTTCAGGGAAAATGCAAGATTTTGAACTTTGAAAACTGCATTTAATTTTAAAAATTCTTATATAAACTTATTGAAAGTATTTTTGAGAAGAAACCACTTTAATGTGCATTACTTTTTTGGATTTATTTTTATAAATCAGTTAAAATTTTGGTAGAGGTCAACATTAGACTTTATGGAACAAGTTAAATGCCATTCAGTCAGGTAATTAATGTCAGTAATATTTGATGGGCCAAGCTATTAGAACACAAGCAGTTCTAATTAAAATAAGCATAGTAAAATAGAGCAAACTCAGTAACGTATAAAGGCACGTGTCTGTTTGAAATCGGGGTGCTTGTGTGGGATGTCCCTAGAATCTCCGCAGGTGACATTTCCTGTTGCTCAGTATTCTCAGAGGAGTCTCTCTGTCTTTGGCTGCACCCTGGGGTGCTCGCGCCCCCTTAAATTAAGGAACGCTCAAGGAGGCTACAGGATTGTGCCTCCCCTTGATTAAAAAGCAACAGGAATTTAAAAACAACCAGAATCATCCTGAACTTCCCGCAGAAGGTACGCTCAGGGCAGGTTGCCTTTCCCTTTGGGAGCTGTGGGTTTGCAGTGGCTGCGCACTCCCGGGGCAGACACGTTTGACCTGGAGAAGTGTGCGCGCTTTGAAGTAGAAATCGCAGGGTTGGAGGCCCCCGGTTTTTACCCTGCGGTGATGCTGAGGACAGAGTAGCAGTAACTTTGATGGCGCAGAAATGAGTGTTTTGCATTCAGCGTTTCGGAGCTATCTGTTTTCCATGACTGAAATGATCCTATTTTTAAGTCAGAGAGAAAATACTGTTTTTGTTCAGTTTGGCGGAAT
The DNA here is from genome assembly GCA_028534135.1 of Potos flavus. NCBI lineage: Eukaryota > Metazoa > Chordata > Mammalia > Carnivora > Procyonidae > Potos > Potos flavus. Next base: position 734,720 of record CM052896.1, on the reverse strand, counting down.
TTTGCAGTGGATTGATTTTCTGTTGGCTCTTGAAAAATTGCAGACAACGTGTGAGCTCTGTTGACAAGGGAGCGTGTCTTCACAGAGCTTCCCTTTACCTTCCTGGCTGTGTAGAGCCTGAAATGTCGTCGGCTGAGAGCGTCGGGGTGGGAACAGTCGGTCCCAGAACCGCCCGGAAGCGCGGCGGCTGTCAGACCCGGGTCGGGGCGCCTCGGTGTGTGCCTTCTAACCCAGACAAAGAGTGAGCCAACACTCTGCCCTGGGAACCGAAACACTGCCTACTGTCTCTTTAAGAAACCAGCTTATCAGCGGGTTTCGGCGGGTGCCGCCTAACCTGCTAGCCAGGAAAAGTTCTTTAAAATGATGGATGTCAGCCGCGTCCAATCCCAGTGACTCGCCTCCCGCGCGGGGCGGGGAGTGTCCTCGTCGGCCAGTAGACGTGCAGGGGGCGGGGCTTGCCGTTCAAGCTTCGTTGCCGTGGAGCACAGCTTCAAGTGAAGTTAATCTGAGGGGAAGCAAACAGAAAATTGTGGAGGTTTTGGTGGTAGGATTTTTGTTCCGATCTTCTAATACTCCTTTATTTTACACTTTTGCTCCTTTATGCTTCTGTGTGTGCTAGGTTCTGTTATTGTGCTATTTTCTGATGCAAACCGAACATTAACATTAAGCAGGGAAGCAGAACAAAAGGACTGTTTGGACAGGAAATAGGTGTTGAGAGGATCAAACTTGACTTTGTTCGTCAGGATCTCTAGTTGAGAACCCGAGTGTGGTTAGACGCCGCGGGGGCCGGGGTACTCTCCAGCGACGGGCTTCCTCGCTGTCGCACCTGGAGGGGGTCGTGCCCCTGAACTCAGGGGGTCGTTGAATCTACGGGAGGGCGGGCGGCGGTGGCTCCGGCGCGAGTGCGGTCAGGGGTTGGCGCCGCCGGGGCTTTCCCTCCCACTCCGAGGACCACTCCCCCCCTCCCCCAGGACCCCACCTCCCAACTAGTGTGCTCTGGACTCAACCCAGCCGGCCCCCCCATTACAGTGTGCCCTGGGCTCACCCCAACCCCTCCCCCTGCAGTGTGCCCCGGACTCACCCCAGCTGCCCCCCCATTACAGTGTGCCCCGGGCTCACCCCAGCTCCCCCCCATTACAGTGTGCCCCGGACTCACCCCAGCTGCCCCCCCATTACAGTGTGCCCTGGGCTCACCCCAGCTGCCCCCCCATTACAGCGTGCCCTGGGCTCACCCCAGTCCCGCCCCCTGCAGTGTGCCCTGGGCTCACCCCAGCTGCCCCCCAACTACAGCGTGTTCGGGGCGGGGCAGCAAGCTGGCATCCTTAGTGTGCTCCGGATTTGGTGTTGAGGAGCTCATTGACTTCATTCTGTGCAGCACAAGGTAAAAGTGCTCGCTCCTTCATTCAAACTCCATCTGTTTCAGACGTGGACCCAAGAAACACCCTCAACTGGAGCGGGGAATGGGTGCAGAGCTGTAGGTGGGCTATCAAAACTTTTTGAAAACTATCTCGGAATATACTGACATTTCTTACTTATGAAATAATTATAGTATGTTTCACTACCAGCGTGTTCTTTAGAGACTGTTTTCTTCATATTGTTGCTCTTTCATCTAGAAATGAAGGTGTTAAGAGTTCATCTGAATAACCGGCCCAAGTGCCTGCACAGCATTTCAGCCCGTGTAGCTGTATTCGCTGTGCTACTCCTTCCAGTTCATGCAGAGGTTTTTAAATGTATGCTTTTCTGTTCTCTTGAACAATGCAGTAATAATAATAATAGTAATGATAAAATCAGAAAAAGTCACTATATACCCATAAGAACATCACTGTGTGGTGCTTATTTTTTTTCCTCTTCTTACCTTATCAAATTCTTCTTTTTCCCCATAATTGTAAATAAGTGCAGTTTTATATTTTTCTTTCACTAAACTATGTCATCTGTTAAAATTATTTTAATTTTAATTGTATAATTCTCTTAAGTCAGTAGAACCTTAATCGATCTAGTCTTTTGCCTGTATTACATTTAGATTGTTCCTAACATTTCACCATTTTAAATAGCATTGTGTTAAACAGACTTATGTGTGTACATAAAAATATTTATGTGTGTACATTTAAAAATATTTCCTCTTTTTTTCCCAAGATTTTTCTTCTTCTGGAAAAATTCCCTGAGTGAGCTTACCTAGATCAAAGGATATGAACGATTCAGTAGCCGAATTGCTTTTTAGGAAAGTTATACCAGTTTATATTGCCACCAACAGGATGTGCTTCAAAATTTCTCTAATGGGTAGCCCCTTAAATGTTCTATTAAAGTGTGCCTCTGAAGCTCTCTGATTGGGTGATTAGTTTTTGCCTAAACTAATAACCTATTTTAAATCCCATTTTCCAAGATATAGATGAATATAAACTCATTTTCTGGACATTAAAACGAGCTGAAGGAAATTGAAAAATTTTTACCTGCTTAAGTGAGCAATTATATCTTCGTTGGGTATTTTACTTATTGCATGTATTGCTGTCAGTAAGTATGGAGTTTAATGTTTTACATCAGCCTTGCTGTTCAGCCCAGGCTTTCTGGTATGCACTTCTTCTAGTGAGCACGTATTGGGAGAAATATTTTCTTACAAGATCTATCAGAAACATTTTTAGAGAAGGGCTGCAGTAGTATCACTAAACATTACCTGCCTCTGAACACGTGCGGACAGCCTTTATCACTATTTGTGCATCTCTGGGGTTTTTTTATATGGTAGAGAAACAGAATTAGTATTTGTAGATCTGCATTTTAAAATGGTACATCAGCACCTCTCCAGTATTTCATAGGTTTTCAATTAAATGTGAGAAGATGACCGTGCACTCACATAGCAGTACTAGACCTGTGTTGTTTTTGTCTGTCTTTTAAGAGCACTCTTTGTTTGGCATGACTGCTGATTATGTGCTCTTGACAGCTAGTGTGTTCAGTGGGCTAGGCCGTAACTGCTCAGGTAATGAACTTGTTAACTAATGTTCCAGAATAAACTTAAAACGTTGTTTTAAAGCAAAATTCAAGCCAATTAAAAATACTAATTTAATTGACGAATGGGAGGCAGTGATAAATGGTGGGTGCAGCTCACTCACTGACACAAAGTAGTTGAGTACAGCTGCAGTTTAATTTATTTTCTGTGAATTTTTTCTTCAATTTACTGATAACATCATGTCTCCAGCTTCCAGAGCTAATGTTGTTTTGTTGGTCGTTGTGTTTGTTTCAGGGGAAAGCTTTTTTAAATGTCTATTTTGTTTGCCAACAGGTGAAGAGTTTGAGTTTTCTAGACCTTTGTGTTTTTCTTAACATTTGGAGTGGAGGAGAAGGACTTAAACTCATCAGTTGTAATTAGTGAAATAGTTACCTTGAAACACGTTTTCCATGCATTTGAATTTTGTGGCTGTATCAGAACTTACACAGATAAATTCTTCATTCATGAGAAGAACAACTGTTTGGGTTTCACTTGAATATTTACAGTTTATGTTGGTGCTTAAATATTTATATCACAAATCTTTGTTCTAAATTTGAGAAAATGTATTTAATTTTTTTTTCAATCTTAACAGATTGATCTTGTTGCTACAATAGAGATGAAGATAATTGTAAATATAACGATTTTAACCAAAGTCCTTGCACGTTTAGCTGTGGGTCACATTTGAAGGGGGGACCTGCTCCCCCGGGGGGCTCTCAGAGAAGTGGCGTCTGTAATCGCGCGTCTCTCCTATGTCTACTGTACTGCTCTCTGATCTACAGCACTAGGGAGTAGCAGCCTTTCAGTGTATCAGTTTTATTCAGAGTAGAAGCCAGTTTTCTAGAGGGAGAAGAAAACGCTTTAAATGAGCTAATATGGAGGCAACATAAGAATAGTGATAGCCCTATTTTATTCGTTAAGGATTAGGGAAAAAGTGATCTAAGAGGGAATATTAAATGCATTCAGAGCTTCTATTGTTAGTCTCCATTCAAGGGGAATACAGTGATTTTTTTGTCCTCTAATGACATAAGGTGAAGTTTTAATGGGCAGTAAGTTGGTAAAACTGGAGAGAACCTAGAACCAGCAGCTTCGTATTTGCCAGGTCTCTTTGTTCTGTGTAATAGAGGGGCTGTACAGCTTTGCAGTGTTTTTCGTGTGTGGCTTCTTTTTAAAAAGGAGGTAAATGTTTTAGGAAATAATTTTTTTTGATAACTTTTAGGAAGTGCTTATTTATTAACTGATGTCTGGGAAACTGTTTGACTTCAATCTGATTTTTCGTGTTTGGATGTCATTAGAAAAAATGAACTTGAAATTTTTTTGGATGTCATTAGAAAAAATGAACTTGAAATTTTTTTTTCCCCCCGAAAAGGAGCAGATCCATCTATCTCTCTTTATACCTTTTACATTTTCTCTCCAGTATAAGCACCATCCTCCCCCACCAACGGATTTTTGTTGATATGTACTTGATTTCTTAGTGAAATTTAGCACTATTAACTACTTTTTTCTTCTTTAAACTCTTCCCATGAGTTTAATGATATTGCTCTGGCTTCTTTTTGTGATCTCTGTCCTTTGCAAGTGTTTCCTCTTTATAACCATTAAGTATTGAAATTTCTTAGGATTCTGACCTGCCATTCTTCTCAGGCTGTTCTTGGGTGATCTCCAGGACCGCATCTTCAGTTAACTGCCTGTACATGGTAGTGGTTCTAAGATCTGTATCTTAAATCCAGATTTTTTTGAAATTTTGAAACCCATGTTCATCCAGCTCACAAAGGTCTCTCTTCCATACGTATGTGAAACTCAGCAAGGCTAAATTTTAACTGCCTTTCGTCACCCTCGCAGCAGTATCCTACAATCCTTTCTTCCCTCCTGTCCCAGAAAATGGGTGGTATGCAAAAGCTGGGTTTTGCTCTGATTCTTCCTCCTTCTTCGTGCCCAGTGAGCCTCAACTTCCTAACGGTTCTATTTATTTATTTATTTTAAAAGATTTTACTTTTTTAAATTTATTTATTGGAGAGAGAGGGACAGACAGAGATAGTGAGAGAGGGCAGGAGCAGGGAGGACAGGGAGAAGCAGGCTACCCGCTGAGCAGGGAGGCCCGATGCAGGACTCAATCCCAGGACTCCGGGATCATGACCTGAGCCAAAGGCAGTCACTTAACCATCTGAGCCACCCAGGCACCCAAGTTTTTATTTTTAAGTAGTCTCTACTCCCACCGTGGGGCCCGAGATCAAGAGTCACACACCCCATGGACTGAGCCAGCCATCTATCCCTCCTGTCAGTTTTAAATCCATAGTATCTAGAGTCCATGGCTTCTCATTTAGATTACTAAAACAGTCTCTTAACTCATCTTCACTTCCAGTTTTGGCTTTTTACAATACATTCTTCACTGTGAAGTTGTGTCTGTTTTTCTCTGCTTAAAATTCTTTAGTGTTCCTTGTTGCCATTTGAACTTTCTTAGCTACCTAGGATGAGTAATAATACTAGCTAATTCTATGCTAGGCATTCTCTGAGGTAGTCCCCAAACAACTGGAAGATGTAAGTACTGTTACCTTCATTTAACAAGTGAGACAATTTGGAAAGGATAACTAATTTGTCCAGGATTGACTTAGCTGGTGAGTGGCTAGCACACTTTGAACTCAAGTGTGCTAGACCAAAGTCCTTCCTCCCAACCGCTGAGCCGTGAGCCTTCCTAAGCTGGCCCTTGGTTCTTTACCTTTTTTCCCCCATATCTCGTCATTTCATCCTCTCACCAACTATTTGCAGTTCCTTCTTCTAGGGCATACTCAAAACTTGTTGCCGGAGTCTAAAAGTACTTTAAGTGTTTTTAAAAAAATATTTTTGACAATTTTTTGGAACACTCCAAATATCTAAGACATTTTAGCATCCCCAGGATATAAGAAGATCAAAGAATGAGATGTAGGAAAGATACAGGTAGTTTTCCATACGTATTGGTTTTGAATTTCAAAGGTGTTGATTTCTTCACATTTAATAAAAGCTTGAGACCTACCTGTGTAAGAGGAAGATCAGGCAAAGTGCAAAAGCGCTTTATCACAGCTATTTGAAATACTAATGGGCCCTTTACGTGGCTGTTCATGGAGACCCTGTGGGCACATCTACAGCCAGGTGGAGGAGGCTTGTACCTGTGAACACAGGTCAGATAAGCCACTGAGTGATAGGTTGTATATGTTCTCTTGCACCCGACGTATTATCACAACAGGTTAAATACTGCAGCTGATTTTTTATAGAAAGAAAATTGAGGTAAACGGAGACATAGTTGATTTGGAATCACTTTCACTTCAAATATGTCACTTCATTTCTCTTCATCTCTCTCCCCCACCCTCTCCAACATATTTTAAGGCAAAATGACCTTTATTCAATAAAAAAAAATAAAAAAGCCTTTCATCTATAGCTCAGAAAGGATGTGGTATTAAAAGAAAAAGATGATATGGATAGAACTTTTGAAAATATAGGTAAATATTTGGTTTTGGTAGGGGTTGAATCTATAACTGGACTTGGAAGTTAATATAATTATAAACTTTTAATTAAAATTCATAGTTATCTGTTCTAAAAGCAGGAGTTTTTGTGGGTTGTCTTGTATTGTTTTTACCATTCATGTATTTTAGGGGCAGGAAATTCCATACTGCTCTAAAAAGTTTTAATTTGCCATATTTTATTATCCAAAATAATGTTTTGCTATTTTCTTAAATAATAAAAATGCAAACTAATAGTTCATTTAATGAATTTTAAGTGTTATATATTACAATAATCAAATAATATATAATTTGAAAAGAATGTATAACTTAGTGTTGATGAATAGAATACACAATAATTTTCCTTAATTTTTTAGGTAATTGCTTAAAAGTGTATAGTGTATCTCTTTTCAAATCTCAGTAGCTATAGAACTTTATAAAATAGAATCAGTTTTAGTGGGAAAAATTATTCTTGATAGATTATTTAAAATAAAAACCTACACTGAAAAGGTCTCATTAATTGCCTAAAATAATAGTTTCAATAAGCAAATTCTTATTGAGCTGACCCCAGTCACCTAGTCAGGTGAGTTTGCCAAAGTGCTGAAAGACCCATCCTTTTCAGTTCACTTACTATTTGAAGAAATTGGGGGATGGGATATGAATATTTTCTATTCTGTAAGTTAGTATTCCAGATTACTGAGTGCCAAATTGTGGTTTGTTATAAATGATTGTGGTAGAAACTCAGCAGGGAGAAAGATCACTATGAGCTAGGATAATCAGGAAATTCTAAAAAAGTAAAATCTGAAGCATGCCTTGGAAAGTTAGATATGTTTGAGACTACAGCAGTGACAGCCTTCTTTTCTTTTTTCTTCAATTTTTTCTTTTTCTTTTTATTTAAATTTTAGATAGCAAAAACTTTATTCTTTTCACCTGAAAGGAGTAACCTTGAAATGGTAAAATGGAAAGTAATAAAAAGGAGACTCTTAGCTGGCTTCCATAGAAGTTTTCCTGGTTTGGTGGGTGCCATGTAATTTCCCACTTACCTAGTAAGCTCTAGCTTCCTGGGATTCTTGAGGTGGTGAAGAGGCGTGGAGGGCACTCTGGTTGTGGGAATGGTGTGACTATGAGCTGTGTGAGGTGTTGTCAGAGGCTTCTATGCAGAGAAATGGTAACCACAATATTAGGAGTAATTCAATAATCACAACTCATATTGAACACTGTATCAGACATGTTAACCTTTTTAAAAAGATTTAATGTTTTTAGAGGAGTTTTCAGTTTACAGCAAAATCGCGAGGAAGTTACAGAAATTTCCTATGTACCCCCGCTGTTTTCACACATGCATATCCTCTCCCCTGACTCTCCCCCCACCAGAGTGGTACATTTGTTACAATGATGAACCTACATTGACACATCATAATCACTCGAAGTCCGTTAGGGTTCACTCTTGGTAGTATATATTCTATAGGTTTGGGCAAACCTATGATGAGATGTCTCATAATTATAGTATTATACAGAGTATTTCACTGCCTTAAAAATCCTCTATAGTCCTTCTGTTCATCCATACCCTCTCATCCTCAGCCCCTGACAACCACTGATCTTTCTATGATCTCCATAGTTTCGCTTTTTTCAGATGCCATATAGTTAGAATCACACAGTATGTAGTGTTTTCAGATTGCCTTTTTTTCACTTAGTAATAAGCATTTAAGTTTCCTCCATGTTTTCTCATGGCTTCATAGCTCCTTTCTTTTTAGCACTGAATAATATTCCATCGTGTGGATGGATCATAGTTCATTAATCCATTTACCCTGAAAGACATTAGTTGCTTCAGAGTTATTATCAGTTGGAATAAAGCTGCTGTAAACCTCCAGGTTTACCTTTGGTTACATACAAAGACTATTATTGCTGGATTGTATTTAGTACTGTAAGAATCCACCATATAGTCTTCTTCCAAAGTGGGTGTATCATTCTGCATTCCCATAAGTAAGGCTTGAGAGTTCCTATTGCTCCACATCCTTGCCAGCATTTCATGCTGTTAGTGTTCCTGATTTTTGACATTCTCATAGGTGTGTAGTGCTGTCTCATTGTTTTAGTTTATATTTCCGTGATGATGTATGATGTGGAACATCTTTTTTATGCTTATTTGCTATCTATGTATCTTTGGCAAGGTATCTATAAGGTCTTTGGACCACTTTTTTTTAGAGTTCTTTATATATTTTAGATCAATCCTTTATCAGATGTGTCTTTTGTAAATATTTTCTTACAGTCTATGGCTTGACTCCTCCTTCTCCTGATGTTGCCTTTCACAGAATGGAAGTTCAGCTTATCAGTTCTTTCTTTCATGGATCATGCCCTTGGTGTTGCATCTAAAAAGTAATTGCCATTCCCAAGGTCAACTAGATTTTCTCCTTTGTTATCCTCTAGGAGGTTTGTAGTTGTGTGTTTTACATTTAGGTCCATGATACATTTTGTGTTAATTTTTGTGAAGGGTGTAAGGTTTGTGTCTAAATTCATTTTTTTTAGCATATAGATGTCTAAATTGTTCCAGCACCATTTGTTGAAAAGACTATCTTTGTTTTATTGTATTGCCTTTGCTCAAGATCATTTGGCTATGTTGACTATATTTATATGGGTCTGTTGCAGGGTTCTCTCTTTTATTCTAATGATCTGTTTATCTTTCCCCAAAACAATATGGCTTGATTACTGTAACTTCATACTGAATCGAAGCTGGGCAGTGTCAGCCCTCCAACTTTGTTCTCCTTCAACATTGTATTGGCAATTCTGAGTCTTTTGCCTCTCCTTGACAATCAGTGTATTGATATCCACAAAATAACTTGCTGGAATTTTGATTGGGATTTCATTGCATCTGTAGAGTAATTTTGGAAGAACTGACATCTGGACAATATTGAGTCTTCCCACCCGTAAACATGGAATATCTATCCATTTACTTAGTTCTTCTTTGATTTTGTTCATCAAGAGTTTTGTAGTTTTCTTCATATGGATTGTATGTATATTTTGTTAGATTTATACTACTTAGGTATTTCATTTCATTTTCATTTTCATGTTAGATTTATACTACTTAGGTATTTCAATACTACTAAGTATTTCATTAGTTAGGTATTTCATTAGGATCCTAATGTAAATGGTATTATGTTTTTAATTTTAAATTCACTGCTGATGTATAAAATAGCAATTGACTTTTATTAACCTTATATCCTGCAACTTTGCTATAACCACTTACTAGTTTCATGAGGGTTTTTTTGTTGTTGTTGATTCAGATTTTCTGCACAGGCTATCATGTTATCTGCGAACAAAGACAATTTAATTTCCTCCTTTGTAATCTGTATACTTTCTATTTCCTTTTCTTGTCTTACTGCATTAGCTAGTACTTTCAGCACCATGTTGAAAAGAGGGTACATATTTGCCTTGTTCCTGATCTTTGTGGGAGACTTCATGTTTCTCCTCATCAAGTATGATGCCACCCATAGGAATTTTGTAGATACTCTTTATCAACTTGAAGAAGTTTCCCTTTGCTTCCATACTAACTTTTCAAGTCCTCACAACAGTTATCATGAGCTGAGTGTTACTGGCTGTGTTTCACAGATAGTGATACTGAGGCATAGAGAATTAGGCCACTTTAAAAAGTCAAACAGCTGGTTAGGTGACGGAGCCTCTGTTTAATTTCTTGAGTCTGACACCAGTGCATGATCGTGCCATTCAGGTTTGCTTGGAGAAGAAAAGATATTCAAGCTGGGGAAACTGCCAGGATTGTTGGGGAAACTCCATGGTAATCTGAGTAATTTTCCTAATTTTCCTGAACTTTGGGGTTGTGATCTCAAGGCCACTTTCAGATGACTTCCTGGGAGAGGTAAGAAGGAGTACTCCTTACCCCAGTGAGTTTCAGATGATGGAATTGGTGGAGTTCCAGTTCTCTAGGGTCTTAGTGAGGATGAGACCGTGCCTTCTCCCCATCCTCTGCTGAGTTCAGGTCCTCTGGTTCTTTGATTTCCTGTGAGCTCAAAATCAGAAATTTTTTTGTAGAGATTTATTAATCAATCACTCTGTCTTCACCTTCCTTAATTTTCTTTTACAAAAATTTCTCATGTGGATATGGTACAGATAACAATGGTGGTGTACTGAACACTGTGCTTTCTTTTTATGTTCGTTATTTTTAACCTTCTAACCCTGTGAGCGGCTGGTGGTGGTACCCACATTGACAAATATTCCACAGATTTCTTTAGCACCTACTCGGTGCTATGCCAGGAATTTATGGTATCTTGGGAAAATATACTCAGAATTAAAATGTTTAGTGATATAAAGGGAAAAGACATCAGGTTTTAACAGGAGCAGAGAATGAGAGAAGACTTTAAAGAGAAAGAAGGACTCGTACTAAGATTAAGAAGGTACTAAAAGCTAACCAGAGTGAATAAAACAGATGGGATAGGGAAGGCCTTGTAACTGGAGAACAGAGCATGTGCAAGATGATGATTAACAGCATAGAGGCTGAGAGCTTCAAGACCCCCATGAGGCAGAATGGCAAGAGAATGAGGCTGGATAGGCAGGCTGGCAGAGCCTATTCTCTTAGTAATGGAGAGCCATTGGATTATTGATCTGGGGAGTGGTCTGATCATGTATATTTGCTTGAGTATTTACTTTGGCAATAAAGTGGTGGCAGTAGGGGTTCAAGGTTACACAGCTAGAAAGAATCAACTGCAATTTGAATTGAGGTCACTCTGCCTCTCTTTAAATCTGTTTAAGCCTAGACCCTTTAAGATACCTATTATTCAGTTTCATTGGTTAGTAACGTAGGCAGGGGAGGTGAGTAGAGTACCCAGGTAGTTCACTGGAAATCAACTCAGAAAACAGGAGATTAGGTGAGATTTACCATGAGATCTAATGACCGAGGCATGACTGGCCAAGAAGTGGGAAGATGTGGGCTTCAACCAGGTATAATTGCATAAAAGGGGGGGATGTGAATTTCAAATACCTAACTACTAATTTGCATTTGAAAGAGAAGTTAGAATTGACTAGAGTTAGAAAGCCAAGTTGGCAAAGCAGCTGATAGTGCCCTTGAAAGAAATTACTAAGTTAGGCAAAGGTATTTTTTGGAACAAGTTACTGCACTGTGTTGAATTTTGAAGTAAATCATTGAGGGTTTTTGACACTATTAGCCTGCAGATGTGGCTCTCTATATTAGACTCTGGGAACACAGAGATAAATGAGAGATGCTGGCCCAGCACCTGAGGACCACATCACGATCCTCTTGCATCCTTGAGCCTCAAAATACCTCCTAAGCTACAGCCTAATCTTGGTGAAGAATTTGGAGGTCAGGTCATTCCTACCATGCCTGTTTTATTCCCACGCCAAGTATGGCGTGCTCTCCTTTGTGCTCTACAGCTCTTTTCTAGAGGGGACAAGGTCCTTAACTCTTCATAGAGTAGTTCTTTGTGGCCTGCCCCAAACTGCAGCTTTGCCCTTCCCGGAGTCTACCACTCTCCTGTGGTTCCCGTAGGTGGTGGCTGCTGATGCCACACTCCACACCAAGAGGTTAAAAGGGATGTGAGGTCTGTGTTCTGGCTCCCTTTCTTGTTTGCAGACCATTACTCTTCCTGGCAACCCAGTGATCTTTCTAGCATAGTTTCCTGTTCATTATCTTCTTTACATTATTCTCATGTTTATTGAGGATTTGACACCTGACCTTCTGCTTCTGTGAATGTGGGGATTTGGGTTTGTTTTAGCTATTCCTCAGAGCCTAGAACAGTGGCTGGCTCATAGGAAGTGCTTAATTCTTATTGAATAAATACATTTTTAAACTCTCTTGACTTACGTATCCACAGAGCTTTAGCAACCCATTCCAAAGACCAAGCTTTACACCTTATTGCTTGAGGCAACTCCACCTCTGAAATTGTTTTCCAGCTGCGGAAGTGTAATACATGTTAATTATTAGAAATTTAGAAAATGGATAGACCAAAAAAAAAAATTTCAGAATCTAGCCATCTAGAGATGAAAGTGGATATTTTGCTTTTATATCTTTCTAGGCTTTTTTTCCTATGCACTTGCAAATGTATTTTTAATTTTTTGAGGAATCAGTTTCATATTGTGAAATCTTTTCATGTAATTATTCTTTATTCACTTAAAATATGAATACCTGCTGTGTCAGTTGCTGACAGGATGCCGTTAGAGGAAACGGGCCCTGCTGCCGGAGAGCTGCTCTCGAGAGGCCGGCGGGCAAAGGCGTCGGGGCTGATGGCCATGCGGCGCTGTCCCAGGAAGCTCCAGAGTCTGTTTAACCACCCTGTGTTTTCACTTTGGGACTGATCTTTTTATTGTCAGAAACAGTGCTGCCATGATGATGTTCTTAGGGCAAATTCAAAGAAGAGGAATTCTGGGTTGAAGACTATATTTTAGTCTTTTAAACTCGTTCTAGAGAACAGTTGTACTACTTTATATTCTCACCAAAAAGGTGCGCTAGTTTGTGTAAAAGCTGGTTTATCTGTATCCACACAAGAAAGTATGTTAGTTTTTTTAATGATTCTAATTTATATACTGTAAAATTCACCCATTTAGTAAGTGCTCAATTCAGTAATTTTAAATAAATTCACAAAGTTGTGTAATTACTACCACACTCCACTTAGAACATCTCCTTCACCCTGGAAAGATCCCTCAAGCCTCTTTGTAAACATGTCCCATTCCCAATCCCAGTCCTGGACAACTGGTAGGACAACAGTAGGTCTGTTCTCTGTCCCAGTAGATTTGTTCTTTCTCCACATGTGAATGGAATCAGATTTTGATGTGGTCTTTCCAGTTTGACTGCTGTCACCAGCTTGTCTTTAGGTGCATCCCTGTTGCAACATCTGTCATTAGCTTGGTCCTGTTTTCCTTTTTTCTTTTATCTCATTTATTTTTTTATTGCAGTAAAATACACATAAAAATATACCATTGAAATTATTTTAAAGTGTATAGTTGATTGGTATTAAATGCATGTACACTGATGTGCAGCCATCACTGCTGTCCATCTCTAGAACTTTTCTCATCATCTTGAAACTCTGTGCTTGTTAAACCATAACTCCCCATCCCTGCTGCCCAGTAATTACTATTCTGCTTTGTGTCTCTGTGAATTTGACTATTTGAAGTTCTCTCTTTTTTGTTGTTTGTTTGGTTTTTTTAAAGTAAGCTCTACGCCCAATGTGGGGCTTCAACACAATGACTCCAAGATTAAGAGTCACGTGCTCTACGGACTGAGCCAGCCAAGGTGCTCCTGAAGTACTTTGTATAAGTGGAATCATACAGAATTTGTCCTTTTGTGTCTGGCTTATTTCACTTAGCGTGAGATTTTCAAGCTTCATCTTGTAGCACATATGAGAATGTCACTCCTACTAAAGACTGAATAATATTCCATTGCAAGTATATATATCCCATTCTGTTGAACCATTCATCTGTCTGCAGACATTCGGGATGTTTCTACCTTTTGGTTCTCGTGCGTAATGCTGCTGTAAACTCGGGGGGACAAATAACTGTTCAAGTTCCTGCTTTCACATCTTTTGGTTATATACCCAGGAGTGGGGTTGCTGGATCATGTGGTAATTCTGCATTTAACTGCCTGAGGAACTGCCGAACTTTTCCATAGAGGCTATTACCATTTTACATTCCCACCACTAGTGCACAAGGGTTCCAGTTTCTCCATATCCTTACCAACACTCCTCTGTCTTTTTGAAAATAGCTATCCAGATGGTATGAAGTGGTATCTCATTGTGGTTGTGATTTGCATTTTCTAATGATTAGTGATATTGAGCATCTTTTCATGAGCTTATTGGTCATACATTGGTATGTCTTCTTTGGGGATATGTCTATCCAAGTTCTTTGCCCATTATTGGGTTGGATTTTTTTGTTGTTGAGTTGTAGTAGTATTTATATTTTCTGCATTTTAATTCCTTATCTGATAATAGCACTTGCACATATTTTTTCTCCCTTTCTGTGGGTTGCCATTTTACTCTGTTGATTGTGTCCTTTGATGGACAAAATTTTTTATTTTGATAATATCCAAATTATCTATTGTTGTTACCGGTGTTTTTGGTGTCATATCTAAGAAATCATTCCCAAATCCAATGTCCAATCTTTAGCCCTATGTTTTCTTATAGGAGTTTTTTAGTTTATATGCTTAGGTCTTTGGTCCATTTTAACTTAATTTCTGTACATGATATAAAGTAAGGGTCAAACTTCATTCCTTTGCATGTGGAGATCCAGTTTTCCTACCACTGGTTCTTGAAAAGACTGCCCTGTCCCCCCATTGAATGGTCTTGGCTTGTCCCTTTTAATTGCTGGTTAGTATTCATTGTGTACATGTATATACCACATGTTACTGCTCTGCTTACCAGTGGGGGGACATTGGGTTGTTTCCAGCTTTAGGCTAGTCTCAATGCCACTGTGAACACGTATGTGTAAGTTTTTGGGTGGCATACATTTTTGTTTCTCTTGCATAGACACCCAGAAGTGGAATTACTAGATCATATGATAACTGCAAGTTTAACTCTGTAAGAAATGGCAAACTGTTTTCCTAAGTTCCCACTATCATTTATGTTCCCAGCAGCAGTGCATAAGAACTTATTTTTCTCTTTACCCTCACCAGCACTTGGTGTGGTCAGTCTTTATAAGCGTAGCTACTCTAGTAGATACGGAGTGGTATCTCATTGTGGGGGGAATTTATACTTCTCAAACAACTGCAGACACCCCAACATGGAATGCTAGTATCAGTCTTCTGGCTGGAGCCTCCTGTCCTTCCAGCTCTCCTTTTCCCACCACTTAGTCTGAAGCTTTATCAACCCCCAGTCTCTTGTTTCTTCCTTCCTTCCGGCTGCAGGTCCCTCTTCAATCACTTTCTTGGTTTCTAATCTTGGACAGGGTTAACCATTTATATACTCTACTTTCTTTCTTTCTTTTTTTTTTTTTTTAATTTGAGAGCACAAGCAGGGGGAGCAGCAGGCAGAGGGAGAAGGAGAAGCAGACTCCTGCCAAGCAGGGAGCCCAATGTGAGGCTCGATCCCAGGACCGTGGGATCATAACCCGAGCCGCAGGCAGACGCTCAACTGACTGAGCCACCCAGGCATCTCTATACTCTGCTTCTAAACCCAAGCAGTTAATACTACTAGAGCAGGTCACATACTTTTATGTTTCGATATTGCTGTGAGTTTTTCTGTAACTTTTTATTTTGATTTAATTTCAAATTTAACATAGAAGTTGCATGAATAGTACAAGGAACTCCTATTTCTTTTTCCTAGAGTCTCAGTTATTACAAGCTTGTCCCGTTTGATTATCATATTCTTTTTTCGGTCTGTTTTTCTTTCTATATGCATATGTGTATATAGAAATATATGCACATTTTTTTCTGACTCACTTGTGTAAGCTGGAAACGTACTTGGGTTGCAAAGCTAATAAGTGGTAAAGCAGGAATTTGGATCCAGATAATCGTCTCTTTGTGTGTGTGTGTGTGTGTGTGTATGCATATGCATATGTGTGCAATATCTGGCACATACTTTTGGTGCTCAGGAGATGTCTCTTGAATTGACCAGAGAGCACAGTTCACCTGTCAGAATCTGTATCTCATCTCTTCTTAGGGTTTCGGCATGTCTAGGTGCTTGGGATTTGGAGTCAGACTCCCTGGGTTGGGGTCCTGGCTTTCCCACCTACTAGCAGTTAGATGTGAGCAGCTTCCATAGTCTCACTCAGGTTCGGTTTCCTCATCTCTGGAATGGAGGAGGTAAGAGTTCCTACCTGTAAGGGATATTGTGAAGATTAGAGGAGACAGTACAGGGAAAGCATTTATCATGGACCCTCTCACTTCTGTTTGTGGCTTGTCCTGTTCTTCTGATGTAGCTACTAGCTTGTCTTCATTCACCCTGCCCCACCATTGCCCCGTGATTTTTTTTACTGGCAGAGTTGATGAGACATCCAACATTCAGTTAGTGAACCGAGAGCTCTGGAGAAAGGTCTGAGCTAGAGTCCTATTTGGGAGACACTTGCTCTGAGCTCCTAGGTAGAGCTGTGAGACCGAAGCTTCATTCACAAAGAGACAGATAACAGGTGCAGGGATTTTGAGATCTGGTTCCAAGAACCATGGCACTGTTCAAGCACATGAAACTGGCATCCCAGTTTTTGAATATTTTTAATTGCTGTTCTAAATCTCTGGAATATTTCAGAAATAGCAACTCTAAATAAGGCCCATAAAATACAGGGGCACACATTTGGAAGCAGTACAGAAATTTGAGGTAACCTGACGTGTCTGCCCCTGTCCTGCCCTCCTCTCAAAGGTACATGTTTTCCAACAAACTCTTCTGTCTTGTTGTTAGATCACACATCCTAGGTTTTTCTTCCGATGATAAGGTCTCTGTAACAGGCGTGACCCCATTTGGCAAGTAGGAAGAAGAGAAAGTCATCAAAGCAAATAATTCCAAAGTAAGATTTCGTTGGTCTTGTCTTTTTAGTCAGTAGAATGTGTATAGTAAGAGGTGATTGGGTTTTTGGTTTTTTTTTTAACAGTGAATGAGGTAAGGGGGTGCACGTGAAACTAGAGGCTGTGCGGAGGGTCAGGGGGAGTATCACAGGCATCTCTGAGGAATCTGCACGTTTACTTGCTGGTCTGTGTGTGACTGAACCCTAAGCCATACTTTACTTTTCTAATAATTTAGATAGTTTCCTCAGAATAATTAAATATCTCTTTGAAGGAAATGGTTATCAGCACTTCTTGTCTGATTGTTTTCACCAGATGAGTTTCATTTAGGTAAAATTTTTAATGTTACTTTTTATAATGCTGTCTTAGTTTCTTATGAAAATCAAGAGTGAAATATTTTAGAGAAAAATACCACCCAGGGTTGCTGATTTGTCATCAGTACCCTTGGTTTGTTCTTAAGCGTCTCTACTGAGAAACGGATCCCAGCTTTCTGTACAGTATTTTCTGATGTTGTTAATCCGTGTATTTGAGAAGCACTGATGTAAAGGTTATATAGGGAAATCCGTGTTTAGAGATCAGTTCAGGAGAACTCTTTTTAAACCTGCTTTTCTCTTGAAATTTTGAATCCTACTCTCCTTGGGTCTTTGCTTTTGGCTGACCTAAAGCCAGGTCATTGGGACTTTAACTTCCTAGCAGTATATTGAGGCCACCGCTGGAGCCAGTTGGACTTTTTAAGATTTAAGACCAAGGAGCTATTGTAGGACCCATTGTTGATGAAGTAGAAACAGTTTTTGGCTGAATGCTAAATGGCTTCAGACTATGGTGGTGAGCAGTTTATTTTGTGTTTTATAACCACACCTAGAAACAGAAAAGTCTGGCCTTGGGATGACTGATTCAGGCCTGCCTAACAATTCCAAGTCAGGGATCACTAACATAGGAACTTAAAGAGTTCTATGATAAGATCATCTTATCAAGATGATCTCTGTGTGATGTGGAAACCACTGTCAATGCAGATTCTGGGGTCGACTCCTCCTAAATAGCTCTAAAGCTAATACGCTTCTTCTGCTTTTGTTCTACTTTTGTTCCTAGTTAAGGGAGATTTGAAAATCAGTCAAGTTATTGCACTTCCTTTAGCAGTAGAGGTGGTGAAAGTGTACATTTAGGTATTTTAATGATGTGAAAGACAGACTACTACGTGGATTGTGCTTGTATACAGTGACCCCTGGGTGCCATTGAATTCTTGAAGAGAATGGCGAGAAATTAGAAAGCCTTAAACACAGACTCCTCATCTGGTGGACTATTTTTAGGTTGCTATAGATTAATCTGTTGACTGTTTAATGGTCTGGAAGGGGAAAAGTTGCTAATTTAAATCGATTTAGTGTGTTCTATACTGTTCAAGCATTCTCTGATTGATCCTAAACATTAAGATGAAAAAGACTGGTAATTTGGTTTTTACCTGGAGATTGTATTTCCTCTGCTGGGTCTATAAGAGGCTCAGGGTTTGTTTTTGTGGTGTAGATAAATGCAAGTCACATGTTAATCCATTATGTAAACATTTAAAAGCCTGGAATACCTGTTTTATGCAGGTATGTCAGGTATTAGAAATAAAGTGGTAAGTAAGACAGATGGCAGTATTATCAAATTGTAGCAGGCCAAATTACATGGTTTAACTTTGACCAGGGAAAGTGACTTATGTATTAACATGTGCTGTGTTTCTTAGCAGTGCTGTTTTTGTATTTACTTTTCTCCATATATTTTATCCCACTTGCAACAGATAGTATTTATATGCAAGATAATTACTAACTGGGATTAATTAAAGGATTTGTAGAAAAAAAAGGTTTCATGGTTGTTGGAAACTTTAAAAAAAAATCCACTCTGTATTCTCTATGAACAGAATATGATAAACTAAAAATGGTATTTAAAACATCAATTATTCAGGGGCGCCTGGGTGGCTCAGTCCGTTGAGTGTCTGCCTTTGGCTCAGGTCATGATGGATCCTGGGAGCGACCCCCCCCCAGGGGGCTCCCTGCTCAGTGGGGAGTCTGCTCCTCCCTCTCCCACTGCTGCTCCCCCTGCTTGTGCTCTCTTTCTCTCTGTCAAATGAATAAATACAGTCTTCAAAAATAAATAAAATAAAACATCAGTTATTCAGTAATAATATTTTTTATTGGATGGGTAGTAACAATTTTTTCAGACTTGTAAATGGTAAGAATTATGGGAGAAAGAACCTCACATAACTCATGGAGGCTGGATTTATGTCTTGCCCTGTTTCATCCCTCACAGCTCTCCAGAGTTGGCAGATGCGTGAGTGGGTTCCTGAAAGGCGTACGCCTGGTAGTACCATGTCTTGGTAGCACTGGTATGACCGTTGTACTAAGACAGTGGGGAAAAAATGTTTAGGTTGAAAGGCTACTCATAAAAAATAGCTATTATTTTGGGCATTTGAATTTTGTGGTAAACAAGTTAAAATGTTTGAAATGAATTATAATTTTTCTTAAAAATACTTTTAAATTCTTTTTAAGTTCCTGAAGAAGTCTCTTGGCTCAAATTACCTAGTTTACTATAAGTTTATCTTCAGGTTTTATATTTGAATACTGGTTACTGATCTTTTCAAGAGAAAGGTCTTTTTTTTTTTTTAATGGAAGCTTTGATTTGAGAAATTGAAAACTCTTTAGGAACATGAATTATTTTGTAACCTAACTTGAATGGTTGAGCAAGGCAGTATGAGGAAACTGCTTTCTCTGTATTTTCTGAAGAATCAGTAAACATTCAGAAGCAATTCCTGATGAAAGGAATGAGCTATGTTGCCTTTATTTGGGAGGTAGCTTTTGTTGAAATGCAGTAAATTCATGTCAGTTATACTTGAAAATCTAGGACCAGGAAATAATGTTTAGTAAAATTTGTTAGAATTATAAGCTCCTTCCCCCCAACTTTAAAAATTGATGGTGAACTTGTTCAAGCTCCTATTCATGCCTTATGCTTGTTGTAAAATAATAATGTGTGTTATTTATAAAGCAATTCCAGGGGTGCCTGGCTGGCTCCGTCAATGGAGCATGTGACTCTCATCTCAGGGTGGTGGGTTCACGCTTGCTGGGCATAGAGCTTACTTTATTTTTCTATTATTTATTTAGCTATTTATTTTTTAAGTAGGCTCCACGCCCGGCGTAGAGCATAGCGTGGAGCATGAACTCATGCCCTGAGCTGAAATCAAGAATCAGATGCTCAACTGACTGAGCCAGCCAGGCACCCTATGTAGAGCTTACTTTAAAATAAAAATAAAAAATAAATGAAAAGCAGTCCAGGTTGATCTTATTCAAGGTACTGACAAGATAAAAGAAGTGGATAGAGAGAGAAGGTAAGAAAGGGAAAGTTTGTTTCTCTGCTTATATCTAAATGAGGACATTTATTTAGAAAGCTTTTTCAAGATATAAAAAATAAAATAATTACTTAGTAGTACACAGATACTTTCAGGAACTTGAATTCTAACTTGAACTTGTAATATTTCTCTTGTACCTCACATAGCTATAACTCACGTCTTAAATCAGAATAGCTATTTCTTTTGTCTTATTTCGTGAAATCAGCTTTATTGATGTACATTTGCATACAGTAACATTTGCTAATTTTAAGCATGCAGTTTTAGTTATGATAAATGAATGTATTTAAACCACCACCATAATGATCATGTTGTGGAGCATTTCTTTTACCCCAGAGAGTGTGCTTGTGTCCCTTTTGAGTTAACCTCCTCTCCCACCCCTGGTTCCTGGATCTCCATTCTGTCTGGTGGCTATTTCTAGCATTTCCTATGATTAGGATCACACATTATGTGGTCCTTCGTCTTTCTTGAACTTTGCATAGTGGTCTAGAGACTCACCCATGTGGTGTGTTCATCAGTATTTCACTTCTTTTTATTGCTAAATAGTATTCCATTGTGTGGGTGTATCACAGTTTGTCCGTTCACCATTGGATGGATATCTAGACTGTTTCCAGTGCTTGGCTGTCAGAAATAAGGCCGCTGTGAACATTTGAGTACAAGCCTTTGTGGGCACATTTGTGTAGAAACCTAGCAGTTGGAACTTCGCGCAAATGTCAGTCTCTGTCTCTTAGTTTTGGGAGGGAAGACAGAAAAACCTGTGTAAGACCAAAAGGATAAAATTTGTTGTAGAGAAAAAGCTGAATTGTCAGCTGTTATTCTCTTATTCTTTATACTTTTGTTATAGTCCTATCTTCTCCCTTTCCCCGAAAAAAGCTATACTACCTTTGATCTTAACTATAAAACCTCTTCTTAAATGGTATTCCTTATTTAAAAGTTGCTTGTAAGAATAGCTAAATTTTGAATGGGCATGTCGAACCATGGCTATTTTGCAGTACTTCTATCCCCTACCTCTTAGTATTTCTATCTCATGCTAAGTTTTATTTTTTGGAGCCTTTTTTTATTTCTTCCTACAGCACCTCCTCTCTCAGAGTTGGGACCTACATAGTATGGTCTGAGAAAGGTCTACATAAGAAGCTACAGGTAAAGGTTTATGATTTTATATATATATATATATACATATATATATATATATATATATATATATATATATATGTTGGGGTTTGGTGGAAATTCAGCTGCAGGCTATGTTGGTCTGACTTAATGACTAATGAAGCGTCTATATTTGCTAACAAATGTATGTTATACTCTCCTTGGCAGTGTAGCTAAGAGTCAATTTAGAAGCAAGGAATGCCTGAAAACTTGCTTCATGCCCTCCCAGATATGTATGTATACATACAAATGTCCATATACACATTCCATATTTTTTTTTAAGATTTATTTATTTGGGAATGGGCAGAGAAGGAGAATCTCAAGCAGACTTTGCATTGAGCACTCATGACCCCAAGATGTGACCCAAACCAAAACCAGGAGTCAGATGCTCAACTGACTGAGCCACCCAGGTGCCCCTCACATCCCATATTTCTTAAATTAGGGATTTGGGGTTCAAAATTGATTTAAATTTTAGGTTTGAGTTAGTCATCTTTCACAAGGTGGATTATTCTGATTCTTTTACTAAAAGGGCATCAACCTGCAGCATTCAGAGACTAAGTTTGAATTGAGATCAGAGGAAGATTTAGAAAGCTAGTGCATAGATCCGGTGGACAGAGGATTTGAAAACGTGCTGCCTGAGAAAATGGCATCAAACACAGGGATGGGGTTGAGATAAAGTACCTTTGCCTATTTTGCAGTTAGGCATTCTGCAAGGGCCTGTTAAAGTGCCTTCTTGAAACAAGGTAGTGTTTGCTGTTGGGTTACAGAGATTAATCTGATAGAGAGCCTGCCCCAAAGAAGGCCATAGCTCTGTAACAGCTGATCGGGAATTAGCTAAAGTACAGTAAATACTGTGCCACAGGGTGCTCATACCTGATGGAAAGTGTATTGAGTATGAGAGACTAAAATTCATCCCTTCTTCCCAGGTCATCTTTGTTCAGCCTTGACTTTCTAAATTTGCTGGTTATCTACCCCTCCAATTCCTGCCTTCTTTGTTAGACTATGAGCTAGTGATATGTGCTATCATTCCACTCCTTTCCAAAGTGAATTGTTGTAAGATCTTTCCTAATAGAGAGACTATTGTTCTGTGCCTGTTGACAAGCAAGGGAAAAAAAAAGGGAGTATGGGTATAAGATGCGAATTGTTATACTGTAGTCAGAGCCGTGCTCCCACAGCTGTTAGTCTCACAAAGACCCTACAGTAGGTGAGCTAGAGGACAGAAGAGGACTAAACCGAAGTGAAAATGTGGAGGGAAAATCTGTGAAGACACTGGGGAGGAAGGCGAGCTGGGCGTTAGTGTGCTCATGTGGGGCCTTTCTCACTTTTCTTCCTGTTCCCTCTCGCTGTTTTCTCTCTTTTTTCCTTTTTATTTTATGGCTTCATGCCACTGAAATGTTTGTGTATTACCCATTTGGGGGCTAGCTACTCGGTGATTAACATTCTGTTAGCTTGTCTTTTCCAGGTGCTTTGTAGTGAATGTGTGCTTTGTCAGCTTTTTATTGGAATTATCGAGTTTTATTTGGGGAGGGACGTTTGTTTTACTGTTTTCCTTGCATGTTGTTGATCGCTCATCTCCTGCTTTGGTTCTGCTTTGCTGCCTGGCATAAGCAGAAGTTAACTTACCTGTGAGTTTTTAGCACGGAGGCACCCCTTCTGCTGCATTCCCAGTTGAAGAATAGCAGTCGCTCGGTGGGAGAGGTCTGTTTCCCTAACTGCACTGTGGTCTGGGGAAGGTCGCAGCAGGCTGACAAGGTCGGGAGGAGGCAGACGTGCACGGAGTCACACCTGTGGATCTGGCAGTGTGGAATGGCACGTGTCATTCAGCACTCAACATTGGATGTTTTAAACCCGAGCACTGTTATAAGTCACTACCTAGGTAATCAGAGATGACTTTGGATTGCCGTTGGATTGGACTTTGAGTAAATGGAGATCAGATTGGGAAAATGACCCACTTGTTAGGTATTCAGAATCTTTAGAACATCAGCTTCAAATATTTATTTTTCTCGGGTTTTATTTTGAAATCATTTCACATTTATAGAAAGTTACATTGATAATACAAATAATTCCCATATACCCCTTGGCAAGATTTGCCCACTGTTAACCCTTTGCCACATTCACTCTTACTCTCTGTCATATTACTTTTTTCTGAGCTGTGACCATAAGTAGTGTGCATCCTGTCCTTTTACCACGTAATATTTGCACATTGTGACAAGGCTAATCTTATATTTTCAAAGATAGCTCAGTTATCAAGTAAAGGAAATTTAACACTAATCTAATAGAATTATCTACTCCAGTCCACTTTTGGATTTCTCTATTTTTCCCGACATGTCCTTCCTTTGTTAATTTTTCTCCAGTCCAGGATCCAGCCCAGAATCATTTACTGCATTTAGTTATAATGCTTCTTTATTCTCCCTGAGTCAGGAGCACTTCTTTTGCCTTTCCTTGTCTTTTAGGACTTTGACATTGTTTGAAGAGTGACCATTTATTGACAGAATCCCCTCAATCTGGGTTTGTCTGATGTGTCCTCGTGATTAAATTTAGGGGCTGTGGTGTTGGCAGGGATGCGCCACTAGCGACATGTGCTCCTCCGTGCATCGCGCAGGGGGGCAGCATGTCCATCTTATCAGTGATACTCGCTTTTGATCTTTTGGTTGATGTGGTATCTGCCAGGTTCTTCCACTTAAGGGATTATTATTTTTCCTTTCGTAATAAGCAGTGTGTGGGGAAGTAACTTTGAGACTCGATGCACACAATTCCCTGTCAAACCTGCATCCACAAAGAATTTCATCATACTTTGGTCATTTTGGTTGAATCGGTTATTACTGTGGTGGTTGAGATTCAAGTATTGAATTGCACAGACTCAATAATCTAGGAGGGAGTCTGTTCTAGCTGTTGGATTCCTTAGCATCAGAAAGTGTCTTGTGTTGAGCTGGAACTTGTCTTCTGAGACTTGCACACACTGTTTCAAATTCTGTACTTTTGCACCACATGAGATAAGCCTGCTCTTTTTTCCTCTTCACAGCCCTTCCAAATGCATTCCTTTTTGTATTTTCTCTAGGTTACTCACAGTCGTTTCTTGTGAGAGATGGCTTTCCTAAATTTGTAGCCATCCTGTTGGTTGCATGATGGCATTCATTCTTAGTGCCACCCTTCCCTTGGGGGGCCACGTCCCGGTTCCCGCTCTAGGTGTGGCTCATCCGGACACTGAACTGCTGTTGCCTGTGATCTAGCTTGATACCTGAAGCATCAGGCTTTGGACACCAAAAAATCTGTATTCAAGGCCTATCTCTGCCTCTTATTAGCTCTGTGATCTTAAACAAGTTTCTAGCATCTCCAAACTCTTCATGTTCCATAATCTATAAAGAGTTGGTAATCATTGCACCCACCTTTTAGGGTGGAACGAGGATTAAGTGCATGTAAAATTGTCGGGATGGGGCCTATTCCACCGTCCTCAGTCATCAGATGTTTATTACTGTTACTGTACAGAAAGCAGACCGGTTTTACAGCCCAAGATTTGTACCATTCATTTGTTAGCTGTTGTGTTTGACGGTAGGCTCCCTCAGAAAGTTTAAGTTCTGCTGCAGCAAGGGGAGACTCTTGAACAAATACTTCGACTCGTGTGAAAGGTACTCCATCAAGTTACAGCTTTTATGAGGCTTGAATTATTTCTTAAATCATTTATATGAACAGTATAAGGAGAATATAAATAAACATGCGTCTTTTATAGCAAAGCAAATGTACAGTAGCTTATTTCAGTGTTAAGTAATACTTTAAAGGTTAGTGAAATTTGAGAATTGGGATGTTACTTCTCATGGTATTTCTAAACCATGTTGCTATTATTAATAGTAAGTTTACTCTGTGAAGCACTAAAGCATTTCCTAAAATTTTTTGTAGAAATTTGAGGCCCATGTGATACATGTAGGGGAAGTAGTTACCTGCGTATTCCAGGACATTTTGATTGGATGCAGTTCTATTTTCCAGACAAGCCTTCTAACGCTTGAGAAATCTGTAGCAATAATGGTACTATAGAAATTTGAATCTGTGGGTAATTGTGCTGTAAACTTTTATAGTAAATGTCAGAAACCTGGCTCTTATTTCTGTCGAAACAGGACCAAGGATCTCATTCTCCCTACCCAGGAGGATCCCAAGGGGTATTCTTGGGGACATTGAAGTCATTCCCATTGACTGCTTGTAAAAGTTGTTCTTTAGTTCTGGCTGTTTATGCTAAATAAATTAAACTTCAGAGAAGCAGAAAAAGACCTAGTTTTGCTTATTTTGGGTATAAATGGCTATATAAAAAATAATTCTTGCTTCAGCCTGGGGCCAGGTGAAGAAAAATCTATATGGTAAAGTTACATATTGCTATATTATACATTGGTGTCAAATACCAAGTGGAATGTTTTTATTTCTTAATTTTACCTCAACAGCCCTTTTTATGTAGCTGTAATAGTGAACGCACTCCTTAAAATTTTAGACAATTAAAATGTACACAGTCAATTTTAACTATCTCAACTCTGTTTCATGTTAAATGTGTTGCAGGAATGAATCTGAAGTCTGCTGCAGTAAAACACTGAAGGCTTTACAATGTTTTCTTGCATAAAACTCAAACTTTAAGTAGCTGCTTATGAGGCTAGGGAAGGCAGGAGGCTAATGTGTGTCTCAAGATACAGGACAGCTGTTTGCCCATCAACCTCAACTGTGTGAGTAGACTTAACGTGTAGCCCTAGGTCATTGGGGATGGTTAAATCTAAAGTACCTGAAGAGACACTTAAGTCAGCATGATGACACGTTTCTTAGGGTCTGTTTTTTTCTGGTGGGTAGGATACTGAGGGTGGAGTGGGTGGTAGATTTTTATTTATAAAATATTTTTGAGAAAAAGCATAGCTAAGTATCATTAGTGACCATGCATCTTTTTTTCAGGATTATTTTAAGCTTTGGAATTTGCATTACTAATCTTACAATGAAGCAAAAGTTTATAATTCTTAAGATTGCAGTTTATTTTGTAGTTGATTTCAGCCTTTTTATATTAATATTTTTACCAAACAACCATAAAAATGTATTTTGGGAATATGATGTTACATATTAATGTAGGAAATTGCTCTTGGGAAAAATTTCATAATTTAAATTACAGTAAATTTCGTAATTTTTAAATAGTTCTATTTAACCAGAGAGAGCATATATTTCCGAATAAATAAACTCTTGTTCCCTAAATGCAGTTTGGAAGTCTTTTAAACTTGCCAGCTTTGTGTTTTAAAAGTGCTTTGATAATTTAAGTACCTATTGAAGAAAAACATTCTTTTCTTTTTTTTTTAGTAAAAATTACTGCCTTAGTAATCAGCTTGAGGCCAGCAAGGGTGGAGGCTGATTTCTCGCCCCCCCCCTCCCCTGGTTGTGTTTTTATTTTTGTTTTATTTTTGTTTGTTTTTGTTTTGTATTGGGGTTTTTTTCCTACATGGATTTAGGAATAAAACTCTTGAATGGTTTCCCTCCTTAGAAGAATACATGGTGCGTATAGATGAGGTGATTAAAATACAAGACATTGATATGAGCAAAATGAGCATTATCAATAAAAATTTACAAAATCTTGTTAACTGTTCAGGGACACATGGAATGGAAGGAATGGTATTTTCATGAAGATGAACTTACTTTCTCTTTCACGTCACAGATGTCTTAGTGGAAGGAAAGTCAGAGTTGACAGTCTTTGGAATCGGTGAATGAGAAGGCCTTTTAGGAAGCCTTTGAGGAGCGCACCCCGAATGTGGATATTCTTATGAAAGTGGTCAGAGGGCACAGGGCCGAGACGAAGGGTATGTGGCTGCATTCCAAAGCAGTGGAAAAGTCAAGGTTCTCGTGTGCAACTGTCCAGGGGTTATCTCGTTCCTGATCTTTCAGTAGCTCTAAAGAAAAGCTCTTCGAATCTCCTCGTGTAGTGGTGACAAGGTCCACTTTCCCGAAGCACTAAAGCCTGTAGTGTGAGCTTGAACTGCAAGTTAGAGCCGCGTGGCACCTCACGGGCAGAACCAGGTGCTGCTGTTCTGTTTACGGCACCCCCAACAT
This sequence comes from Potos flavus, assembly GCA_028534135.1. NCBI lineage: Eukaryota > Metazoa > Chordata > Mammalia > Carnivora > Procyonidae > Potos > Potos flavus. The sequence goes on along the minus strand of CM052896.1, from coordinate 707,256 downwards.
ACTTCCCTTCCCTCTTTCTAGATAGTGCCCAAAATAAAACTCAAGGTGCAGGCAGCCTGTAGAACATACTAGTGAAACGTTGATTTTTAAGATGAGATTGGGCAGAAAGGACACACAGCAGGAAAGGGAAGCTTCTATAGCCGTAGAGGATTTAGAAGGGAAGTTGTATGGTGGTCGATTGGTCCCCAGGTTCTGTTTCTCCTTCCACGTCTCTGAGCTCCATTCTCTGTGTTCTGTGTTCGTCTGGTGCCACGCAGATAGAGGGCAGCGCTAAGAAACGAATGAACCGTGCTGGCCAGGAAGTGCATGCTGGAGGCACATACTCATGGCCCCGCAGACTCTCGCCTCTGCCCTGCTCACCCTGCACCCCGCCATGCCACCCTGTCACTGATCTGCACCCACTCCTGTGACCGAGTTTTGCCCACAATGTAATTGCCTCTTCACTTGTACTGTTGTATTTTTGCAGTATGCCTTAACCTTGAGCTCCTGGGCTGTGGAAGGCCATGTGATGCGGTAAGGACTCAGGCAGAGTCAGGCTGTGTGGGGTTGGGTCCCAACTCTATCCCTTTTCACAGCATGTTTTTTTTGATCAAGTGTTTTAAAACCTTTCTGTGCCTCAGTGCCTATAATCTGGAAAGCAGACATAATTTGATATGGGATCTTATGTGAGTGAGTCACTAATAATTGGAAAATGTTGTTACTATTAAACTTTTGTTTTTTCTTCAAGAAGAGGAATACTAAGTGGTGTATTCCAAATCCTCAGAGGAGTAGATTTTAAAGGTTTTAGGACTAAGAGTTTATAAACCACAAAGTCAGGTATTTTCAGGTAGGTCTGATGGGAGGCATTTACCTGGTGGTAGAACAGAAATCCTTAGCTCTCCTTCACTCTTGTTCCTGGTCGACTGTATACACCAGCCCTGTTTCAGATTCTCAGTAGCCGTAGGTGGCTAGTGTATTTTCTAGGTCATTGGATTTGAATGTAGGTAGTGGATAAGTCCACAGAGGAAGAGGAAAGGAAGCAAAAATATTTTTTGAAAAATCTTGGTGAAGGTTAGGTATATTTTCTCTGGGCTTTAGGTAAAGTGATTTTTAGGCAATTTATAAAGCTCATTACAACATTTTTACAATAAAGGCATGGAGGAGCAGCGAGGGGGCCAAGCAGTGTTCCAAGTATTGAGTTCTGTCTGTAGTGACCACTGCATGGATTGAAGTGAGCCGTTTTTTATGTTTAGATGCTGCAGAGTACTTTCTGATCTAGAAGCGCCTTTGAAAGGGTGGAGGTATGGGTGGTACATGAATCTATAAAGTCTCAGGAAGATTGGGTATCAGTTGGCAGTTTGGTTGTAAGAGAGTTTTCTCTCTTTGGAACGATCCTACTGAAGGCTAAGAGTAGTCTGGATTTTAGCATGATAATCACTCTTTACTGTATGTTTAGAAGTAGCGCAGGAGTTCGGGGGTATACCAGGAGGTAGAAACATGGTTCTCTGTGGTACAAGAACTCACTGTTTACTAGATTCTAATCAAGGAGCAGAACACATTTGGACAGATAACTGTTCTAACTAAAGAAGGACTAAAAGAATGAAAACCCTATAGAATCGCAAGAAGTTTATGGCCTTGGTATCTTTTTTTGCTCTGGTGTTCTACCTCTTCCCCATCCCTACATCTGACTTAAGGTTGGTTCATTGAGTCAGGAGATCACTCAGGTCTAGTTAGCTTGTCTGGAGGTATTACCCATCACTGGACCCGAACAGCAGGAGCTAAGAGCTGTAGGTAGTACAGAGTGTATGAAAGGGGGATGTTCACAGGGCGGCAATGATTGACTTGTCTAACTTCAGTTTCCTTAACTGATTGAAAAGCAGGGCTTGGGGGATGTGATACTGTAACCTCCCTCATATGGATACAGTGGGAACTGAAGGAGATACTTCAGGTGAGGCCATAACCCAGGGCCTCGTGTGTAGTGATAAGAGCTGACATTTTCAGTGAGTGCTTACGAATACACATCTAAGTGAGTAGCCTTCTGATCTGATTTTTTAATTTAGGGAAAAACGTTGGAGAACTTAAGATGGAATGACCACCTGTGGTTACCTAGTCAGCGTATCTTAAGCCGGAGGTGGAGTGGCCACCGAATTGGGCTGGTGGCCTGGTGATGCTCTAGAGTGTAGGTGATAGCCCCTCAACCCAGTCCCCCACCGGCTGGCCGGCTGGCATTGTGTGCTCTTAACCAGGAACTTAGAGCAGACTGTCCATATTTGTTCCTTTCAGATATTTTACCTCTTTACTGGTCATATCCTTCTTTGTATTAGCTGCTAGGGGGAATAGTCAAATGGATGGCTTCTAATTTGCAAGTATGCCCTGATGGGCATGTGTTTTGTTTATTGACAACATACCTGATCTCTCCTTGTTTTTCCTGCCGTTTTTTTCCCTGGATTGATCATTGTGCTTCTAATGTCATACAGCACGCACTTTTAAGGTCGCCCAAAATCCTTTTCAGAACAACAGGAGGTACATAAACAATGGTGGTGATGTTCGTGAACCGCTCTGGTGATGCCCTCCTTCCCATTCTAAGGGACAGAATTCCTGGTGGCCTGCAAGTTTGCACGCAGAGCCGCTCCCGCCTTCCTCTGTCCTGGGCCCATGGGATTCGCTGCCCTGGTGAGACCACAGCCTTGCTGTTACCCTTCCCCCACACCTGGAGATACTAAGGATAAGCCCTTAGTGGGTTCTTCATTGGCAGTTGTCCAGAATAAGTGCGTCCTTTCAGGAACTTCGGAGAGGAGTTTCAGAAACCATTCCCTCTCACTTTTAGTCCAAAAGGTCACATGGCCTCATGGGCTCATGATCGGATGGCAATGAGGGGTGTTCAGAGATCTGCTAGTGGGCAGTCACTATCTGTGGTGAGGGCGCCTTTCGTGTGCCAGCCCGCCGTTAGCTGTGGACAGGTAAGGGGTCTCGGCTTGACGACTGCAGCTCCCACCAAGCGCCCAGCACTGTGCAGTTGTCCCTCGCGATGTGGATGGCAGGGACTTGACTGTACAAAGCCCCTGAATCGGAGATTTATATTATTCTTTATGGGTCATAAAGTGTTTTGCAGTCATTGTCTCATTTGATCTCCCAAAGTCCTGTAAATTAAAAAAGACAGGTTATCACTTAATTTTAACATGAGGAACCAGAGACTGACCCATTTATCTGAATTGAAGGTGGCAGAATCAGAACCAGCTTTAAGATTGTTGGTTCTTTGTTCTTTCTACTGTGCCACACTACATATCAGGTTGTCCTGTGTAGATACAGTTGTTTTGCAATGATTCATAGTTAGGCCTCTTCTCACGACATATTTGTTGTCCCTCTCCCCAAGGTATTATGTTTTAACTGAAAAAGAAAAATCAACTTCTGGGATATCTTGCAATTATTTTGAGCATCTGTTTTTTTGTTTTTTTTTTTAAAGCCCCTATGAAAGGAGAGTACCAAAACCGTATTTTGGGTGCTGCTTATTAGCGTTGTGTGTTTTTGCGGCTGATAGGGCTCATTGTAATTTTGGAGTTAGATGTGACGTCCGTGCAGATACTGCACATCAGTGTATCAGCAATACACTTCAGTATTCCTGTCCTTAGACATCTGTGGGTCCTTGAGAGCAGAGCTGGATCATAACTTCTGTCTCAACAGTTCCTGGTAGATCAGGAGGCACCACAATAAGCATATCAAGCAGGACAGCTTTGTCCGAAAAGCTGTGGCAAAAGAAAGTAAAGCAAACTCCAATGTTGTATAATTTTGCTACATCTTCCCTGGAAATATTCCACCTAAAGCATTTTGGAAATCATTCATTTGTTCATCCAACATCTATCTGAGAATTTCCTGTGCGCCTGGCATTTGATCCAGAACTGGGGTTGGCACACTGGGCCCACAAGCCAAACAAATCCTGTTGGCAACCTCTTTTTATAAATAAAAGTTCTGTTAGAACACAGCTATGCCTATCCATTTTTATAATGTCGGCAGCTTCTTTCTCACTACAAATGTGGAGTTGAGTAGTCGCGACAGACGATCGTAGGGTACACAAAGCCTAAGTTCCTTACTCTTGGGACTTTAGGAAAAACGTTTAGCATCCCCTTACCTGCACTCCTGGGGGTACAATCCTGAACAAACTAAGTAATTGGTCTGTGTATTTAATATGTTTTTCTTTTCTGTATTACTCTCAGTCCTTACAGGCCATATTATCCACTCATCGTTTGTATTTCAATTCATATTAAAGAACAGCATTGATTCCTGTAAGTCGCTGTCCGTTCTTTTCCTGGAATCGGTGTAGATGTGTTTCCTTACTAGGTCTTGCCCTGAGATAAGACACGGAGTAGTGGGCTGTGTGCCCAGGTTGTGTCCCGGGGCAGACCTGAAAGGGGGCGTGTGGCAGGGAAACGGCCACGAGGAAGACTTTGCTCCGCGGTGCTAGGGTGTCAGCGAGGGAGAATACGAGCAGGTGTAATCAGTAGGAAGATTGAATAACATTAATAGTTTTATTGCTTCATCAAGAAGACTCGTAAGTGAAAGTGGCGTTATCTTATTGTGAGAGTTATCGATGAAGACCTTGGTGATGAGTGAGACACTGGGATGCCTGCTGTCCTGCGGAGGCTCCGGCTGTTTGGCCCCCACTGCTCTTCACAGCCTGTCGGCATGGTAGCATAGACAAACAGCAAGTTCACATCTGACCTCCTGGACCTCTAAAGGACCTTCAGGGTCCCCAGGGGTCTGAAGATAAGCATTGGGAACCACTTATAGAGAGCACAAGCTCCAGCCTGACAGCTCGGGGTGGCTCACCTCCGTCCCTTAACCAGCTGTGTGACCCGGAGCTGTGGACCTGACCTCTCCCGGCCTCTGTTCTCTCATCCGTGGAAGGAAGATGGCGACAGTACCTACTTCATAGAGTAGTTCTGAGGACTAAAGGAGTGGATACGTGTAAAGTACAACAGTGTTTGGTACAGAAAGCAGTGAGTAAGTGATGTTTCATCAAGTGAAATCATAAACCAGTAATTCATATAAAGGAGTTGTACGGAGTTTCAGGGGGAAGAGAAGACATTTAAATGTGGAGGTTGGCCATATTAAACAGAAGAAACCTAGGACAGAGATTCATTTACAAATACTGGAAGCTAAATTGGAGATTTACATTAGGGGAAGAGTGTCCTAAGAATGGGGTGGGGCAGAGGATGAGGCGCGGTCTGCACGATTGAATTATAAGCTTCAAGGTCAAAGAGGAGAGAATTTTAAAAAGTGGTTTTGCATGTGGATCTTGCATATACAAAGATCGTATTTTGTATTAGTCTTTTTGAGAAGAAAAACTAATGAAAGCCCATGAATGTGGAGCCCGGTGGGGAACTATGAGTGGGTTCCCTCCCCACCTTTTGCAAAAAAGGAGATTGAGTTGTTTTGTGCAGATAATAACTGTGTGTTGATTGTTTAAGGTATGTGATGTGGAACCTAGGTCAGTTTGAGAACATAAAATTGAGGGCAGCTTAAGTTTAGTTATAAAATTCCTACATTTGGTATACAGATGGCTAAGTGAAGCCCTCTCTGAGCCGACTGAATTGGAGAAGACATCCACAGGCTTGGAGCATGGGGCCGGCGATCTTTGTTCGGTACACAACACTGCATAACCATAGGTAGTGTCCCCTGCTGGCAGACCTAGATCTCTTCTCAAACAGCAAATTCAGGTTTTTTTAGAAAGAGTTTATTTCAGTTTCTTGCCTTGGGGTAAATATTTGAGCACTCCAGGTTTTGTGCTGGCAAGGTGGCAGGCCGCTTTGCTGGTGCATGCATTCCACAAACACTGCGTGCCCACCACGTGCCAAACGTGACTTTAAGCAGCAGTGAGCAAAGTGGACAAAATCCCTGTCATTACTGAGATTTCATCTTATTAGGGCGAAGACAGACGAAATAAGTGTAATTTAATAGTAAGCTAAGATTGAACTTGAGGACGTTGAAGAAAAATAAAACCAGAAAGGCTAATAAAGGGTGCTGGGGCGATATTAAATAGAGTGGTGATGGGAAGTCCTCCCCAAAAGGGTGCCATCTGAACAAAGACCTGAGGGAGGTGAGGGAGCCTGCTCGTGAGGATGTCTGGGGGTGGCCCTTAGAAGTGCGAAGTCCTGGACACAGGAGCAGACCTGGCGTAGCTGGCGGTGTGTGTGGTCAGGCCGCGCGGGGGCGGATGATGGTGAGGAGGTCGGCTTTTACTCTTGGTAATTGGAGACCAATTGGAGGATTTGACCAAGCAAGCAGTGTCATGCGCTCTAGATCTTAACGCGATCACAGGCTGCCATGTCGCAAACAGACTGGGGAGGACAAGAACAGAAGCCAGGGGACTTATGAACAAGTCACGCTATTATCATCAATTGCCACATAACAAATTACCTCAAAACTTAACGGCTTAAAACAACCAGCGGATGATCTCACACAGTTTCTGTCGGGAATAAGGAGGTGGGGGAGCTGTGTGGTTCTGGCACTGGGTCTCCAGTGAGGTTGCAGTCCTCTGAAGACCGAGCGGGGCTAAAGGGTTGGCTCCCAAGTTCACTCACACAGCTCTTGGCCAGAGGCCTCAGTTACTCAACGGGGCCTCTCCTCTTGCCATGGTAGCTGGCCCCCCAGTGGGATATCAGAGAGGGAGAGAGAGCAAGGCCGTAGGCACAGTGTCTTTTATGACTAGGTCAGAAGTGGTATAGCATCTCTTCCTCAGCATTCTGTTGACCATCCAGATCAATGCTGATTCGGGGGGGGGGGGTGCGAGGCTGGGGAGGCCTGAATGCCAGGAGGCCTGGGGAATCACTGGGGCCACCCTGAAGGCTGCCGGCAAACAAGTAGAAAATGAGATTTTTTTAGAAGCTAACCACTTAGAGTCGATTTCAACAAATCACATACCTAGGGAATGTCTAGCAAAATATGTGTGACCTCTTCATGAACACTGTGACATGCTGTAACACATTGGAAACTTAAAGCAGACCTAAATAAATTGAGGCATATGCTGTGTTTGTACATCTGGAGATTGAACAGGATCCTATCAGGTCTTTTTTTTTTCTTTTCTTTTTGATAGAAATTGAGAGACTAAATCTAAAATCTGTATGGAAATGCAAAGAGCCAAGATTAAGCAGTACAATCTTGAGGAAGAATAAAACTGATGCTGGATATTTGAACCTGAGCTAATACCAGATATCCAAAATCCAAATCCAAATTCAGAACAGCATAGACAAAGAGTCGAGGGGACGAGGGGTGAGGGTCTGGAAGAGGCTCTGATAGACGTGGTGCCCAGTGTGTGGACCAGTGCAGTGCAGTTGGGAAGGGTGGTCTCTTTAATGAATGGTTATAGACTGATTAGGTAGCCATAGGCAGAAATACATGAATCTGAATCTCTGCCCGTGCCCTACAAAAACCCCAGCTCCAGATGGATCGCAGACTTCATGGTGAAAGGTGAGGTACTGAGATGGAGAAGGTGGAGGACATCTTCGTGACCGTGGAGTAAGCACAGACTTACCAAATCACTGAGCATATGGGAGCAGTTTATCAGGATTGTTAACAGTCCAACAGGATGCACGAAAACCCTTTACTAGGCACTTCACGCAGGAGGACCCCACAACTCGCCAGTAAGCACATGCAGACGTGCTCAGCTGCCTTAGTCTTCCCCACAATGGGAAGCACAAGACCGCTGAGGCATCACTGCACACCCGTGAAGGCACTTCAAGTAGAAAGACACATGCATTGGTTCTCAGGTCTGCCGTGACACGTTACCTCAAACTGGAGGCTTAGAAACAGCGAAGGTTTATTCTCTCATGGTTTTGGAGGCCCAGAGTCCAAGCTCAGGTGTTGGCAGTGCCGTGCTCCCTGTGGAGAAGCTCCTGGAAACCTTGTTTCCAGATTCTGGTGGCTGCAGGCATCCCCTGGCTTGTGGCCTCCTCACTCCAGGCTCTGCACTCCCTTCTCCATGTGTCTATCTCAGATCTCCTTCTGCCTCTTGCAGTTTAGGCCACCAAGGAAATCCAGGGGGAAGTGCTCCCTCTTAGAAGGTGATGTTCACAGGTTCCAGGGGTTAGGACATAGACGTGTCCGGGGCCACCATTCAGTCCAGTGCAGCAGACTGTGCCCCATACTGGTGAGATGTGGAGTAACTGGAATGCGTTTTCGTTGCCAGCAGAGTGTAGATTGGTATGACCACTTTGGGAAACTGGTGTAGTACCTGCCAAAGGCGAGCATACGTGCAGGTTTCCCCGCTGTCCAAAAGTAGAGCATGCCTATGAAACCTTCTGGAAGCTGAATAGGCTCCAGTGAAGAAACCATTACCATTACTTTATATGGAGGATTCTTTGAGTGTTCCCAGACCCAAAAAGTCCTCTCGCTGAGGCTTTTCTGAACCTCAGGACACACTGCTAACGCGTACGCACCGTGAACCAGGATGAGGCCCAGATGCTCACAGACGCAGTTCCAGGCCGTGGCAGCTGGATGCCGAGATGCTGAGTGTGGTGGTGGGGAAAGGGGCTCGGGGGCCACTCTCACGATGGGCAGTGCACACTGCCCCTGAAACGGCTTGCTGCAAAGGAAACTCTGAGCACTGTTTCCACTTTGTGCCTTTTTTCTGAAAAGCAAAAATCATCTTCGAATTTCTCAAAGAAAACAGGTACTAATGTAGATCTTCCATAAAGTTGGAATGACAGGACACAAACCCTCAAAAAGCGGGGGATATGTGTGTGCCCTGTGACCCGACCCTCCTCGTGTATGTGTATAGTCAGCAGAAATGCATATGTATGTTAATCAAAAGACACAGTCATGTTCAAAACAGCACTATTTGTCATACTCCTGAATGGAAAGTTCTCAATCCCTCTCAACATTAGAATGAATGGCAGATTATTCGTACAATCAAATATCTAGAGAGCAAGAAGAATGAATGGACTGCAGTTAGACACTTTAGCCTGGTCGGAGCTCAGAAACAATGTGTATACGCTCTACAGTTCCGTTTATAAAAGTTGGAGAACGGGAAGAGCTACTCGGGGTTTCAGAGCCGGCACAGTGACTTGGGAGAAAGGGTAATACCTGGGAAAGGGTGTGAGGAAGCATTTGGAGAGTCCTGGGTGGTCTGGTTCTTATGCGGGTGCCATTTGCGGTGCTCAGTTTGTGAAAGTTTCAGCTTTACATCCAGGACTCGTGTTGGGTTTTTTTTTTAATTCAATGTTCAATTAATTAACATATAGTGTATTACAGTTTCAGAGGTAGAGTTCAGTGATTCCTTGGTTGTGTATAACGCCCTGTGCTTATTACTTCAGGTGCCCTCCTTAATGTCCATCCCCCACTTACCCCATCCATCCCCACTCCCCTCCCCTACTTGTATGTTTTTCTATGTGAAAACAGTGATAAGCACTGGGAATTCTTGGGGTTTTTTTTTTATTATACTGTCTAGGACATCTCATTTGGACTAATGGAGTACCTTCATTTTGATATGTGCTGATTTTGATATTCCCTGAAGTTGGAGGGGTTTCATAGGGGTACCGGATTCTAACGTTCCTGAGGACTTTGAGTTGCAAGTGACAGCAGCCCAGATGGAACTAAAGCAAAAGCAGGGTTTGTCTCATGCAACGGGGAGTCTCAGAGGTGGAGCCACCCTCAGCGAGGTGATGCCGGAGGTCAGTCCCCCTTTGATCTTGGCTCTCTCCTCCCTCCCTCCCCATTTTGACTTGGCTTACCCTATTGTACTTGGCATGTGGAGACTCTCCGTTGTGATGAAGATGGCCCCGGCCGCACCTAGGTGTACGTCGTCGGCCTCTTGCCCAGTGGCACCAGTAAAACCCAGGGAGCACTGACTGGCCCAGGACAGGGGCGGCTAGGCCTGCCCCACACAAACGACATGTTCTTGCCTCACGGCACAGGTTCTGTTATCTGAAGGGCTGAGGGAAGAACGTGCTAGGCAGACCAGAACTACCCATTTCAGGAGTACGCGTGTCTTCTAGGCACGGCTGCTGGGTGATGTCCTTATTCAGACCGCGTGCCAAGCGGAGGTGGGTTTGTACCACGAACCGTTCTGCCACTTACCACATCGTCGCTGCGCTTGTCTGTATAAACCACACCTGAGGATACAGGTGTGGATGAGAGACTGCCTTTTCTAGGCCTTTCCCTTCCTGGCAGGTAAACATGCACTTAAGAGTTGAGACCTGAGCAAGAGCAGATAATACTTACCGTTTATGTTCCGTTTGGATTAGAGAACCGCACGGTGGAGCGCCTCTGCCGGAGTCCCGTGTCCCCCTGGCCTCCCTGCCTTGTCCGTGGTGATGCGTACCCTAACGTCACCTCCTCATTGAATGGAGAAGTTGACTTTGGGCTTGTCACCTAGTTTTTTATCAGCCCAAGAGCTAAGAATAGTTTCATATTTTTAAGTGATTGGGGAAAAAATCAGAAGAGTAACATTTTGTGATGTGAAATTCTAAGAAATTCAAATTTTTGTGGCCATAAGCGTAGTGTTTTTTAAATACAGCCCTGCTCATTGGTGTAGGTGCTGCCTGGCTGCTTTTGCAGTACACAGCAGAGCTGAATGGTCGTAACAGTGACAGTATGGCCTGTGAAGCCTAAAGCATTTACTGCCTGTTCATTTACAGGAAAATTTGACAACCCTTGATTTAAACATTGTTGGGCAGAAAGCAACTGATGAAAGCCATGCAACCTCGTCTATTCGAAATGAGGAGTTAATTATTTGCTGGGAAAGAATGAATATATAGTGCCCCCAACGACGCCCCCCTCACGTGAGCTGGACAGCACCTGTCTTTCAGCCCAGGCCACAGCAGGAAAGACATGCTGGCCTAGGGAAGAGGCGGGGGGGGGGGGGGGATGCTGTACAGAGACACAAAGCAGCCTCCCTACAGTAGAGGCCACCATCCAAAGTCCCTGTACTTTTATCAGAGTGAGTAGCATTCATCCCAGGTAGTTTAGATCAAATCATACTTTCTACTCTAGTTGCTTTATGAACTTTCCCAAATTTTTTGTCATCTCTGCGAAGGCTCTTGACCCCCAGGGCATAGGTGTATTGCCCGTGATAGCTGGTAGAGCACGTGCTCATTACTCTGTGGGGAATTACTGGGGGCCTCGAGAAATTCTAATCTCAAGCGCCTCTGCCAGGATGAGTGTTCCCCTTTTGAGTATTTTTAAAACAAAAAAATAGTCTAGCCTAAGTTCTACTTTGCCCTTTTCTGGGCTCTCCATTTGATGTAATTACAAAGATAATTGGCCAATTCCGAGCGGTACTCCAGTGATTACAAAGCAGTGGGTAGGGGGAAACCTTGTCGGATCACTCGCGCCCTGTAGCACTGGTTCGAAGTTGAGTGTGCACTGTTTTCTCACCCAACATGCAGTAGTTTTTTTTTCTGAAGTTACTAGTAAAGACCCTAAATTGAAGAGGTCACAGGTGTCAACCTAGAAATGGGAAAGTCTGCTGCTTGTAAGCCTGAGGAGGCGGCCGAGAGCGAAGGTGGCCTCGGGGCAAGAGTGCAGGCTTTGATGAGACTCCAGACTGCGTGGTCGTAATTGAGGGAGCGAGTCCGCTGTTGTCCGCTCTTGCTGTTTTTTGAGAGAAGCTAGAAGTGTGGAATTTTTATGTGACATCCCCTAATTTTTTTTTTTTTAATTTTAAGTAGGCTCCACCTCAGAAGGGGGGCTTAAACTCGTGACCCTGAGATGAGTTGCACGCTACCACCGACTGAGCCAGCCAGGCGCCTCACATCCCCTAATTTTTGAATACTAACAATTAATTGTAAAAAAATTTTAATATGTGCTAGCAAATCAAACATGGCCGTGGGTCAGATTTCACTCATTTGCCAGTTCACAACTTCTGTGGAAGAACTCATCATTATAAATTGTTTCCAACCTGTTTCTTTCCAGAGGAGAGACAGTAGCAATGAAATGAAGAAATATCTGTGTGTTTTATAGCTGGCTTGGACTGTTGGTCATTGTTGCTGAGGGACAGCTTCAATACATAATTTATGAAGCCTAGGGTGTGAAACACTCGCATCAGTGTCTACTCCCCTTTTCCATAGAAAACAACCATTTTTTGCCTGACCTGAATACTTCTAACAATAATGAAATGTCTTTACTTAAGAAAATATTTTGTGGGATTCATAGGAGGCATAAAGGGGGCTTGGGGGGGCACCCGAGTGACTCAGTCGGTTGAGCATCTGCCTTCAGCTCGGGTCATGATCTCGGGGTTCTGGAATCGAGCACTGTGTCTGGGGTTCCTGCTCAGCGGGGAGTCTGCTTCTCCCTCTGCCTCTCACCCTGCGTGTGCTCTTTCTCTCGCAAATAAATAAAATTTTATAAAAGGGAAAGGGGGTTGAAAAAGAAACTTAGAGTTCAGCATGAAATGATGTGTCTGCTAGAGAGCCACTTGAGTGATGACCTGCCCAAGTGCCCCAAAAGAATGAATGCTTCTTCAGGGACAGAGCAGAGGGGGATCGAGGCGGGAAAAGTGGACCCAGGAGAAGTAGGATTGAACAGATCCTGAAGTCAGGATGGTTGTAGGCAGAGTGCAGACGCAGCGGGCACTCACCAAGAAAGGGGCAGTGTAGCGGAGCTGGAGCTGGTCTCCCGGCAGATGGGGCGGAGGGCCCTGCGCCTTCAGGAGCCGCCAAGGAAGGGCGCTGTTGAGTTCTGCTACACGCCAGGCTCTGTGCTTCCTGACTTCCTGGAGACGTTATCTGATGTTGTCTGGTTGCACCTGCTGTGTGCACCCTCCCAGGGAGTTGAGACTTGGACAAGTTTGTGACAGGTGAGACACACGGCAGAGCTGGGGGTCAGACGGATGCCAGCCTGACCCCACGCAGCTTGCTGTCTAGGGAAACTGGGTTGCTGGGAGTAGATTATATATAGGGCACACAGGCTAGGTCTAGTGCTCCTTTCTGGAGCAATTCTACAGTAACGAAAACAGAAGTAATATGAGAACTGGGCGCTTTAGGAGAATGTAAAGAAATGTGTTGGAAGGAGGGGCAGCAAAACAGAAAAAATCTGTTAACGCAGCTGTGAAGTGATGAGCATCAGAATTTGGAATGGAGAAGAAAAGAGTATGGGACATTTCAAACTGAAAATGATGAACCTGGTGACTCAAACTCTAGGGCACAAAACAGAGGAAAGGAAGTTTAATTGAGGCGTATTTGCAGTTTATAATGGAGTCTGTGTTATATCCACTCACTGCTGTTCCTTTGTCAGAATTTTAATAATTGGTAATGAGTTTTCTTTGCAGTCTTAAAATATTTGATCTTGAGTTTCTTATGCCAACGAGAATTTCTTAGTTAAAAAGACTTGAAAAAAATTTTCTCAAGAGCTTGGTTAAGCTAATTAAAGCTGCATAATATCTTAAGGTCAAATAAGTGAGTGAAAACTTAAATTATCTTCAAATGAAAAGAATAAGAATTCATGAATGTTCACAATGCTATAGGTTTAGTAGGGGCACGATGGACTTTGAAAGTCATTCTCTTTGTTTTTTAGGAGATAAAGGAAAAGACACTGACCCAGCTGCTTCTTAGATATGTGACCTTGGCAAGTTATTACATCTCTTTGAATCTCCTCATTTCTGAAACGGGGACATCAGTAGCACCAAGAGAAACAGCACAGAGTTCCAGAGAGAAATAAAACAGGAGAAATGGTTCTAGGCCCACAGTCAGCTCTGAGTAACTGCTCAGTACCATCTTAGGGGAAAGAGCATAATTGGCTCTTGTTCTGATTACAAATAGAGTCAGAAACCACATTTTCTGAATTTTCTGCAATTCATAGACGTTTGTTTTTAAACTATACCATGCTGGTGAACTTTTCTGTTTATGTCTGATAATCTCATTCTTTACTGCCTTGACTTTGCAGCTTTATAATCCCACAGTATGGCAGTGAAGGAGTTGTTCTGCCTTCTCATTCCCTCACCTTCTTCCCTCCCAAGTGCCAGACTGATGGCCCGCAGAGTCCTCACCTTCTTCCTTCCCGAGTGTCAGACCAATGGCCCGCAGAGTCCTTACCTTCTTCGCTCCCGAGTGCCAGACCGATGGCCCGCAGAGTCCTTACCTTCTTCCCTCCCGAGTGCCAGACTGATGGCAGAGTCCTTACCTTCTTCGCTCCCGAGTGCCAGACCGATGGCCCGCAGAGTCCTTACCTTCTTCCCTCCCGAGTGCCAGACTGATGGCAGAGTCCTTACCTTCTTCCCTCCTGAGTGCCAGACTGATGGCAGAGTCCTTACCTTCTTCCCTCCCGAGTGTCAGACCGATGGCCCACAGAGTCCTTACCTTCTTCCCTCCCAAGTGCCAGATTGATGGCAGAGTCCTTACCTTCTTCCCTCCCGAGTGCCAGACTGATGGCAGAGTCCTTATCTGCCAAGAAGGTGCAACAGCAGGAAGGCAGGACTTTGGTTTTTCCACAGCTCCTCCATCTTTGCCACTGCACATTGGGATAAACTAAGATATCCTTTATGGTGGTGGTTCTTTTTTGTGTCTTCACAGAGAAGGTACATTTTGTGGCCTAAAGATGAATAAATAAGATTGTCTTTTTTTTCTTCTTCTTTTTAAATAGCCTGTGAAATTCTTTGTGCTTTTTACCTGCCAAGGTAATGGTTGTTTCTTTGTTTTATAAGAAAGCTCAACTTATGAAAATCATCGTTAATTTGCTGCTGTGCAGGGCAGTTTGGCTTGGGGAAATTGCTAGTCCTGCATGTTTTTTAATTTTGTTGTTCAGAAACAGGTATTGTGAATAAAAGCTTGGTGGTCATATTCTAATCTGTGACTATTTTTTTAAAAGAATTAGAATATTTCCCTTTTCTGGGTACTTGTGATTGCCGGCCAGATGCTGAAAGTTTTATCTGTGCCACTGAAGAAGGTCCCTTCAAGTCCCACCTTCTCAATACCATTGTAATGTCATTAATAGGCACCGTAGGATAACGGTGGTTTTGAACAAATGTGTTTCTTAATCTCTCTCTTTTATTTCCTCCCTGACAAAAGCCTTTTTAAAATAGTTTTTTCCTAATTGGCCTCCACCTCCATGAAATTTTAATTCCGCAGATATACTGTATTTCTCTTTATGTATTCCATATATATCTGTGTTTTATACATAGAGAGGTATTTTGTGTGCCTCCTTCCCCCAAAGAGTTGGTGTTTGTCCCCTGGATGTGATACCGTCTACATTGGGAATGCACGATTTATAGCAGTGGATTTTCAAAACTTTTGGTTTCAGGACTTTCATATTCTCTGAAATTACTGAGGATCCTGAAGAACTTTCATTTATGTGTGTTATATCTAGTAATATTTATCCTATTACGACCTAAAGCTGAGAAAAATTGCAAAATATTAATTTTTAAAAATATTTTATTAAAAATAACCATTCCTTCCCTCAGCCCTGCCATTACCACCAAAAAGGTTTAGTGAGAAAAGTGGCATCATTAGACATTTTGCAAGCAACAGGATTCTCACAGTTGGCTCTGCATTGAATCTGTTACAGAAGAAAAGCTGACGCCCTACAGATGGGTCATTGGAAAAGGAAGGGGGTGTCGTAACCTTCTCAGATACTAGAGACACTACACCAAGACTTGGCAATCTGTAGCTTCTTCAAGAGTTAGTTGCAGTCTAGAATCTCAAACTGTATATAAAAACTTTTGTCCCATTACTTTAAAATTCACTGGTCTTTCACTTTGAATGGATCCTTTGTAGATGAGTGATTTTATGCCATCATACATTGGTCACTGGGAAATGCTGGTTCTCGGACTTAGACAGATCTTCCAGATGTTGGTACAGTATCAGCCACTCACATGTCATAATGTCGTTACTGATCTTACCAGAAACTCTAAAATTTGGAGATACTTGTCAAGCTTTTTTTTTTTTTTTTTTTTTTTTTTGGTTGAATGTGGTCCCTGGCAGTAAATACTGTTATTTTTCTTAAAGTGACAGGCTCACTTTGTTCATTTTTGATAAAATGTCTGCTGTGTACAGAAGTCTAAATAACCAAACTTTGCCAGTTGTTCCTTGAAATGAAAAACCTCTTCCATGAAAAAAGTGACCGGGGCAGCTTGCAGCTTGAGCAGCTGGGCAAGTGTCTCTGCTTCCTGCTGTCTTCACACTTCTGTCTGCAGCAGGAGCACTCTGCAGACTTCCAGAGTCACCCAAAATACTACCAAGACGTGTGTTCAGGCTCCAGATTTAATAAAGCTAGTTGTGTTGCTGTGAGAATGTCGCGAAGGGGGATACAGCTAATATTGGGGCTGTTCTCCTGATTGGGCTCCTTGATAGTGCTCCTGGCCTGTGACCGCTAGCGCACATGGCAAGACGGTGGAAAGGGGCCAATAGCTAGTTAGCGTTAGTATGGAAACGGTTCTGACCTCCCTAGGGGTCCACAGAAGCACACTTTGAGAAACGCTGGTTTAGAACAAGAGCTTTGAGCCAGACTGCCTGACTGAGTCGAGCTCCATCCCTTATTTGCTACATGCGTGACCCTGAGCAGTTACCTGATAACCAACACCACACTGTCGCCTGGGAACAGAGGCCACAGATCCCCACACAATGTTTCCCATTAGTTTCTCTATCCCATCTTTGGTTTTTGTTTTTGTTTTTGTTTTTTTTTTTCATTTGATACGTATATTTATAGAACTACGAAAGTAGCCCATATAGAGAGCAGAGCAGCCAAGATTGGATTCTGAAGTGATTTGCCGGCATGGTGTAAGAAAGAGGTTTGTCAAAATCCCAAATTGTATTCCCAGGCTAAAGGTTTAAATAGTCTCAGTAATTCTAGAATAGTTCTTTTTAAAGGCAAATGCAAAACCTGCTGCCTTGTTTTGTAATCCTGTCAAATGCATTATTGTTCTTAGTTCTGAAATTTGCGTAATTACACCCCCCCACCCCAACAGTCAATTTAGGTAAAGAAAAAAATCTGTCCGTGAGAAACACTGAATGCTTTCCTTCATTGTTGATTGATTCAGGGCAACTTTAGTGGCAAAACCTTGTCCTCATTTGGTGGTTCTTATCCCTTAGGGTCTTTGCATAGACTCGTCTTTAAATATACCTACACCCATTTTGGAGTAACCTTCATTTCATTTGGAAGGGTTTTGGGTTTTTTTTTTAATAGTCTGGTATTACCTTCTGTCATGTTATTCACGCCAAAGGATCCCTCACTCTGCGGGGGAAACAGCACACGGGGCTCTTCCATCTGCTGTGATTGATGACTGCCTGCGTGTGGTTTCCAGACAGCCCTGCGTCATGGCCGCTCTTTCATCTTAAATAACGATTTCATTCCCAATTAAGCAAGTTGTACCTTCGTTTAAGAGAATTCTAAAAGTTCAAAAAATGTACAAATGAGAAAGCACCATTAGCTTTGCCTTGGATACGTTCTTTCCTGTCCTTCTTGAGGATCGTAGATTCTCTTTGTCCTAATTGACAACATATCATATAAACATTTCATGTTCTGTCTTTTCATTTGTTACCAGCATTCTCCTCTGCCTAAAGGTCTACTAAAATGTTTCAGTAACCCATAACTTTTGAAAAAAATTCATTTTCCTGATGTTGAGCATGTATTTGAAATGTACCGACATTATAAATAGTGCTGTGGAGCACATCCCTTGTGTGTGTTGGTCTTTTTTCTGGTTATTCCCTAGCTATTGTGTTGAAGACCCTCACGGGGAAATGACTGGTTCTGAGGGCAGTTTTGTAAGGCTCTTACAGTGAATTGCTGCATTGTTTGCCAGAAAGTTTGGACCAGTTCCTCGTTTCCCCCACATTCTGCCCATTTCTTCCTGTCTTCACAAGCAATGGTGTTCTGTAAAAAGCTTTTTAAACAGAATAAATTATACAAGTATGCTCAGTGAACTTTGAGCAAAAGTGTTAATGCTTAGAAATTAATACTATAACCCATAGCAAAATGTATAACGTATTGCTTACTATTAGTAGTCCAAACTGAACTGGCCTTAAAGAGTTTTCCTTAACATTCTGGTGGTGTGGAGTCTTCCGAAGAGACGTATCCCTAGAGTCATTCACATTGTCTAAGCCAGTACAGACCTTCTTGTGTAGAGAAGGGTGGAGATAAAAGTTCATTTTTTTTTTTTCTGTCTACCTTAGCTCTAGGTCCTGAGACAGGTGTATAGAATGATTTAGGGCGGGAGTGTATGTAGGTTGTTTTTTTTTTTTTTTTTTTTTTAGTCATATAAAGTAAGTGTGGATAATGTGTGGCTGCAGTGTGTCTGGGAGTTTTTTACTAATTCTGTGTAAATTTCAGGTGTGCAACAGAGGAACATGGCTCAAGAAACTAATCACAGCCAAGTGCCTATGCTTTGTTCCACTGGCTGCGGATTTTATGGAAACCCTCGTACAAATGGCATGTGTTCAGTATGCTATAAAGAACATCTTCAAAGACAGAATAGTAGTAATGGTAGAATAAGCCCACCTGGTAAGTAATTCTGTCAAAACCCAGCAGTATTCATCATTGAGATAGATCTGGATAGCACAATACACCGGATACTTTTTCCTACTCTCACATTGTGCTTGTATTACCACATTTGTGTCAGGAAAATCCCTCCTTATCTGTCTTCATTATCAGTGGTATCCTTACCCGTTGAAAATAACCAGAACAAATCCATTCCACAGCCTTACTTGCTGTCCTTCAGAACTCTGTTCTCTTATGAAAACACAGGCATACTCCAGGTAGATATAGGTATCTGGGTGAGTGAGGTGTATAGGAGGGGAGGGTTCATGAGGACCTTGGTTATTTTATCTGGGATGACTCTTGAAGCCGAGATAGTTGTAGAAGGGAAGCGTGGGTTGCAGGGGCCACAGCTGCCTTTGGAGAGAGCTGTACACTGAGGAAGGGAGGTGCCTCAGTGTGACGGAGCGTAAGGGGCGTTCAGCACCAGCTCACCTGGGTTCTGGGTGTGTTCGGTGTGTGCGAGGATTCTTCTGGGGTTGTGGAGGTGGGTTTTTGTGTCTGTGGGTGTATTGGAAGGATCAGGAGGATTCAGTGCGGGCTTCACAGAGGCGTAGCAGTGAAGGCTGTTACTTAGTTGATGTAAAATTCTGCATGGGGGCTTTCTCATTGTTGCTTCGTGTTCAAGCCAAAAGCTAGAACCATTTAATCAGAATTTTCCCAAATTTTCTCAAGGCCAAAATCAAACGAATATAAATTATTTTTTAATTAAAATCACCATCTACATTTCTGCCTTATGAAGAACAGGGGGAAGAATGACCTAATGTACTGAGCACAGATTTCAATTCTGAACTTAGGTTTGCCTTAACTGCTCCATATTTTGTTTTAAATATTTTGTGTACTAGTACTTGGAAGATGTGTGTGAATTCAAGGGTGTGAGTGACCTGCAGTCCTGAGAAATAGGAGTTCACTTTATTAGTACATACAGTTTGTATGTGGTTTCTTTCTTGGTTTAAATTACCTTTTTTCCACTGGAAAATTACTGAAAATTTTTAAATAAAAGTAACGAAGCAGCATATTACAGGTATTGTCAAACAAGATTTGTTTACTCTATGTCACGTGTAGGTGTTCTCTATTTTAGACAAGGTGTTGGACTGCCCAGAGCACAGAGTCCCTAATACGCAGTGTGGTTGTGTTGCAGCAGCTTCTGTCAGTAGTCTCTCGGAATCATTACCCGCCCAGCGCGCAGACGGCGGTGTCCCAGACGCTCAGTCCCCGCTAGACTCCACGTCTGCATCTGTGCAGCCAAGGTAAGATGCGGGCTCCGAGTGGCGGTTGGGAAGCTAGTGACATAGGAAGCACACATTCTCTGTCTCATTGGTGCCGTGAAGGAGAAGGTCAAGTCTCTGTAGGGTTAACCGGCCCAACACTGGATCTGGCTCACTACTGACCAGTTAGAAGAGGCTTCTTGTGTTTACTTTGGGAAGGAGCGGGGAAGGTGTCTTTTAAGTTCCCATTTCCTTTGAGACAGCCTTTCTTTTATTTCTCCTCCTAACATGTCCCACCCCCGAAGGCCTGAATTCAGACGCTGGGCTCTACCCAGGGCCGGTGTCTGCGGGGGGCCGTGCCCGTGGCACAGGCTCATCTCGGCTCTCCGCTTCCTGGCGAGGGCCGTGCCCTTGCTTTCCGTTCTCGCTGTGAAGTCCTGCCACGTAGAAGCCTGGAAACACAGAAATACTTGCTCCACTTGTCCTCTGCTGTTAGGAAACAAGGATGATGTTTCTACTCTAGTCCTTTTCCCAGTTGGTGATGGGAGACTCCCAGTTCCACTGCGCCAGCGTGTCCTTTCCAGCGCAGTACCTGGGCTCCTGCAGCCGGGCGTGGCCGCGCTGACGTTCACGTGGTGAGGTCACGCACAGAGACCACTCGGTGTCACTCTTCTTGCTAACGCCGTGAACTTCTGGTGCAGACTGGTCTCTGGCTTCCTGGAGCTCTGGTTAATGCGGAAGTTACCCGCCAGTGTCTCCGTGTCCATTCTTGTAACGATGTGCTTAGACATGTTGAACTTGTGCTTATGACGTCACTCTAGTTACTGTTCCTGCATGGAGATCATTTTGTAAATCTACCTATTTTTGCTTTTCTAGCCCTGTATCAAATCAGTCACTTTTATCAGAATCTGTAGCATCTTCCCAAGTGGACAGTACATCTGTGGACAAAGCAGTACCTGAGACAGAAGACCTGCAAGGTTTGCATATGAGCTAACTCAATTCTGTCGCTCACGTAACGGTTGAGGGTTGCCGGCCAAGCGCTGTCCTCAGAGCATATATTCTTTTAAGTTGCCTGTCTGGAAGGAATTTTTATATTTCTTTATGAGCAGAATATTTCATATCTTCAAGTATTTAACGGACAGAAATGTTGGGAGCCACTTACCTCTGATATATAATTATGTCATCAAAGTAAATGTAGAAAATTGTAAATTTGTTTAGTTTGAGAACTGAGTGAATGAATAGTGGTATTATGCTCTTCTCTTCTACTGTTATTTTTACCAATTTAACCTAAATATTATTTCCCTGCCAGCAGCGACAGCTGTGGCTTAGGAGGCACCTCTTGTCTTTTGACTCAGGTTGTTAGAGAGACTGTTGGACTTGACTGGCGGTCATCCCTCTCTCCCCGTGTGTGGCTGCGAGGGCAGCTGTCAGGTTTGGTTTCTCATCTTCGCAGTACGGTGCCTCTTATTCTTGCCCACACTTTTTCCTTTCCCATCATGTGGGTCAGAGTGATGTAAGAAGGCTTTCTCGGGGGGCAGAGGTGGTAGAGAGACTGAGGAGGTTGGTAGATAGCGTGCGCTTGTGTGGAAACGACTCACTGAAGAAGGACGTCCGCTTAGGAAAGGCAAGCCTGCGGCTGAGCCCACTGTATGACAGAGAGAAAAGATACCTGGACCGGGGAGACCTTCCCTCAAACGTGGTGTTCACGTGGTAGTGACAGATATATCTGGTAATCTTAGCTTAAGTTTGCTGAAGTTTAATTGTGGCTGAGGTGGCTAGTTCCCCTTGCTCTGCGTTCATGCCCAAGAAATGATTATTATAATTTGCCTGTTTGTAGATTTTGCTATAGCAAGAAAATATACTGTCTGGCCAACATCAGTATTCTCTTCCATGTAGCATATTACTGTAAATTAATAAATATTATAAGTGAGAATTTTTTTCCATTAAATAGAAAAATTTTAGGAAGGGCAGAAATAGAAAAATCCCTAAGATTTAGTTATCCCTGGGGTGTGGGAAGTAGGAGAAGGGTAGTAAAGCTTTCAGGTTTGTGATGGCGGCAGTGGCCAGCTGACCTCGCAGAGGTGGTGTCGCCAGACAGGATGTGCACACAGTAAGTCGGATGGGGTCACGTTTCAGAATTAGCTCCGTTGGAGGTTGTCGATAGATAATTGGTATTCAGATGTGTGCTGAGTATTATATCTGCGATTTGGAAGTCCTTGGCATGTTGAAAAATGAGGTCCTAAAATGAGGAGGAGCGAGTTGGAGGACGAGTCAGCAAAGGAAGAAGTCATCTGGGCCCTGGTTAATTTCAGCCCACAGGTGCCCATGTCAGAGAGTTTCTAGAAGCAAGGGTTGCTTACCAGTTTGGGAAGAGACCCCAGGGTGGGGTCGTCTGCTTTGGTAACCGGCCGGGTGTCTACTTTCTTCTGTATTGCTCCATTTGCATCCCTCGGGGAAATTGATTTAGATGGGAAGATCATCCCAGATGGAGAGGGTTCATGAGTAGCAGCAGTGCATCTCAGCCAGCATTTTCTAACATTCTTTATTGGAGTTTTCAGATGAGTGTCCTTGAAACAGCTTCTCTCTCCGTAGGTATGCTGCTTATAATTAAGCTTGTTGTCACCAGGTGGGTGATGCTGCTTTCATTTTGTCCTCGTGGCTCTGAAGAATTTTTCTCCTCTTTGAATGAGAATGTAGCATATTACAGCGTGTTTCTCATGTAATTATTCTTTTTGCTTTAACAAGTAGCAGTACCTCACATAGTCACACTTAGGAATATCAGATTTTCAATTCACAAAAGCTAGTTTTAAAAACATTTTTTAAAGTGTTTTGGTGCCCTTTACACCATCATACTTGATTGCCGTACTGCACATTGTGGTTCACTTTGGTTAACCTCTCAGTCCCTGAGATCCTGAACCTTAGTAAAAAGAAATGGAATTTGGATCAAAGGTTCTGTTTTCTTTTTTCCTCCCTCCCTCCCTCTCTCTCTCTTTCTTTCTTTTGTTTTTTAAAGATTTTATTTATTTGAGAGAGAGTGATAGCATGTGTGAGCAGGAGAGGGAGAAGGAGATTCCCTGCTGAGCGGGGAGCCCGTTGCAGGACTCGATCCCAGGACCCTGGGATCATGACCTGAGCCAAACGCAGGCGCTTCACCGACTGAGCCACCCAGGCGCCCCAGAGATTCTGTTTTCATATGTTGACACCCCCACTTCTCTGAGCCATATTTTTATTAAATTTAAAAGAGAATAAGTAATAGCCACATCCACCTTACAGGGTGCGTGCCAGAAGTCAGTGAAATGATGGAGGCAAAATAGGTTTTATGCACCACAAAGAATATTCTTAGTCTGTTCAGTGCCATAGGGATGTGGCAGTTACAGGAGGCTTAGGGTAAGAGAGGCTTGTGAAGCTTCCAGCAGTAGCACAGGATGAGGTGCTGAGCCCTTCCTCAGTGACACATTCTAGGAGGACTGAGTTATTGTCAGAACGGTGGACGGGCATGCCGCCCGGAGTGGACACAGTGAACTAGATCCCTCAGACTCCCAACTCTTGGGATCCTGACTTCACACAGAGTTGTGGACAGCTTGGTGGCTCAGAACAATCCAAGAGAAACAGTCCCATTAGACTAATTTGAGAAAGCTGTCTGGATTAAAAAGAAAAGATTTCTTCTAGTTCTAAAGGCTGGGCGAGAAGAGCCAAACAGTCTTGGAAAAAGTAGAACAGAGCTGGAGGAAGACCAACAGTTCCTCGTTCCAAAGCTGACCACGAGCTACAGTAACTGGGACTACCGGTGCAGGCATGAGGACGCTCCTGTGGATCGCGGGGTAGGACCGGCGTCCAGAAATACACTCCCACAAGCACGGGCAGTTGAGTTGCAGCACATGTGCCGAGATCATCCAGTAGGGGAGGAGTCAGCTTCAGCAGATGATGCTGGCAAGTTAAAAGAGTAAAACTGGACTTCTACTCACACCTTACACAAAAGTTTACCCCAGAATACTAGAATACAGGAGCCAAAACTGTAAAACATTTAAAAGAAAAACCGGCATAAGTCTCCATGACCTTGGCTCAGGCAGCACTTCCTTAGGCGGGGCCTCTGGAGCACAAGCGACCAGAGGAAAACAGACATGTTGAAACCTGTTTGCTTCAAGGGGCACCATCAAGAGCGCAAACATTTTTTCCCCACAGAAGGGGAAAAAATATTTGTGAATCATATATCTGATAAGAATATATAAAGAATGTTATAATCCAGTAATAGAAAGACCAGTTTTTTAAAGGGCAAAGGATTCGAATAGATGTAGATATGCAAATGGTCAAGTGTGAAGGATATGGAGAAATTAGAACCCTAATACATGGTCGTTGGGGACGTACCATGGTGCAGCCACTGTGGGAAACAGTGTGGCAGTTACATGTTGAATTCAAAAAGTCCCAAGAGTTACCCGTATGGCCCAGAAATTCTATTCCTAATTCCTGTGGGATTGGAAACATGTGTCCACACAGAAACGTGTGTAAGAGTGTTCATAGCAGCATTGTTCATAGTTACCAAAACATGGAAACAACCAGCTGGCCATCGGCAGATGACTGGATCAACGAGATGTGGGCTGTCACCCCCTGGAGCATTCCTTAGCCAGGAAAGGAGTCGAAGCTCTGCTACCTGCCACAGCAGGGGTGAACTTTGGAAACACGCGGAGTACAAGAAGCCAGGCACAAAGGCCACAGGTCGTGTGGTTCGCTTATACGAGACGCAGGTGCGGCGAAGAGGGCTCTGCGGGCGCACGAACTGTGGGTGCACAGGCACACGGTGGGCACGCGCGCCCTCGGGGGCAGCGGGAGCCGCACTTGCTGGGGGCCAGTTCGGCAAGGCTGTGTTGGAACAGAAGCTGAGAAGGTTGTTTAAAGCAAGTCATGGAAGATTCCTGAGGTACTTGGTTCTAATGGACAGGGGAGAGAGGCTTGTGAAGGCCGGATGCTTTTTTTTAAAGATGACACAAAGTTGTATTTTAAGAAGATTAATGTGACGCTTCTTCGCCCCCAGATAGCTGCTAATAGAACCTGCTCTCCTGCGCAGAGCTGCTTCGTCCAGAGAGGTGGCCGCTGGTCTTGGGCAGCTGTTGAGCACTTCAGATGGGGCTGCTCTGAAATCAGTTTAGTACATCTTTGTTTGCTAGTAGTGTAACGTATGCATCGGTTTCTGAGTATCAAAGACTGAGTATCAAGAGAAATATCTCATTAATACATTAAATACTGATTACATTTTAAATGATACTATATATTAACTTTGCCTTTTTATACTATTTAACACAGTGGCTGGAAAACAGAAAATTAAATCTATGGCTTGGTATATTTTTTTGGACCCTGCTGTACTATAAGGCCTATTTTCTCTTGAATATTTAAAATTTCTCATTTTATAAAGAAATTTTGAGCTAGGAGTAACTTAAAGATCATTTGGTTCAACCCCTCATTGTGCATGAAATGAAGTACAGAGAAGGAAAGTGAATGTTCTCGCAGAGGGTCGTTGGAAAAGGCTATGTTCAGTAATTGTCTGTCGAAGGGCTTTCGGTGTCAGCACTGGGTGTGAGTGATGAGCAGAAGCCCCCGAGCACCGAGCTTTGTCTGACCCTCGGGGGGTTCTGGGAGGACTGGTCCTGCTGTGTGAGAAAGACGTGCGCGCTACATTACGCTCGGCCAGTGTGCACGCTACATTACTGTGTCTGCTGTCTGATGACTCCTGGGCTGCCCATTAGTATTACTCACGTGTCTTAATATGCTTCCAAACAGAGGTAATGCTAAATAGTTTATATATTTACTGTTATATTTGTGTATTTTTTTAGCAGGACCTAGAGCAGAGGGTTTGTGAAGTACCTTAAAATTACTGGCCAGTAGACTTTGTCTAGTTGGGATTCCCATTAAAAATTGAGTTGACTTCCCAGCCTTCAGGACCTTGAGGACCGGCAGATAGAACGTAGGCGGCTGCCTGTCCTCAGTCATTAACAAGCAGCTGACCTTGTGTCCAGTTCTCCTGTCACACTGGGAGAAACTGCCTAGTTCTGAGGACTCTTCTTATTTTGGCTTCAGGTTCAATATGTTTATGGCCCTTTTAAAAGATGGAATTGTTTCCTTTTATATAATTAAGAGTTGGTAAGGCATGCTTTGGTCCTAAATCTCACATATAAGGAAAATTTTGTGGGAAAAACATATAAGGGTAATTTCTGGGAACCCTAGGCGTTCACCCAATACTAGATCGTCTTGCCCATGATCTGATTTGGTGACTGTTTAAATTCAGGCTGGCAGTCAGTAGTTTGAGGCCAGCGAAGGTCGCCTTAGTCTCATGGGAGCATCAGTGGACGATGATCAGCCTCAGATGCTAGCCCTCGCTCGTAAACTCTCGGGCTGCCTTAACTCTACAGGCTTCGCGTCTGCTGCGGACAACCACTAGGGCTGAGACTTGTGTACGCAGTAGTGCACACCTGTGTGTGTGGCAGGGAAACGTATTTTTCACTCTTGTCCCTTTCCAGATTCCAAAGTTTGTGCCTCAGTAATTCACCCGGTTTTGTTAAAATTTTCTTGGAGTAGTGCTGTTACTGCTGTTTAAGCATTGTTCATATAAGTTTATATGAATATCACAGTTTCTTGGGAGAACAGGTTAGATGTTATGGCTTATAGATTTCAAAGACAATAAACAGATTCTCTTCTGATGGCAAGTTAAACTGTTTTTGAGCTCTTTACATATAGCAAAATGTTATTTGATAGTGGTCTAAGGGCTGTGGATAAAACAAGTAAGCAAGACATTCAGCCCCTACCTTCATGAAGTTCACATTCTGAGGATATTTATTAATAAAAGGTTTTATGTGTCCATAATCTGTTTAAAATGTTTATAAAATGTTTATATTAGCATAACTGTCTCCCATCTGGTTTCAGAATTTCTAGGTGGAGTAATCAGTCATAGAGTTGTTCATTCGTGCATATTTACTTGTTAGTTTGTCGTGTTTTCTCTTTGTCGTATTTTGTTAAAATGGGAGGTAATATAGTTAAAATAAGCAGGTTGGAATCCATTCCACCAAATGCTTGAGCATCTGCTGTGTGTAGTTCACTGTGGTGGGTGCTGGAGATTCGTATGGGAAGTACGGTACCGCCCGTTCTTGGTGGGGCACGTGACTACCGTGGGTGAGCGGGTTTTGTGGCGCGCCTGCCCCGCGGTCGGGGTTGCTAGGACAAACGCTGTTGCAGGACTGGAGAGGACAGGCGCCTGCGCTGGAGGAGCTCACTGCTAAGCCAGGTGAAGACCAGGAGGCTGTGACAGTAGTGCAGGCACTACTAGTGGGAGCATGGGAAGGTCCCTGTTCTAAGTTGTTGGGTGGACGATGGAGTAAGGGTTGATGGTGTGAGCTTGAACAAGAAAGACCGATTCAAGTAAGCCAGGGAAAGAGTGGGACAAGAGGGGCATGGGAAAGCATTCCACACAGAAAGGCTGTTGATAGAAACCCAGAGATCAGAAGACTTGGTGTGCTTTGGATGAGTTGTGAATGGGCCAAGCAAAGGGCCGGCTCCGCCGTGGTTGAGCAGGGGAGTCCTCGAGGACTAGATGCTGAGAAACTCCAAGATGGTCAGAACTGTGGAAAGTCACTGCTTTAGAGCAAGGTGGCATGTGCTCTGGGTCACGTGACAGACTCTGACTCCGGTGACAGCGTCCAGGAGGCCCAGGGGACTAGGGACAGGAGGGTTCACATTGGTTCGGATGCAGGCATGGTGATTTGCAGCTGGCCTTGACTTTGCTACTTACCTGTGTCAATTTATTATCCTAATTATAACATTGTAATAAATTTATCACATTTTAAAGGTTTTATGTGAAACATTCTGAGAATTTTAAACATAGTGTTCCACCTAATCTTGGTTTCAGCTCTTTTTATCCTTGTTCTCTGAGAAATCGACATAGGTCTGACCCCAGCAATATTTCAGAGTTGGCATGTGGCCATTTTCTTACACACTCCCTTAGAATACCCAACTAGTATTTGCGTGAGGGTCAAATACATAATTATTAGAGTCACTGTTAACATACCAGTGTATATTCTAGATTTTCTGTGTTTGTGTGTGTGCGCAAGTGTGTGCGTATGCATGTGTGTGTGCATGTGTACGTGCACAGATTCATAACGTAGGTACAAACATTTAATGAAAAGGGTGTTGTATTATGTAATCTACTTTGTGACTTAATGTAAGCATCTTTCCATGCTAACGGATTCCTCAGTTATCCTCACAGTAACAGATCACTGAGGGTGGGGTGGGGGGCAGCCACCACCCAGTATTAAAATCTTCCTGAATAATTAAATCTTACCACCTTCCTGTTTTTGTCAGCTTCAGTATCAGATACGGCACAGCAGCCGTCTGAAGAGCAAAGCAAGTCTCTTGAAAAACCAAAACAAAAAAAGAATCGCTGTTTCATGTGCAGGAAGAAAGTGGGACTTACTGGTAAGGGCCTAAATCCAATGGTTTAAACTTAAGATTGTATTTTAAAATAATGCACGGCTTACTGTTCCTGGCTTCAGTGGAGATCATTTTTGTTCCCATGAGAGTTAATACTGGATACACTTCAGCATCTGAATTTTCTTAAATGAGGTAGCTTTAATTATATCACCAAAAGTGAAATGAATAGATTTTCTTTTAAAAATTCGTTGCGCTGGGTTTGCAAGCATTAGGCCGGGCAGGTGACAGTTCCAGGTATGGAAAGGCATGGCTCGTGCCGTGGCAGAGCCAGAGTTGGGGAGCGAGGGGAGTGGTGAAGTCCTTGCAGGCCGAGAGGTGCTTTCTCTGTGCACAGCGGCTGATGGCGGCGCTCGTGAGGGCCCCGTGCGTTAGCCCTCGTGATGCGCCGACCCCATGCCGCCGCGTGGCCACAACAGAGCCGTGAGACGGTATTGTTACGAGGAGAGGAAGAAAAAAATATTTGAAGTATTATTTAAGTATTTAGCAAATAAAGTAGATTGAGTGCAGTCAGTGGATTACTTTGGGAGTTCAGGGACAGGTGTCCCAATTGATTTGTATAACAGAAGAGGAGAGGCCCATCGCGGAGAGCGTCATGGAGGCGGCCTATTTCAGCTGGGTCTTGAAAGATGAGAAGGACTTAGATGGAAACAGGGCCATTTCAGGCAGAAGGACTAGCTTGAACAAAAGGTCGGAGAAAGGAAAGAACGGGGCACGTCGAGGGGCCCGAGCTGGAGAGGGCAGCTGTAGCACATGGCCTGGGAAGAGGGGTGTCCACTGCCACGGCAGACAGGGGAGCTCAGAGAAGGCTGCTGCCCCACGGCGGGGAGCAGGCGCAGCTGGAGAGGATTCCCATTTATTATTTGTTGTGCGCCCGGCTTTGTGCTGAATACACCGCAAGAGTTTGACTTGGGAGCTGAGAAGAGGAGATGAGATTTTAGGGATCTCCAGAAGGTTTCTCTGGCCAAAGAGCAGGCTGTAGAGGGTGGAAAGTGGAGTACAGTCTGGTATCAAAGGTGTTGAAGACTGGCCCGTACTTTGGCAGATGGGTTTATGTAAAGAATACAAGCATGAATGAGTCAGGGATTCTAAAATACACATATTTAGTATCAAATATAGTCTTACTACATCTCAGAAACTCTGACTTCATGATTGAAAGGCTGAGACTTAGTAACTTTCGTCTTGTCCAGCCCGTCAGCCTGGTGTTGCTATTGGCTTCATTTTCCACTCATGAAGCTACAGAATATGTTCCTGAAGCAAAAACAAAATGCAGTAGAGGACGCTGCCATCAGATGTCAGCATTCGAAATACTGATTCCTCTGCTCCATTTCCGACAGTTCTATCCTACCATAAAATCTTAGTTTTGGGAAGCAGGACCGCTTTGATACAGACTATCCTCTCTCTCTCTCCCTTTCAGCTTCAACTTCTTGGGCATTTCCCTAAAATAAATAGCATTTATTCCATGTTTATTAAATGTTAAGCACTTAACACATTCGTCATTTAATCCCTGCAGTAACTTATTATTCCACAATTACAGCTGCGGAAACTGAGGCTCAGAGAAGCTAAGTAATTTGCCTGCATTAGGAAGCGGCGTCACGCTTAGGCGCCACACTCCAGACCCTGCTCTTCCTCAGCCCGCAGGAGCCCGGTGGCCTCCGCACTGGGGGTCCGCCCGGGAGGCCAGGGTGGATTCTGTGCTGTTTCCTAACAGTTCTGCCAGAAGTCTCGCTGCACCTCTCTTACATTTTAAGGTTGCCTTCTGACAGTGTGCTTGCTTATTTTCAAATTTAGAATGTGATTTGAGAAATATCTTCCATCCAGTGGAGCAGTCCTGATTTTGATAGGAAGTAATTGTAGCCACGTCACAGGTAAAGAGAGTGAGCTCAGAGAAGCAGCTGGGATCTGCTGTGGTACAAACTTCTATTTGTAGATAAGGAATAAGAAACGAAGCCATCAACTAGTGAATTCCGAGAATGTTATTAGGTCCTGAAACTGTCTGGAATGATTCTTGAGATGGCTGCCCTAAATACATGATATTTTTTACCATTAATGATATTAAGGAACTTACCAGCTAGACCTTCCATCCAACTCACGTGTGTGTACTGATCCGTTTTCAGGGTTTGAATGCCGGTGTGGAAATGTTTACTGTGGTGTACACCGATACTCCGATGTACACAACTGCTCTTACAATTACAAAGCTGATGCTGCTGAGAAAATCAGAAAAGAAAATCCAGTAGTTGTTGGTGAAAAGATCCAGAAGATTTGAACTCCTGCTGGAATACAAAATCCTTTGACCATCTGCAAACTAAAAATTGACTTGAGGTTTTTTTTCCTAGTCATTGGGAATGTAGAGCAATGTATCTTGCATAGACCTTTTAATCATGCATGTCATCAGAAGAATAGATTTTTGTTTTTGTTTTGAAAATGACTCTGAACATTTATTTCCATTGCAGTTTCTGTGGCTGAAAAGACTTAAGTAAACTTTACAAGTATTATCCTTTTAAGATCATTTTAATTTTAGTTGAGTGCAGAGGGCTTTTATAACAAACGTGGAGAAATTTTGGAGGGCCGTGATTTTTCCAGTATTAAACATGCATGCGTTGATCTTGCAGTTTATTTTTCTCATTGTGTGTGTCCATAGCTTTTCTCTGCAGCACGATCTCTGTCGATGGCGCCCCTCAGGGCCCGACTAGTTACCAGTCACTGAATGTATCTTCATCCTTACGGCTGCTTCTGGGTTTTCATTAACAAAGGTTCTACATATGTTAGCATATAGTTTCTTTGCACCCACTATTTATGTCTGAATCATTTGTCACAAGAGAGTGTGTGCTGATGAGATTCTAAGTTTGTGTGTTTTTAAATTTTTTTTTGAGCGAGGGAAGGAAAAGCTGTATGCATTTCATTGCCGACTGCAGGTTTCTTTCAGATTACGTTCATCGGTCTGTGTGTATACGATATGAAGAATGATCTGAAGTAATTGTGCTGTATTTATGTTTATCCACCAGTCTTTGATTAAATAAAAAGGAAAACCATAACATTCCCTTGTATTACTTTTTCTCTGCTATTCTTTCTGGTAGTTCATTTTAACTTTTGGTCCTTTAGTTTTCTACTTTATTAATTTTGTACAGGTCCTGCTGCTGTTCTCATATCAATTTGTGACTGATCTTATGATGATAAATTGTAATCTTAGATTCCTTTGAGTTGAAGGTGTCAGCATTTCTTTCACGCCAAAAACTGCTTTTTGTCACATAGATATCGAATTTTCTAGCTCTGTTCTACATCCTGTCACACTGAGTTAGCATCTGGCTAGGAGCTCCTTTTTCTGGTAGAATTAGAGAAACTGAAAGGGCATAATTCAAACATGGCAGCTGGAGGATTGTGGACAAGAAAGACCATTTGTCCTGTGGTTTTCAAACTTACCTGGCAGCCAGTCTTTTTTTAACATGAAACATAAAACAGGTGAAAAGCAGTTTTTACAATACAAATTTCTATACCACTACTTTACTTGTAAGTTCTTAGTATGTAATGATGGCTTAGCATGATAATCTATAAATGTAATCTATTTAAATGTAATCTGTTAATTTATTACATGAACAGATTAAAAAGAGAAAACTGTTCTCACTAGCCCAACAGATTCAGGTTAAGTATTTAATAGAATTTAACACCCATTCATGAATGAGAACTCCTGATAAATTAGAACTAGGGTGGAATTTCTTTAAGCTGATAATTTCTATGTAAAACCAAACAAATGAAAAGCAAGCATCTTCCAAAAAGAGGAAACTCATTCCATTTTAAAGTCAGAAACAAAATGCCGCCTGCTGTCCCCTGCTTGTGTTCAAAATTGAGTTGGAGATCCTGTATTCAATAGAGTAAGTCAAAACAGAAAGTCCTAAGAAGGAGAAAGGAGGAAACACTCGCTATTTGCATGTTAGGTGTTTGTTCTTAGAGAAGATCCAAATGAATCTAGACAAAATAAGAGGTGTGGTTAAGCAGCTAGATGTGCCATTAACTTTGAGAAGCCAGGTACATTCCTTACAGTGGTAATAACTAGAAAAGCAGAGGACACCTTTCACAGTGGTATCGACCCCCAAGTACCTAGGAGATTAACAATACATGTTGAAGGCCTTTTTAAGAAAAAATTCTAAAGTATTATCAAGAGACGATAGCCAATACCTCAGTAAACAGGGAGAGAAACATGGTTAATGGCTAGGAAGACAATATAAAGATGTCATCTGTCCCCAGATAGACCTATAAATGGAAAGCAATTCCAATCAAAATCCCACCAAGTTTTCTCCTGGAACTTGTTAAAGCAATTATAAAGTAAAAGGTAAAAGATAGCAAAGGCCTGGGGTGTTTTCGAAAAGAAAGGGCAGGGAGGTGGGCACTTGTCCTGTCAGATGCTGGAACTTGTTCACAGGAAGCCATGTTAATTAAAAGAACTTGGTATTAGCCAAGGGATGTACGCGTTTCCCAAGGGGATAGACCAGATTGCCCAGAAAAAGGCACATGTGGACTGAACTTTGGTGTAAGAGGTGGCTTGTCACATTGGGGAAAGCTAATTTGATAATTAGAGCTGGAACAATTGGTTATCTATGTGGGAAAGGGTAAAAATTTAACTCTTTTCTCATGCCAGAGGAAATTAATGGCTTAAATGTAACAGAATTTTCAAACTTGGGGGGGGGAGGCAAAGATAACTACTTCTTTGACCTTGAGATAGGGTGCTAATTAAGACAGAAAGCATTAACTGAAAGCGTTATGGATAAATTTGGTATTAAAATGAAATATTTTCTACCTAGGAATAAATTAAACCAAGGAGGTGAAAGACCTGTACTCAGAAGACATTGGTGGAGGAAATTGAAGGTGATATAAATGAGTGGGAAGATATTCCATGCTCATCATGGATTTGAAGAATTAATATTGTTAAAATGTCCATACTACCCAAAGCAATCTACAGATTCAATGCAATACCTATCAATTTTTCAATAGCATTTTTCACAGAATCAGAGTAAGTGATCCTAAAATCTGGAGCCGCAAAAGAGCCCAAGAAGATCTTAAACTATACTCTGACAAAGCAAGGGCAAGAAAAGCAGAAATAAACAATTGGGACTACATCAAACTAAAAAGCTTTCACACAGAGAGGGAGACTGTCAACAAAATGAAAAGGCAACCTCCTGAATGGGAACTCAACACCAGAAAAATTTGATTTAAAAAATGGGCAGAAGAACTGAGTAGACACTTTTCTAAAGAAGACCTATAGATGCCCACAGATAGAGAAAAAGATGCTGCACATCACTCATCAGGGAAATGCAGATCAAAACCATGACGAGATACCACCTCACACCTGGCAGAATGGCTAAAATGAACACGAGAAATAACAGGTGTTGGCGAGGATGTGGTCCCCTCATGCCCAGTTGGTGGGAATGCAAACTGGTTCAGCCACAGTGGAAAACAGTATGGAGGTTCCTCAATTAAAAATGAGAATACCGTATGATTCAACAATTACGCTTTGGAGTATTTACTTAAGGAAAATGAAAGCTAATTCAGAACGATAAAAGCAGCATCATTGTTTATTGTAGCATTATCTACAATGTAACACTATCTACAATAAGGAAGCAACCTAAGTGTCCATCAGTAGATGTGGCGTGTATATATGCACACAATGGAATATTAGTCATAAGAAAAAAGAATGAAATCTTGCCATTTACAACAACATGGGTGGACCCAGAGGTTATTTTGCTCAGTTAAATAAGTGAAAGACAAATACCGTATGATTTTACTCATTGGAATGAAAAAAATGAACAAAACAGAAACAGACGTTAACTACAGACAGCAAGCTGGTGGCTTCCAGAGAGGGGAGATGGGTGAAGTTGGTGATAGGGACAAAGAGGTACAAGCTTCCGCTTACAGATATGTCACAGGGATGAAAAGTACAGCACACGGAATATAGTTAGTAATATCGTGGTAACTCTGATGGCAGATGGTGACTGCACTTAATCGTGGTGGGGGGCATTCGGAATGTATATAAATGTCAGATCACTACGACGTACACCTGAAACTAATACAACATCATGCGTCAGCTATTTCAATTTTAAAAAGAAAGGAAAATGAGGTATTTTATGCACTAATACGTTATTTAAAGTATCTTCAAAGAAAGAGAAAAGATGAGTTACAAATTGGGAGAAATTACAATATGAATCAATACCACAATGAGAAACCATTTTATACCCATTCAACTGGCAAAATTTAAAAATCTGGCAGTATGTCATGTTGGAGGGATCCTGCGTAACTTCTGATAGGCTGCTAGTATTAGTCAAAAGTGGTTCAGTTCTTTAGAAGATTTGGTGTTACCTTGTATTTTTTAATTTTTCTGAAGTTTTTAAGTAATCTCTGTGCCCAACATGGGGCTCAAACTCAACAACCCCGAGATCAAGAGTCGCTTGCTCTTCTGACTGAACCAGCCAGGCGCCCCTGGTGTTACCTTTTAAGAGTTGGACTTTCACACATCCTGCAATCCAGAAATCTCAGGCCTAAATGTGTACCCCAGAAAAACTTGCACAAAGATAACAAGGAGACATGAACAAGAATTTTCATAGCGCTGTTTACAGAAAGCAGAAACTCAGAACAACCCAAGTCCCACTGAAGAATGGATGAATAAAATATATAGTCGTACAGTAGAATATCCTACAGTAGTTGAAGCTAGTGATCCTGAGTGACACAACAAAACAGAAGGCACAGTAAGAGCCTTAGAGGTATAGTGAAGCAAAAAAGTCAAAATCTACAACATGCTCACCTAGAAAAGTTTTAGTAAGATAGACTGGTTTACAAGTCCTATACCTGTGATTTAGATGAAGAGAAAGCAGGTGGTGATGACGAGAAAATTAAGGATGGTATGCTTAGAAGGGAGGAGGCAGGGGATGTGTGCCAAGTGGTCAAGCCCTCCAACTCTTGACTTAGTCCAGTTTTGTTTGTTTTAAATAGGCTCTGTGCCCAGTGTGGAGCCCAGTGGGGCCTGAACTCATGACCCTGAGATCAAGACCTGAGACAAAATCAAGAGTCGGACGCTTAACCGATGGAGCCCCCCAGGCGCCACCGAGAGTAAGTCTGTTGGGGATGCTTGTGCTGAACATTACTAAAGCAGACCGTGTGTGAACCAGTGCTGAAAGTGTCATGAACCAAAGATGATGACTAATCCCATTTTCTGTACCCAAGCTCCAAAGTATTATTTATTTATAAAGCCACTTTGATGAGTGCATTTTGAAATTGAGGATTATGTATGAAATGGGCTGTTGAATCAGCCCCAGCATTCAATTGGTGGTTGTTGTTTTTTATAAAATTGTCACAAAAAATCCATTCACACCAAGTATTCCAGCTTCACTGCACACCTAAATATTAAAGCCATAAATCACAAATTGTCTTGTAGTTTGGTCTTCACATCTAATTTGTTTGGGATTTCTAATCTCAGGCCTTGCAAAATATCCTTTCCCCTAGTTCCCCTGGAATGCTAACTTTTGTACTGTGCGGTGCAATCTTGAAATCAGTCCTTTGCTTTAAGCTCAAGTCTCAGAAGACCTGGTTTTCCTTATGTGAAGATGGCTTATGCTAATGCGATAATGGCTAGACATCCCCTTTTTTCGTAGGTTGTCTAGAACATCCAAATAGATACTCTTGGGAATTTAGGAAAGGACTCCTGTAGTTTGTTGTATCTTTTCAAAGGCAGGCTTCCTGGCCTTGTGTTTCCTCTTTTATTAATACACAGCATCAAGCGGAATTCAGAGAGTCAGCAGAATGGAGTCAGGAATGCAGACCTGAGATGGATTTCTCAGCAACATCTGGAAACCTCTGTAGAGGGTAGCCTCCCAGAAGGCCAAGGACGTCTGTGGCATCAAGCAGTGGCTCTCTGAGAAAAGAGAGGCCACTACTTACCCCACGGGTATTGAAAGAGTAAGGGAATATTATGAACAACTCTCTTTCCTCACAAATATGATAACTTAGATGAAATGGACCGATTCCTTGAAAGGCACAATCTACCAAAATGCACACAAGGAGAAAGATATCTAACAGGCCTGAATCAAAAGAAACTTAATCCACAATTACTTCGCAAAAAGGAAAGCACCAGGCCCAGACTGGTCAGTTCTACCAAACACTTAAGGAACAAATTATTATTAATTCTCTGTGATCTCCTCCAAGAAATGGAAAAGGAGGGAATATTTCCTAACTCAGATTCTATGAGGCCAGCATTCCCCTAATAACCAAAACCAGACATCTCCTATGAACATATTTGCAAAAATCCTCCACAAAATATTGGCAAGTTGAATCCAGCAATGTGTAAAAATTGTAAAAATCCCACAACCAAGTGGGATTTATTCCAAGTCAGGGGCTGACAACATCTGAAAATCAACTAATGTGATCACATCCACAGACTAATGAAGAGAATAGGAGCATTTCGATAGCTACAGGAGTTCAACACCCATTCATGATTAAAAAACAAACCCCTCAGGAAACTAGGAATTTGGAGAAAACTTTTGAACTACATGAGGAACATCTATGAAAAACCTAGTTAACATCATGTTTAGTGTTTTCCCTCCAAGATGAAATGAGGCAAGGATGTCCTGTCTCACTACCACTCCTTTCCACATTGTTCTGGAATTCCTAGCTAATGTAGTAAACCAAAAAAGAGAGAGAAAGGAAGAAAGAAAGAAAAGGTGTACAGACTGGTGAGGAAAAAATAAAACCATCTTTGTTCACACCTGACATGATTGTCGATTTAAGAAAATTCCAAAGGATCAACATAAAACCCCTGAAATGAGTACGCAATCACATCAAGATTGCAGGACATAAGGTTAATATACAAAGATCAGTCGACTTGATAAAGACCAGCAACAAAAAATTTGAATTTGAAATGAACACACCATTTTACATTAGCACCGGCAAAAACATGACATGCTTAGGTAAAAATCTAATAATAAAAATAATGAAACCAAGATCTAAATAAACGGAGAGCTATTCCATGTTCATTGAAGGATGACTCCATATCCTAGGTTCTGCCCAACTTGGTGTATAAATTCAACATGATCCAGATCAAAATCTCAGCAAGTTGTTTTGTAGATACTGATAAAGGTGGTTCAGAGGTTCATATGGAAAGGCAATTCAGTAAAACGAGGGCTCGGATCCCTCAGTCACTGATGACACTTCGGATGCTCTCGTGGCTCTGTTGGATCGCACAGGTCTGGAACACCTTCATCATTGCAGAACATTCGGTCAGACAGTGATGGTCCAGCCCCGTGATGGCGTCCAGGGCGGCTGCCCTGGTTTCCGCGGGCACGCAAGCGGGAGCCCCAGGAACGGATGGAGGAGAGCACAGAGGCAGGCCACGTCCCTCGAAAGGGAGCCCAGACGTGGTGGTCAGGAAGTTTCAGGACGCCCCCGATCTGTCCAGCACGAGGGATGTGTGGGGTCTGGGGGCTTGGGAGTAGGGGCAGGGGAGGCAGATGGCAGACTGGGAGCAGAGCTTTGGGTCCAGAAACCTTAGGCGAGAGAGGAATAGGCCTCCCCTTGATGCTTCATTCCTGGGGAATCTTAGCAGGAGCAGAGGTGTCAACAGGAGATGTGTTCCGGTGGGCACTTCTTGTTGCCCGAGGAAGGCCACACTTGGGGAGCGAGGCGCTGGGCATTCTCTGCTCTGCACCAAACGGGTTGCTACGGAGCGCCTGGTAAGTGGTAGGAAATCCCTCTGCATTTCTGGGCGCGGAGGGACCCAGCTGTCACCGCAGCAGAAAGGCCCCAGAAAACTCACAGGGGGAAAGAAACGTCTGGAAGGGGAAAACTCTTTTTCAGTATGCATTCGTGCGAGAGAGCGAAACAAAGCAGTGACGAGGACCTGGCTGAAATCACAGGGAGGGAGCAACTCCAATTCCTTGTGGCGGCGGTAACAGGAGAGGCAGACTCCCAGCCCGCCCCACATTCTCCTCGCCAGGCCACCTGCCAGCGACAGTCCCTCCGTGAAACACGCCGCGGGTCACCTGCAGCCCTTCCAGATCCAGCTGCGGCACCCACCTGGCTGTCAGGTGGCGTTCCGTCAAAACGGGGACATGCCAGCGCCAGGGACAGAGCAGCCCGAAGATGGACTGAAGGACGGGGGAGAGGCTCTGGGGCCAGGCCGCCGGCGCAGGGCGGGCGGGTCCCTGGGCTCTGCGGGGGTGGTCAAGAGGCAGAGCAGGCTGCAGAAAGGCCCGGCCCTGGGCGGAGCACACGCCTTCCCTCCTGCTGGCTCCGGCCCAGAGATGCGTCTTGCACACAGTTTAGACCGGACATCTTGAGTTTGGCGTGGATGTCCTGCATTTTGTCATCAGAGGGGTGTATGTCCTAAGCAGACCCGAGTGACATTCTGTTCTCTCAGAGGGGCTCACCGTTTAGGGGACCTCAGGCACTGGACTCGAGTATTTCCGGTGCGGGTGACAGCGAAGAGGTCACCTGGCCCATTAGTCCCGGGGCAGGCGGTGTGCACCCGCTGCCTGTCCGAGGCCCTCTTCAGAAAGCCCCTTCCCACTTCTCCCGAAAGGGAGGGAGCGGCACGCCTGTGTGCAGAGGCCCCCAGCTCTCTTGCGGGCCTGGGAGCGTCCACCCCGGCCCACCCCCGGACTCGCCCTCCTACAGTTGGGTTGGAAAACACTATGCGCCCACGGATCTTCACTGCTCCGCTCCCATCACGGTCCCAGGCCTGCAACTTCTGCAGCCGCTGAAACCGGTAATAATGAAACCGATTTGGCCACGTGGAAAAATGTTCAGGAGAAAAATATAGGGAAAGACTGAAAAACTGCCTCTATTTAAAGTTCACGAAGACAGAAAAATCATGTACATGCAGTTGGAATGAGCGACGAGAGCGGGGGAAGACTAGGGTGGCTGGGGCACAGGCCGTCGTTTTTCCTTAAAATTCTTTCTTACAATTGTCATGTAGGTGCTCAACACATCCCCCTCCCCAAAAGTGAGAAAGAGAAGAAATATAGCATGTTTGCAAAGTGACTTCGCGTGTTTTTTTCCAAATGGAGAGCAGTTTTGGCGTTTTCAGGCCCGATATATAATTAGTGGGTTGGCGAGTCTATTTTAAAACTATGAAATCTTCCTCCCACTTTGCCTCTCTCAGGCCCACGCCCCTTCCCACACACACACATCTGCCCCATGCCCTTCCCCCCAAATGTTTTTGGTTTTCTCTGTCCTCCAGGCCTTTGTTAGCCCATGCGTGTGCGGTGGCCGCGCCTTGCCCACTACGGCCGGCAGCGCACCTGCTGCGGGGAGGGGAGAAGGCCGTGGAGCCCTCCCTGGGCCCAGCATGGGTGCAGCTTGGGGTCCTGGATTAACGGCCTTTCATCAACCCTTTTACAGTAAGTGCTTGCATGGATATTTACAGAGCACCTCCTCTGGGCCAGGTGTCCGGCTGGGTGTCGACCACGCCGGGCACAGATGGAGAAAGACCGTTCCTGCCCGTAGGAGGAGGGCCAGGGCTAGCACAGAGCATGAAACAGCCCCCCGCCCTGCAGCCCCAGCATCCCTAGAATCAGGCAGACGTACCAGGCACTGTGGAGGGGGGACACCCTGGTCAGGCCTCAGAGCCCAGCTGGAACGCTCTCCTTTTCCCCCTTCTGGAACCTCCCAGAACAAGTCAGACCCCCTCCTCTGCCAGATCTGCCCTTTATCCCTCCCCAGGGAAGACTCAACCAAAACGGAGGCCCGCCCCTGGCCGGGGGTGAGGGAGCCCCTGACGGGGTGATGACTGGTCAGCTCTGGTCACATCAGGGCCTTCTGGCTTCAGACCCTCCTCTCGCGGGGATCCGCCAGCTTCCAGCCTCTCGTGCCCCCAGGCCCACGCAGGGCAGCCTCCCCGGCTGGGCACACACACTGCCGTTCCCCAGGCAGCCCCGAGGACCGGTCCCCGGTCACTGTTCTCACTACGCTAGGATGCGAAGGGACGTCGTCCCGCCAGGAGCACCTGTGGCACTCACAGCCTCCTCTCGTGTGTGTCCTTGAGTGATTGCAGATGGCACCTCGAATCTGCCCTAACACACTTCCTCTCTTCCCCCTCCTCTCCCTTCATTCCCTCCACCGCCTCCCCCTCCCTCCTCTTCACTTACATCAGCCACTCGGAGTTTTACTGTATTCTAACCAGTTACATGCTCTGCGCTCTGCAGCTGACCTTGCTGAAAAGGCAGAGTTGTTGCAGAGATGCTGAGAGAGCGGGGGACCCTGAGGGAGGTGGCTGTGGACAGGGATCACCGCTGCTGTGGACAGGGATGGCTGTGGACAGGGATCACCGCCGCTGATCCAGGGAGGACGACAGGGGGCGAGAGGACTTCTTTATACTTGCAGGTAAACTACTACTTTCCGTGTAGGTCTTTCTGCCTGTTTGTCATTATTACTCATCAAAAAATGCTTTTGAAGGAAAGGGCTAATTTTTTACACACCTTGGGATGGTTCTACAACCTTTAAATGTTCTTCAAAAATGATTTCTTGGATTTGGGCTTGAATTTGTTTTCAAATTTATTTTCAGTCAGCTCTGCCTGTGCAGCGCTTAATTCATGCACATGTCCCCCCAACTTCATTGAGATATGATTGACATGTAACACTGTGTCGCTTGAAGGGCTAGGATGTGTTGGCTGACACATTTATAAATTGCAAAATGATTCCCAGTATGGTATTAGCTACCGTCTCCGTCCCATCACATAGCTACCGGGTCTTCTTTAGGGTGAGAACATTTAAGTTCTATTCTGTTGGCAGCATTCAGGCATACGATACATACAGTATTATTAACTGTAACCATCAGACCTTCGAACTTACGTTTTTTTAATTAAAGTAGAGTTGACATATAATGTTATATTAGTTTCAGATGTAAAACCTGGTGATTGGACAGCTATATACTATATATATAATTCTATTATATATTATACTATAATTCTATTATATATATTATACTATATATAATTCTCAAATGCTCACCAAGGTAAGTGCAGTCGCCATCTGCCACCATACAAAGTGATTACAGTATTATTGACCATATTCCCTGTGCTGTACTTTTCATCCCTGTGACTTTTTCACTTTGTAACTGGAAGTTTGAACCCCTTCATCCCCTTCACCCATGTCCTCTGCCTCCCTACCCTCACCCTCCTCTGGCAACCACCTGTTTGTTCTCTGCGTTCATGAGTCCGCTCCTGTTTTGTTTGTTTTGTTTTTAGATTCCATAGGAATGAAATCATACAGGATTTGTCTCTGTCTGACTTATTTCACTTAGCATAATACCCTCTAGGTCCATCCATGTGCTCATAAATGGCAGAACCTCATTCTTTTTTATGGCTAAGTAATACTCCAGTGCGTGTGTGTGTGTGTGTGTGTGTGTGTGTGTGTGTGTGTACACCGCATCTTTATCCATTCATCTGTGGATGGACACTCGGCTTGGTTGCCTATCTCAGCTACTGTAAATAATGCCGTGAATGCGGGGTGCATGCCTCTTTTTGTATTAATTCTTTAGCTTTTGACTAATGTAAAAATTCCAAAGCAAATCGGCCAAAAGCCAGTGTTTTGAATACTACTTTGTGTATTGATAAGTATTGTGCAGCCGATACTTTTAAAATTCTAACTTTTTAAAAAATTTAACTCTTTTTAAAAGAATAATTTTATTAGATTTCTAAGAAATTTGCATTTATATTATAAACTTATTTTCAATCAGTGATGACCACTTTGCTTTTTTTATGGTAGTGTTCTACCTGGTAGTGTCCTTTTCTGATTGTCTTCTTCATAATGAAAAGCAAAACTCAGGAACAAAGGAATGGCTGACAATCGGGTTGGACGTCCCTGGTGGGAAAAATTCTTGATTGATGACGAACTCTGGCCAGGCATTACTGGACCATCTTGCAGGTCCCAGAGTAGGCATGATTCTTGCCCTCTGTTTTGCAGATGAGCAAACTGATGAGGACAGAGTTTAACTTGCTCAGGGTTCAGCACTGTGTTTCTATCAGAGGCACACCTGCCATCCCCATCCACTTAGCTATGACCATCTGCCCTGGACAGAGGATGGGCATGTGACTCTGCTGTCCTTTGTGCCCCTCTCTCCTATCCTTTCTCTAACATAAGCACCTGTGTCCCTGTGTGCTGGGCACAGGCGCCCACAGTTCACTTCTCAGATCCGCTGGAAGGAGCAGGAGCAATGGCCATCCACACTGTGTCCTAGGGAGGACAAAGCCCGCGCGGCAGAAGGAGCTTAAGTGCCTCGTCCGAGGTCAGCTTGACGGCGTCATTTTAACGTCAGAATGTGAAATAGCAGGTGCGTTATACTTTTTAGACTTAATTCGCATTAGTTTCAGCCTTCCAAACGCACGCCTGTCCCTGTGGCCCAGAGTGGGAGTGTCGCAGCTGACGGGTCAGCTGGACTCCCACAGGACTCTGCGAGCCCGGGGAGGGGTGTGCCGGGCTGGGGTCATCCAGGGCGGAGCCTCCAGTTCCAGGTTGGGGGGCTGCTGTCGGTGGGGCCCAGGGCCCGAAGCTGGACCCCTGTCTCCGGGGGGTGGGGCTCTGCGGGGGAAGACTGTGCGGGGCGGCGAGGACCGGTGAGCGTTCCGCAGAGGGACGCTGCGGGTCCCCCGGGCTCAGGGCGGGAACGGGGCCTGAGAGAGGGGGCGGGGGCTCGGGGCGGAGCCTCGGGGGCGGGGAGTGGAGCCGTGGGGGCAGAGCAGGGGCGGGGCAGGGGCGGAGCGTGGAACTGCGGGGGCGGGGAAGGGGGCGGGGCCATAGAGTGGAGGTACGGGGTGGGGCCGGGGGTGGGGCCGTGGGGCCTTCTTGCCACGGGGGCGGGGCCGGGGTGGAGCTGTGGGTTCGCGAGGGCGGGGCCCTGGGGGAGGAGCCTCGGCGATGGGGTCTGGGGTGGAGCTGTGGGGTCACGGGGGCGGGGCCCCGGGGGGAGGGGCCTCGGGGGCGGGGTCTGGGGGTCGGAAGCAGAACCACCTGGGCGCGATCCTGCCTCACCCAGCCGAGTGCAGCCAGCGACCCTGCTC
Source organism: Potos flavus (assembly GCA_028534135.1). NCBI lineage: Eukaryota > Metazoa > Chordata > Mammalia > Carnivora > Procyonidae > Potos > Potos flavus. Next base: position 664,109 of record CM052896.1, on the reverse strand, counting down.
CTTACTGGCCAGCATGTCCTTCGTCGCGGTGGCCGAGGATTCTGACTTCCCCATCCACAACCTGCCCTACGGCGTCTTTTCCACCGCAGGCAACGTGAGCTGCTGCGCTCGGCCTCCGGGCGGGGACGCGAGGGTGCCCCCTCCGCTGGGACCCTTGCCTCAGTCCCGGAAACCTGTGGCCAGTGCCCACGAGGCAGGACGCCGGCCTGTGGTTTCCCTGCTGGACGCGCCCCGCGGAGGCCCCCGGGGTCACGGGGTGGGGGAGGGCCGTGGTTCCGCTGCTGGACGCGCCCCGCGGAGGCGACCCCTCGCGCGCCAGGTCACTGAGGGCAGGAGGAAGTGAGATGGGGGCGGGTGGAGGCTTTGGGGCTGTCTGTCGAGGAGCCTGTGACGCCCAGTGTATGTGGGTCCCATCCCGCCTGGTAACTTTCTAGATGGGCACATAATTGAGCCCCTGGGCCTCAGTTTGTGCGGGTTTGTGTGGGAATTAAATGCGAAATGAAACAGAACCTGCAGCTGTCTCTCCCAGGCAAGCAGAGCAAGTACGATTATTGTTTTGTAGGGTTTTGTTTAAAGATTTTAATTTTTTTGCGAGAGAGAGAGAGAGAGAGAGAGGGCGCGAGTGCTGGGGGAGGAGCAGAGGGAGAGGGAAAAGCAGACTCCCCACTGAGCAGGGAGCCTCATGCAGGGGCTCAATGAGCTGAAGGCCCACAATTAACCGACTGGGCCCCCCAGGCGCCCCAGAGTCCTATTACTGTTGCTGAGCAGTTGAAGTCCCTGGTCTTACTGCTTCCTCCAAGTCATTAGGGTTTGTTACCTGTCCCTTAAGACATCGTGTTATGGCCGCTTATTCATCTTGCAGGTTAGACCCTAAAACTAGGACCAGGGAAATGCTGAGGACCTTAGCATTTTTAGTAGCTTAGATGAATGGGCCCCTTTGCTGGCCTTGAGCTGGAAGATGTCAAGTTAATCTGCCTCCAACTAGAATTCTTTCAGCTCGAGGGTGGGTTCCTGGGCATTCTCTTGCTGATCACAAGAAGCCCTATGGACAGAAAAAGGACCTTTCACTTAGTGTAGTCTGATTGGTAGAAAGAAATCTTTGAAAACTGGGGGTTTAATCAGCAAATCTGTAAGAAGGTCCCTGGGTGGGGACGGCAGATTCCCTTGGATTTATTCATGGTGTTTTTTGCTCTGTAAACCACAGAAGCCCAGAATCTGCTTGCTCCCAGCAGAGTTCAGGAAATATTTGCTAATGAAGCTCCTGGCTATCTGCTCCCCACGGCGGATCTTTGACCCCAAGTGGCCGGCCTTCTGTGGGCCTGTGCGCAGCAAATGCTTTGGCCTACAAGAGGCAATGTGTGGTTTCACAATGGCCAGGCTTGAGCAAACAGTGGGAAGGCCCAGAAAGTTAACTCTCCGTCCCCTGGAGGGACAGGAGTACAATGAGGCAGGTTAACCCTTGACCCATGTTAGCCAACCACGTTCTGCCCAAGCCCCAAGGCGGGTGAGTCCGGAGGACTCTGGGATGAGCGCCCCTTGGAGGGTGGCTGGTGGCCCTTGGACCTGAGCCCCTGCTGTTGGCCAATTAGAATATGCAGGGACAGTGACTGACGAGGCCGGAGACAGAGCCCCTTCCCGTGGACCTCTGAAAAGCGTGCTGCCTGTCAGGCATTCCAGAAGGTTCAGGGCGTCCGCATGGGGACAGACTGCGGCTGAAGCTGTCCTACCCTCGGTGGACTTTGCAGGGTCGAGGCTGCCTCTCCAGGGTGGTCTGCTTGCCAGCGCACAGCCTCCCCTCTGCATGCCAGCGGCCAGGTCTTCGTAATCTGGGTGCAGTCCTAGTGAATGAATCCCGTCATTACTTGTTCATTCTCTTATGCAGGGAATGTCTGAGAACCCCAGCTCCGGGCCAGACTCTGGGAGGGGGGCCGGGGATCAAAGACACACAAGACACCCTCCTGCCGTCTTGGGGTGCTCGTGGATTGGTAGAATGCAAGAGGCTTTGTCCGTGAAGATGGGATTGATGGCCTTGGCAATGGGGACACCACCCATGGTGGTCTGTGGCCAATGGCCAAGTCATTAGAATCCCTGTAGTCTGGCCTTGCCTCTGCCTGCTGGCCCTCTGCTGTCCCCAGCCACACTGGCTGCTGTTCAGTTTCTGAAACATTCTAAGAGCATCTTTCTGCCTCAGGACCTTAGCAGATATTGTTTCTTCTGTCTGGAATACTCTTCCTTCTACTCTGTGCGGGCCTAATTCCCTCTCCCTCTTCAGGACTCAGCCTCAATGTCACCTCCTCAGAGACACATCCCTTAAGCACCGTCACTGATCGATCTCCCTGCCCCCCAGCCACACCTACAGCCCATGCCTTTGCTTCTGGACGGACGGCAGCCATCCCTCCCCTGTCCCCGGTGCTCGAGTGGCCTTCGTGTTCTGCTGGTGTGGAGAGGCTTCATAACTGTTGTCTGAATGAATGGCGGCCCTGTGTCTGGCCTCGAGATAAGAGATTTACAGATATTGATTGAACTCCCACAACAAATCTGCCGTTACGTTATTGTCCCCATTTCATGGAGGGGGACACTGAGTCTCTGAACGGGTAGGAAGCCCGCCGCAGGCCTCACAGCCAGTAAGAAGCAGAACCGAGGCTGGACCCAACGTGGGAGAGCTCCCAATCCCCGTGCTTCCCGTCTTGGTCAGCCCGGGCGCGGGGTGAAGCTTTCCTCTGGCCGGCCGTCTATCGGAGATGGCCCAGAGGCAGTGCACACGTGTTCTCTTACAATCAGACCAGTGGGCTATCTCTTCCCAATTTGTCTCCCTCACGTTAGGCAGGGGACCCTGAGCCCTGAGAGGACTAGGGACTCGTCCGAAGGGACAGGATGGTGAGTGACAGAGCGGGTGGGGACTCGGGACCTGGATCCCGGCCAGGAGCATCTAGCATTCATCCCATCTAGCACTGAAGAATTCAGCTCTCTGCATTTATCGTTTTTATTTTTTTAAAGATTTCCTTTTTAAGCAATCTCCACACCCAACATGGGGCTCGAACTCACAACCCCGAGATCACGAGTCACACACTCTACTGACGAAGCCAGCCAGGCACCCCTCCCCTGGCATTTAAGGTAGACAGACCCCTGTTTTCTGGGGTCCTCAGGTCACATCTGGGCGCACAGGCAGCTCTGGGCTTGGCTAGAGCTGGGGAAGCTGGCCCTGCGCTTGTCACTAGGTCTTGGAGGTTGCTCCGGCATTGGCTCTTTCCTACCTTCGGTGGGCCTGGGGGCCAGCATCAGAACATGGCTCCAGGGTCTGCCCTGCACACCCCGTGGGGGATGGCCCCTGGGGTCCAGGAGCTCATCCACTGTGTTCGTTGCCATTTACCAGAGGGGGAGACTGAGGCCCAAGGAGTCAGCAACGCCACTGGGAAGGAGTAGGCGGGCCCCCCAGGCAGGGCCGGGTGAGGGTGTGGCTGTGGTCTGCCCCGGTCCCAGGGCCCGATGGGCACCCGGAGATGGCCGCGTCCTCGCAGCGTGTTGAAATGAGCAGCCGGTGCGGAGAAGGCCAGCCTGGCGTCCCACCTCTAGGTCTCTGGAGCCGAGATGGCAAAGCCGGTCACTCGGGAGAGCTGGGAGCTCGGCTCAGGGCTCCCGGTGGTCGGGTGTCTGGTTCTTTGTTGGCCAGCAAAGCTCAGGGTCCTGGAGCAAAGGCGTCAGAGCTGACATTGGGATTTTATGTCCTGGCGAGTAACTTCCCCCACACGTTCTGAGCACCTTGGCTTCATGGCCCTCCTGACCTGAGCTCCGCCCCATTTGGGCCAGAGCAGGCCTCATTCATCCAGGCCCCTGGCCATCAGCCCTGTGCCTGGGGCGCTCTCTGCTCTGCTGTGCAAAGAAATTTCCCCGAGGGAGGGCCTAGGTTAATCCTAGGAAATAATCCAGCTACTCGGCGAGGTGGTGAGCTCCTCACCACCAGAGGCGTTCAAGCAGTACCTGAGGGACTTCTCTGGGGACTTTGCCTCCATAAGGGGCTTGGACTAGGCCTCTTGCACCTTCCCCTCTCCAAGGGATGTTGGATTTATTTCCCATTCAGTGAACATGGATTCTTTCCTTGTCCTGAAAGCAGAGAGGGTCCTCTGCCTGGGCAGAGATCCCTGGGGCAGTCTCAGTCCACTGGGAGACAAAGGGAGTTGGGGTCAGGCACTAAGGATCCAGTTCCTCAGTCCCTCTCCTTAGAGGACCATCTAGAGGGGGGACCCACAGGCTCTTAACAAGCCAGATTTTTTAGGCAAAGAATCAAGCCTGCCAAGGCTTTCCCCAGCGCTGACCATGCCGTCTCCCTCCCAGCCAAGGCCGAGGATCGGCGTGGCCATTGGCGACCAGATCCTGGACCTCAGTGTCATTAAGCACCTCTTCACGGGGCCTGTCCTCTCCAAACACCAGGATGTCTTCGATCAGGTAGGACAGTGACGCAGCATGTTTGCTACACTTGTTACCAATGCCACCAGCCGGGAGTCCCTGCCCCTGTGAGATGGACGTGACTTTATGGCCGTGGAAATGGTCGGGGGCTGTGACGTCCACCCGTCCTGTGGGTCGGGAAGGAGGACGGTGTTTATGGAGCACCTCCCGTGTGCCCAGAGTTCCACACACGTCTCTCGTGGCACAGGACTCGGATCCTCGGTAGATGGTGGGGTCTCATCTGAAACGAGCCACGATTCTCCCACGTCATGTGGCCACGAGTACCGGAGCCCCTAGACCACGGTGCTGCTGCTGGCATGGTGCCACAGCTGAGAACCTCCCAGCGCAGGGGGCGGGGAGTGTGGGGACAGAGCCCCCGCAGATGGAGGGTGTGCTTCCGTGGCGGGTCCCCGACAGCACCCCACGTGGGGGCTCCCAGGCTTTGCCGATCGTGTGCAGGCCTGGGGGCGGCGGGGGGACGGTTTCCCCAGCTCCGGGGGCAGAGAGAAAGTCCTGGCCCTGTGAGGGCCCCGGAGGCGGCCGCGCCCTCTCCCCGGCCTCTCCCATGGGCCGTCCGCCCTCTCTGTCCCCGTGCAGCCCACCCTCAACAGCTTCATGGGCATGGGCCAGGCTGCCTGGAAGGAGGCGAGGGCGTTCTTGCAGAACCTGCTGTCCGCCAGCCATGCCACGCTCCGAGACGACGCGGAGCTTCGGAGACGGTGAGGGCGTGCGGGCGTGGGCAGGCGGGGAGAGGGGACAGTGCGGTCACGGCCATTCTGAGCTGCTGCTGCATACTGGTGGCGGGGCTCTGGGCCCACTGGGAGGCCCCGTGCGCCTGGACTGGAGGGTCCTGGCCGGGTCCGGCCCACTCCCCCATCAGCACCTTCTGTGTCCGTGTGTGGCTTCCAGTTACTTCCAGAAGTGATTTGGCCTGTTTTCTCGAGAGGAGGCATCATGGCTCTCGTGGGCACGTGCCCTCCCCAGGGAGGCCTGCCGCAGCCCCGCCCAGTGCCAGGCCAGCCTGGGGTGCTCGCCAGAGACCATGAGCAGGATTCCGGGGCTGGTTGGGGCCGAGCCTGCAGTGGGTGGCCAGAGCAGCGACCACCCTTCGCGCTTGACCTTGAAGCCCCTGATTCTCACGCTTGACCTTGAAGCCCCTGATTCTCGCGCTTGACCTTGAAGGCCCTGATTCTGTGTTGCAGGGCGTTTGCTGCCCAGGCTTCAGCTGTGATGCACCTGCCAGCCGCCATAGGTACGTAGGGTCCCCGTACCCGGAGCCGCTCAGTGGGCAGACTGCCGCGGGCCTGCTGCCAGGTGGGGGTGGGAACGGGGTGGGGTTCTGGGCTCTCCCCCTGCCCTTCCTGGACCCAGGCCCGTCTGAAAGCCAGAGCCCTCACTGGGGGGTTGCCGGCTGCTGGGATTTGCAGTTGGCACTGGCTCCCTTCACAGCAAATCGCTCTGTCCTTGAGGCTGCAGGACGGACTCCCAGCTCATCTGTGAGTCTGAGTCGGGAGTTTGAGGAGAGGGTCCCGGAGAACCCCTGTCTGAGCCCTCGGCAGGGGGTCTGATGGAAGCTTCAGTTGGCGAGTCGCCCTTGTGCAGGCTCCCTTAGCTGCGGCAGAGGGAGGCCCTGCACCCTGGTCTCCCAGCCCGGGGGTGCTCGCGCACCTGTTCCCGGCTTCCGGAACCTGGGGCTGCGGGGCTCCGGCAGGCCTTATGCTGCACCCGCCCGTCAGTGTCTGCGGCCTGCATCCTCGCACGGCCTCTGGGGGCCTTGCTGGTGGAGGACGTCCTTCCAAAGGACAGGTGCACAAGTCAGGACTTAGCCAACCTAGGGCTCGAGGGTTAAAGCAGCTGAAGTGGGCAGAGCACAGTGCTCAGATCAAACCCCCCCCCCCCCCGCCAACTCCGCAGCCACTGCTTCCTCCCAAGGCCCCTCCTCCTCCTGCCGCCCATGTTGCTGCTTTGGACAGCTTGTCTGGGGCGCCGTGCCCAGGGCACACCCCTCGCCCCCCGTGAGGACGCGGTCTGGGGAGTGTGAGTCCCTGTGGGGACTGCTGCAGCCCGGCCCCTGTCCGGTCCTGAGACACCAGCCCCTCGGCCCCTGCGCCCACTCCAGGTGCCCGCCATCCGTCCGTCTCTCTAGTCTCACCTCTTCCAAAAGCTTCATGGAGAGGGTATCACATTGTGCATAAGCCTTCGTGTCCATCCCAACCGGCTTTCCCCCCAGTATCACCCTTCCCTTTCCCCTGCGTTTCTCGGAGCCTTTATTTTTTTCTTAAGGCGAAACAAGCTTTCAGTTAAGGGGGTCTTAGAGAAATATGTTTAAATTGGGGTAAAGTACTCATAACATACAATTTACCGACTGAACGACTGAAGTGCACCGTTCAGTGGCATCGCGTACATGCCCCCGTCCCACCTGTGAGCCAAGCTTCTGGAACCTTACACCTGTCCCCAAGGGGTGGGGGGGGGGCTCTTCCCGGCCGCTCCTCGAGCCCGCCACCAGCCTTGCCAGCCCCCCGCCCGCGATCAGGACGCAGACTTACACCAGGTACTGGAGACAGATGGGCGGTGGGAGCTCGGCGATGACCGCCCCCCCCCGGGGGACTGGCTGTGTGCTGGGCTCCTGCCAGGGCCCCAGGGTCCTACTGCCCAGTACACAGCCCCGAGTTCCTCCGGAGTGGGTGCAGGGACACACGCCGGTCCCGCTCTTCATGGCTAAGAAGACACCACCTTACAGTGTTGTGAAGGGTTACTGTGTGAAAAAGATCCCATCTTTGAGTCTGTCGACTTGGAATAGACCGCAGGGCCGCGGTGACCCCCACGGGGGCAAGAGCACTTCTATGTGGGGCCTGTTATATATGCCAGGCATTAGGATAAGTACTTTATGTATGTATTTATTTATTAAAGATTCTATTTTTAAGTAATCTCTACCCCCCCGACGTGGGGCTTGAACTCATGGCCCTGAGATCAAGGGTCGTACCTGTCCCCTCCCCGAGCCAGCCTGATGACCCCCATGATATGCACTCTATTTTGTTATTTCCTGCCCTGTAAGGCGGTGCCCGAGTGTGACCTTTCTTGTTTCTGGTTACGGATTTCGGGGTCGGGACCGTGAAGGCCGTTTGCCCCCTGCTGTACCTCCAGGCCGTAGAACCTGTGTTCTCCTTCCCCTCCCCCTGTCCTCCTCCCCCTCCTCTCCCTCCTGGAGCAATCCTGCCAGAGAGAGTGGGGGAAAGGGCCTCACAGTGTTGCCTGGATTTGGGCCCAGACAAGGGGGTAGCAGGTGCAGCTCAAGCAGAGGCGTGGGGAGCAGAGCCCTGGGCCGGGAGCGGTGAGGCGGGAAGCCCCAGGAAGGGGAGGGTGTCCGTGGTCTCTTTCAGTCTCGGCTCCTTGTTCCTTATGTGTTTCTCAGAACGGATGGTGAGTGAGGCCCATTTGTGTTGCATTGGGAGCTGCGCTTCGGACCGCGGGGCGGGGGTGCGCTCCCGGGACCGGGCGGGGCCGAGACGCCTGGCGGTCCCGTCTCTGAGACTGGCCCTCCTTGTGCCGGGCAGCCGGCCACCGTGGGGACCTCTCGTATCTCCCCTGCAGGTGACTACACGGACTTCTACTCGTCCCGGCAGCATGCCACCAACGTGGGGATCATGTTCCGCGGCGAGGACAGCGCGCTGATGCCGAACTGGTGTGTGGGGCCCCGGGCACGAGCAGCGCACAGCTGTCCTTTCCCTGCCCAGTAGCACGCTTTCCCAGGGTCAAGACACCGACGCGGGGTGGGGGTCCCCATGCCTGTGACCCAGCACTTCCCGAAACAGAGGGACCACCCCTCTGTCCCTCAGGCCCCTTCGCCTGGAGCACACGGGCTACAGCTCTGTCCCCGGGCGTGTGTGGTCCTCCTAGGCTCCTCCCGTCGTCAGCCGTGGACTGCGGCTCTGTGGGCACCCCTCGAATCCCAGCCTTCTCCATGCCTGGGACTTTCTGATGCCTGAGAATGCCTCGGGCGCGCCCGTGCCTTTATCACAGTGTGGTCGGCCCACAGCGTGATCTGAGTTCGTTCCTGGGGTCCGCACGGGGGCTCCTGGGGCCCCCGAGGCTCTGAGCACCGTTAGCCCCGTTTCTCAGAACAAAAACAGGCCAAGGAGGGTGGACTTGCCCAAGGCCAGACAGGGCCAGGCAGCTCCTGACTCCCAGGTCAAGGTCACGCCCCACCGGGAACACGAGCCAGATGCTTGCCCCTTTGTTCCGTGTTGTCCCCTGGATGTGGCGGGGGAATGTCTGTCGGAATCGAGATGAGGAAGGAGGAGGGACAGAGGTAGTGGGTTAATGACCCAGAGAAGTGAAGCATCGAGGCCAAGGTTGCAGAGCACAGCGGGTCAGGCCGGGACAGACCAGGCCCCGGCTGGGGCAGGCTCTGGGCCGCATGGGGGAGCCGGGCCATTTCCGTCCGCAGCTGAGAGCAAACGGAGGGGCTTCTCTCCGGCTGCTGGAGGCGACCTGGCCCGAGGCCGTGCCTCTTTCACTCTGCATATACCCTTTATCACCCAGGGTATGTGTGCGTATTGTGATTAACCCGGGCTCACCCTCCCCGCACCCACCCTCTGACTCCCTCCTCCTGGGGCAAACTCTGGTCTATTTTCCATATTCTTTCACACACATTCTGGCCTTCTCTGTGCCAGCCTCTCTGTGCAGTCCCTGCTCTCTTACTAATTTGGAAGAATGTTTTGTAGGTCGTAGAAATGAACCCTTTGCTGTCGAGCATCTTAAATACTTTCTCCCAGCATGGCATCTTTTTACTTTGCTCTCTTTCCCCAAACAGAAGCTTTATAGTTTTATGAAGTCGAGCATGTCCATCATTTTTTTAAATGACATTGGCTTTCCTGCCATCCTGAGGCTCTTTCCAGCCCATGAACTTGAAGATAGTCTTTGTGCTTTGCTCCCAGCACTTCCGGTAGCCTCCCTTGGTGCAGATTTAGGCGTGTAGCCCACCCGGGATTTCCTGTCCGCATGGTGGGAGGCGTGGGTCTGGATCTGTCTCCTGGGCTGCCGTATATTTGCTCTACACCAGTGGCTTCTGACGACAGCTGTGAACCCTCAGGGCTCTGGGGGCCGGAGCCCGGGGCCGAGGTTCTGGCTGGGCTGCGCTCCCTCCGGAGCCCGCGGGGGACAGTCTGTGCCCTCGCTTCTCCAGCTCCGGGAGGCTGTAGGTGACCTCCAGAACTTTCTCATCTGGGACAGCTGAGCCCCCGTTAAGCACTAGCTCGCCAGGCCTCCTCCCCGGCTCCGAGCTGGGCAGCGCGGTGTGGCCCAGGCTCCCCCGAGTCAGGGGGTGCCAGCACCTCCTCCCGCGTCCGTGCTCGCGGGTGGTCCCCATGCCTGGCGTGTGTAGACCACACTTTGCTTATCCCTTGGCCCATGGAAGGATGCTTGGGACTACCTTTGGGCTTTGGAACCACGTGTATATGTGTGCACGCCTTTTTGTTTTCAATTTTGAAAACTGTCACACTATTCTGTGGCGTGTAACTGTTGGCCTCTGTCCTCCTCCTTCCTCAGGCTGCACATTCCCGTGGGCTACCATGGCCGCGCCTCCTCCGTCGTGGTCTCGGGCACCCCGATCCGCAGGCCCATGGGCCAGATGAGCCCCGGGGACTGTAAGTGGCCCCAGCTCCCAGGCCTCACTGGTCCCCGCTCTGTGTCCCCACGCGGCCGGTTCCCTTGGCCTGGCACCCACCACGGCCTCTCTCTCTTGCCGCCTTTCCAGCTAAGCCCCCCGTCTACGGCGCCTGCAAGTTCCTGGACCTGGAGCTGGAGATGGTAAGCCAGGCCTCGGTCTGCGCGGGCGTCCGCAGCACAGCGCTCCCCGGCAGGGCCCCCGGGGTCCTAGCCCCGCCTCCGTGTCTGTGAACTTGCTGAGGGATAGCCGGTAGCGTCCCCCGAGGTGCCCACAGAGCTTGCGGGGGGCACTGGTGGACATGCACCGGGGGGCAGGGAATCGTCTGTTCCCGGGTCAGCAGGAGACGCTGAACAAGGAGCCCTTAGAGACATGCACGGAACAAGGTTAAGGAGGGACTGGCTGATGCGGCCCTGGTGTTTCCCGCAAGAGCCGGGGGTCTGCACCTGCCTGGCCCACGTGTATGTTCTGTATGGACAGACTCTACGTGACAGGGGTGGCCCGTCCCAGCCCCCCCGCCGCTGAGCTCAGAATGTCAGAACTGTGGCTGTTTTAGGCCTGCAAAGGTTTTAAATTAAGCTTTTTTATTTTTATTTTTTAAGATTTTATTTATTTATTTGACAGAGAGAGAGAGATCACAAGTAGGCAGAGAAGCAGGCAGAGAGAGAGGGGGAAGCAGGCTCCCCACTGAGCAGAGAGCCCGATGCGGGGCTCGATCCCAGGACCCTGAGATCATGACCTGAGCCGAAGGCAGAGGCTTTAACCCACTGAGCCACCCAGGCGCCCCTGTGATTAAGCTTTTTATTTGGAGATACTTGTAGAGTGACACGCGGTTGTTAAGAAATAACACGGAGAGGTCCCGAGCACCCTCCACACACTCTCCCCTGGGGGTCGCGTCCTGCACGGTGGCACCTACCGTCGCTTCACTCCCAGGACGCTGGCATTCATCACTGAGCAACCCTCGCACTGCAGGGCTGTGCGTTTTACCAGGGATGCTGAACTCTGGGAAGTCCCCAAGGCGTGGGGACGAGGACAGTGAGGGGGAGGAGCTGAACCTGACGGGAGGACTCTGGTGCAGCTCTGGGGGCGGTGAGAGGGCAGGGAGTGGAGCCCAGTGGGGGGACGTGCGGGCAGGCCACCTTCCCACCATCAGCACCCAGGATTTTAGGTGGTGTCCCAGGGAGCTGTGTCTCCGCACGGCAGGTGGAGGAGGGCGGATTGTGGGGCCGGCTGGTGGGGCCATGGCCCTGGGAAGCCAGGGCAGGCTGGAGGCAGGCTGGGTCCCTGTCCCTCCAGTTGTGCCCTGTGGTTCTTGACGGGTTCCACCCAGAGGCGGGAATGAGCGGGCACTTCCAAATAGCAAGGCCTTCCCAGCCAGCCCTCTGTCCTGCAGGGAGGATGCCCTGCGGGCCGAGAGGAGGTGGGCCGGGCCGGCGGCACCGGAGCGGGGGTGGGGAGTCTGGGGGGGCCTACAGGCCGCCGCTCCACCTGCGTCGGTCCTGTTGGGGGAGGACAGCAGGCCGAGCAGTGCGCGGAGAGATGGTGCGGGTGGGGAGCACAGACGATCCGCACCTGATGGTGATAAGATTCTGTAGAAATTGGTGCCCCTGAGTTTTTTAAATTTTTAAATCTTGATTGAAAGATTTGCCGTGTTTAAACGCTATCGCAGAACAAATCAAACTGACAGGTTTTGCCGATGTCACGGCCGATTCCGCGTGCGTCTGACGGCTGTTTTCCCCAACTCTCCCTGCAATGACGTCTCGGGTTTCTGCTGCTTTCCCAGCACCGTGTTGGTGACGTCTCTGCAGAGGGGGAGGGCAGCAGGGTGGGGGACGGGGTGCCCCCTCTGGCCCTCCTGCCTGCATTACGGAGGCAGGCTTAGGATTTTTCGTGACACGAGTACACACCCAGAGATTTCTGTGTCCCGGAAGCCCGGCGTAGCTGTCAGATCCTGAAATGCGGCGTGTGGGGTGGGTGCAGGGGTGCAGGGGAAGGGGCAGAGCGGCCTGGGCCTTGCTGAGGGGGGGAGCGGGGCAGCCACGGGGCCCAGGGCAGTCAGGAGGCCATGGGTGGTCCCCACTCCCCCGGGGTAACCCGCCGTCAGCTCAACCGCATTTGTGACTTAGAAACGGAATGGATTCGTAGCCTGGCCGGGTCCCCGGTGGCAGTCCTGGTCCCTGGCCCGGGTTTGGAGATGCCCAACTCTGCCCTCCATGCCTGTGCCCTGATTCTGATCAACTTCTCCCCCGCTCAGGCTTTCTTTGTAGGCCCCGGGAACAACTTTGGAGAGCCGATCCCCATTTCCAGGGCCCACGAGCACATTTTTGGAATGGTCCTTATGAACGACTGGAGTGGTAATTATTGGGGAGGGGGCATCCTGAGGTCGGGCTCCCTGCACGTGCCCTGCTCTGGCTGAAGTGTGGGTGCTGGGACCATGTCTCAGCAGCCGTGGGTGGTTTCGGGGTCTGGTGCTGGCCAGGGGTGGGGAGTGTGGCTCGGGTGTCACGCAGACTCCTCGGCTCTGAGTCCCGGGCCACTTACCTCCCCGCTCTGATCTCCGGCGTTCCTGTAAGTTAACCGGGGATGAGGCTGACATCCCAGCTGACATTTGCGAGCACCTCTGTACCGAACCCCGACAGGGTGCTGGGAACCTTAGTGTCCCCCTTTCACGGGGAGGAGCCGAGGCTCAGAGAGATTGCAGTTTTTTGCTGAGCTTTCAGACTAAAGCAGCTCAGTGTCCCAGCGGCTCCTGACCCCCACACCGCATGTCTGAGGCCCTGGGAAGTGTCTCCCCTGCCACCCTGCCCACGGGAGAAGGATGAGCTTGCAGCCCCTTCCTGGGGGGGTTGCCTGCCCGCCCGTCTCTTCCTGGAATCCGGCACAGTGACCTCAAAGGACCTCTGTCCTTGGCCCTGAATGCTGTTGCCCGTGGTCCCCGTGGTCCCGGGCAGGCTGGCCGGGGTCAGGGCCCCGTCCGGTGCTCCTTGGTGGAGGGGGGTGGCCGGGAGGACAGAGCCTTGGGGCGAGGCTCTGGGTGGCCTTTGGAAGCCCCGCTCGGCCCTTCTCTTGCAGCTCGGGACATTCAGAAGTGGGAGTATGTCCCTCTCGGGCCGTTCCTCGGGAAGAGTTTTGGAACCACCATCTCTCCGTGGGTGGTGCCCATGGAGGCCCTCATGCCCTTTGCGGTGCCCAACCCGGAGCAGGTAAGCATATGTTCCGCGGGCAGCTGCACACGCGGGGCCTCTGCCTCGGCAGCTGCTTGCCCACCAGCCGTCCACACTGTCCGCATCTGCGGCCAAGCTCCGTGCCCCCCGCGTGCCCACGTGCTGGGGGGGCCCCTTGCCGTGACCACAGGCAGGCCTGGCACCAAGCATTCTGCCTGGGCTTTCCCTGCTCCCCGCACAGCTCTTGGGGGCAAACACGGACTTCTATCCCTTTCGGAGTCCTGTGAGGCCAGCTGGCAGGAAGAGAAAGGGTCCTGACCAGGCCACCACCTCGCACAACTTCGCCAAGTTCCGTTCTGTGCGGTGGCGCCCCCTGGAGCCCAACTGGTAGAATGCAGCCTGGAGCCAGCCTTGGGTCCTGGTCCCAGCCCCACTTTCCTCCGGCCTGTGACCTCTCCTGCCTGGACGCTTGGCAGCCCCCTGCCCCTCCCCAGCGCTCTGACCCCCTGCCTCCCGTGTCTCCCTGAGGCCTGTGATGCTCTCAGCCCTCTGCTGTCCCCCCAACACCCTCCTGGGGCGCCAGCACCCACTCTGCCCTCCCGCGCCGTCTGCTGTGCTCAAAGCAAGCTTGGACTCTTTCCCTGGTTCCCCACGAAGCGGCCGCCCCTCGTTCCCTCCCGCCCCTCCGTGCCGCACCCCTCCCGCCCCTCTCCTGTCCGCCTTCCTGGGAGCTGGCCCTTCCCAAACACCTTCTCCACGGGGCCTGTTACTTACTTGATGTTTTCCTTTAAACCAGCTCCTGTTTTTTAAATTCAAATAATGTATTTAGAAAAGGAAGCGTTTTTTGTTTGTTTGTTTTTGCTTTATATCCCCGCCAGTGTCACTAGCCAACAAATTCATCATAAAAAGAAACCCGTGACTTTACACTCACCCCAGATTACTGGTGTGTTGCGTGTCCGAGGACACTGACGTGGGCGGCCGTGGGAACTCCGTGGCCTGGCCGTGGGGACTCTGTGGGCGGCCGTGGGGACTCTGTGGCCCGGCCGTGGGGACTCCGTGGCCTGGCCATAGGGCTGCCTCCATGGGGCCTGCTCCCTGGCTTTCTGGGGCATCTCTGGTCTGACCCCTGTGCCCTTGAGCTGCGGGTGGCCCTCCCCCGGCTTCTTTCCCGAGCCTGGTGCGTGTGACCACCGTGGTCCCTGCTGTGTGGGGGTCTCCTTCTGCCTGGGGGCCTGGGGGGCCGCGTGCAGGGGGAGCAGGTGCTGGTGTGCTGTGGGGTCCCCCAGGCCGGCATCTCTGTCAGCGGCCCCATGCCGTGCTCTGCCCTCACAGGACCCCAAGCCCCTGCCGTATCTGCGCCACGACCGGCCCTACACGTTTGACATCAGCCTCTCTGTCGCCCTGAAAGGTACTGCTGGGGAGTCGGGCGTGCGTCCGGGGCCTCGATGGGCTCAGGTGGCCCCGTGCCATTGCCTGATCGCTCCTGAGCTCCTGGGGGGCGGGGGCCGGGAGAGAGCGCCACCCGCTGCGGGGGGTCCTGCAGAGGGAGGAGAGGGGGCCGGGATGCCCTGTGCTCAGAGGACCCCGCAGGACGTTAGCAGCCTGTCACTGCCAGACAGTGCGGAGTCGGGGTCCTCCCGCCTCTGCCTGAGTCCCCTCGCCGCCCACCAGCCAGGAGCCGCCCGGCCTCTGCCCGCGCCCCACGCTCCATTGGGGCCTGTTGGGAAGCCTGGCCCTGCTCTCTGGGCCCGCACAGCAGGTCTCCCACACCCCACCCTGAGTCGGCGCTGTGAGCCTCGCAGGCGGGGCTGCGTCCCCTGGAGGCTCTTCAGCTCCACTCCGTTAATAGACCCATAGAGCGTTCGTGTCAGGAGCGGGGCTCTGCAGGCCGCGGCTGGGGCCCGCCCTGCCCTACCCCTGCTCAGCTGCGGGGCTCTGCAGGCCGAGGCTGAGTCTGTCTGTGCCCCACCGTGTCATCTGTCCTTTCACGTTACGCTGTGGGAAGATGAGGCTCAGAGAGGACAAGGGGTTCTCCCCAAGTCACTTCGGGGGCTACTGGCCAGGCTGAGAGGAAAACCTGGTGTCCTTGTATCTGGGCTGCTCTCCTCCGACCCACTGACTCTCTCTGGGGCCCACGTCTGTCTCAGGTTCATCTGCCTGCTTGGAAACAGCCAGGGGGATGCCTGCTGCGGGGAGGGATGGGCTTATCAAGAAGGCTCGGTGTCCAGAGACGTAGAAGGACCTAGAAGGGGAGGACCGAGTGCAGGGATGGCTTCCAAGGCCCCCTCCCCGCCCCAGTCCCGAACGTGCCGTTCTGACGGCCCCAGCTGGGATCTGGAGGCAGGCGTGGGGACCCTGACCTGACCTGGGGCCAGCGAGCACACCTGTCCTATGCAGCCTCGGAGGGGAAGTCAGGGCCAAGGGCTCTGCGGGAGTAAAGGGCTTTCTAGGAGTGAGCACAGCTGGGGAATGGAGCCGCAGCGGCCTGGTCCCCGCTGGGGTCGTAAATCCCACTGCCGCACATCGTGAGCCCGGCACTGCCCGTCTGGGGGAGAGGCAGACAGGCTCCGACCCGGCGCTCGTCTCGGGGCAGGTCCCTGCTCCAATGTGCTGTGAGCCCCCTCTTTCACGGGCCCCAGAACTGCTTACCTTACAAGAGGCCCCCCTCCCTGATCCATGGAACAAAGTCCCCTTGTCGGTGCTGCTTGTGTTCCCAACAGGAGAAGGAATGAGCCAGGCGGCCACCGTCTGCAAGTCCAATTTTAAGGTGAGCTCTGAAGCTGACGGACTGCTTTGTGGAGGTGTGGGAGGCGGGGTGTCCTTTGGGGAAGGCGCCGGAGGCTCGCATCCACGCTGGGACATGGTGTGGGCTCGGTGCGTGGGCCTGGAGCTTCCGTGGCCCTGTCCCTTTCCAAAGAGGCCACAAGGCCACAGAGACCGCTCCAGATGCAGGCTGTGTGGGCATGACCGGTGATTGCCTTGGGGGAGCGATCGATGTTCCTGTAAGGGTCCAGTCTCCGGCTTCTTCTGTCCTGGCGGGGAATGGATTGATCCGAGTGACCTATGTTTGTTTTAAGCGAGCTTCTCACTGAAGCCTAACACACACACACACACACACACGCAAACACGCACACACACAGGAAAATGTCCAATTTCACAAAGTCAACATCCCCGCGGGGCCAGCAGCCGGGCCGGGGAATGGGAGATGGGCAGGGCCTCCGCCGCCCCCCGTTGTCCCCCTCCAGTCATGCCGTCGTCACCCCCTCCCCCTGCAAGGGGACCTCTCCTCGGACTTGTGCGGCCGTGCGTGACATCGGTGTGTTCTTCAGTTTCATGGAGACGGAAGGGTACGGCGCCTGCTCTCTTCCTCCGGCTTCCTTTGCTCCCGCGCCGTGGCCATGCCGTTCGGCCGATCGCCTGCTCCTCGTGGGTTATTGTCCACTATTGCCCGTCATTGTAGGTCCTCCAGACTTACTGTCTCCGGAGACGCTCCCGTGCGTGTTGTTTCCCTTCGGGGCGAGTACGGACGCCCTGGAACAATCCAGCACGGACACGGGTGCACACACGGGCACTTGCCGGTGGGGCGCGTGCCGGAACGCACCCGCTGGGCCGCAGAGCGCATGGGTCTCTGCACTCAGACATGGTCCCCAGGAGCTTGAACCAGCCCGCACTCCCCCCGCAGCCTGTCCCCTCCCGGCGGCTGCTCGCTGCACGTCCTGCCCGGCGGGGCTGCCGTGCGCCTTCGCCCTTGAGCTGCTCCGAGCGCGGCGTTTGCGTCTCGCTGGGGAGTCGCGCGGCCGGGCACCTTTCCATGTGTTTCCTGAACACGTGAGCATCCTCTGATCAACGGAGTCGTTCCTCCTCGCGTCTCCCTTCTAACGGACGTTGTTTGGGCTCCCTGGGCGGCTCAGAAATCGGGGGGACAAGAGCCCGTTCCAGGTTCTCCCGCATCTGGGCGTGTGGTTCCAGGAGCGGCAGATCTCGGTAGCTGTGGGCTCGGACAGGCATGGGCGGGCCCTGCGTCTGAGCGTCTGGGGGCCCCGTGGTCCTCGGCCCCCTTCCCCGGGCGGAGCCCCCTTCTTGTTCCTTCATTGCTGGGCCTGCCTGACATCCTGTTGGCTCTGGGCTTCTGGGCCGGGGGCGGGGGCCGACGCGGGGTGGGGGGTGTATGCAGAGAAGCTTCTGCTCGATGAGGTCGGAAGGCATGCCAGCTCAGGACCCAAGAGTATTCACAGGGCAGCGGACAGATGGGCAGGTTGAGAATGAGCATCTGAGCAGAGAGAAGGTTGCCCTTCTTGGAGAAGGCAGGTCGGGGACCCCCGGGGAAGCAGGGGAGCCGAGGCCAGTGCACAGCAGAAGGGGGAGGGAGGGGGGACCCCAGGAGGACAGCTTGTGGGCAGTGTGAGCGACCGGGGCGAGCTGGTTGGGGCACCAGGAGAGAGCCCACGGGAGGCCGTCTGTCACGAGCGGCTGTGCGAGCTGCCAACCGGGAGGCTGGGGTGAGCCACCTTCCCTGTCCCTCGTGTCCCTGCCCACAGTACATGTACTGGACGATGCTCCAGCAGCTGGCCCACCACACCGTCAACGGCTGCAACCTGCGCCCCGGGGACCTACTGGCTTCCGGAACCATCAGCGGGCCGGTGAGTCTGGGGCACCTTGGGCGCTGCCCACGTTGACAGCCTACTCCACACACGGCCCCGAGGGCCCTGAGCACATCCTACAAAGGGGGCTTCCCCCGGGGGGGGGGGGGGCGCATCTTACAACTCTTCCTTCTACAGCTTTGTCTGGCGGGAGGTGCGCGAGGGGCTTCCTTTCCAGGTGCAGACCTAGGGACACTGTCAGGATGGGAGGCCTCGTCTGTCTGCTTGGGGGATGGGATGACATGTGGGGGAGTCAGGGCGCCGTGGCATCGGGCTGTCACTGGCTCACGTGCCCCCTCCTGGGACGAGACGGCCCCACTGCAATTCCCCTGGCCCCCTGCTGTGAGCCCGTGGAAGAGTCGTAGAACCTTAGGGGAAGGTGCCTGTGCCAGTCGCTTCCTGCCAGGTCCTGACCGCAGCCTGTGGGTCGAGGGGGGATCTCTTCCCAGTGGGAGAGTGTCAGGCATGGCAGCCTCTGGGGACGCTGCAGCCCCCAGGGCGGGCAGAGCCCTGCGCACCCCGTTCCAGCACTGCCCGAGTCCCAAACCACGCGAGCAGGGCACGGGGCAGGGGTCCCACCGAGGCAGGGTCTCTGAGGGGCACAGCACCCCGTCCCCGCCCGGGGCTCCTCCGCTTTGCCACGCGTCCGCTCTGCAGCCCGCACGCTCGCCCGGATGTAAGTACATGTGCGGCTTCCCCCCCTTCCTGCAACGAAGGAGCCCGAGAGCTTCGGCTCCCTGCTGGAGCTGTCATGGAGGGGGACGAAGGCCGTCGAGCTGGGCAGCGGACACACCAGGAAGTTTCTGCTGGACGGCGACGAAGTCATCATTACAGGTGAGCGCAGCCCGGCCTCGCGCCTCCGGGCGGCTCCCCCTCGCCTGCAGGCCCTGTCGCGGTGTGCGGCGCTCCGGGCCGGCCGAGGAGCCGTCTGTCCCCTCTTGTCCCCCACCCCGGCACTCCCAGGCCCATGTCAGCTTCTCGTGACCTGCCCCCCAGCCTCGGCCACCGGGAATTTAAACCTGTGGAGCAGCGGCAGCCCCCGTGTAGTTCTGGGCTTTGCCGCGCCAGGACCCCGTGTCCTGAGACCGGGCTGAGCTAGGCCGCTCTGCCCGCCGGGCGTCATCACTTGAGGGGAAGGCCCCGCGCGGCCCGCAGCGCCCTCTGCCCCGGGTCCACCCCCAGATCCCACTGACTGTGTGACCCTCACCGAGTTACTGACCCTCCTGGGACGCCGGTGCCTCTTTTTTATTTATTTATGTTTTAAAAGATTTTATGTATTTATTGGAGAGAGAGAGCACGAGAGGGGGAATGTCAGAGGGAGCCCGATGCGGGACGCGATCTCAGGACCTTAGGATCATGACCTGAGCCGAAGGCAGACGCTGAACGACCGAGCCCCCCAAGCACCCCTGCTGTGAGGCCTGTTATGGGGTTCCAGTCGTGAGGGAGACAAACGCAGGCTCTGGTCTTCGGGAGCCCCGGGCGGGGTTAAATTGCTTGCCTGGGGCCTCGCTGCCAGTAGGCGCTGAGACCGAGATCCCCATGCGGGCAGCTTCTTGTCGGGACCCTGACTCCGAAGCCCTCGTTTTCCTTCCCAGCATCGCACATCTCTCCAGACCCGCGTTTTCGAGCACTCGCGTGCGGGTCAGCGGGCACACCCAGCGCTCGTGCTCACACCCTGAGTGTCACATTGTCACCCTGCTTCCTTGGCCCCGTCCTCGGGCCGTGGTCCCCCGCTGTGGGCCGCCCCTTGGCCCCATTCCATCGGCACGGCGTGCTGAGCAGCCTCTTGAAGCCTCGCGCCCCCTCTGTGCCGCTGCCTGCCCCAAGCCGCCACCCCTCCGCGCGGCGCTGTCGGCGTGTGCCCGGCCACGGCGTCGGTTCTGCCGCTGGAGACTGCCCTTCGGGTCTGCGCTCCCGTCCCTGTCCGCTCCGGGCCGCCTCTCGGCTCCCGGGGGCCTCCTGCGTCCCGTGTGCACCTGCCGCCCTCTGATTCGCCCCACCGGACCCCCGCATGCCTGTGGGCTTCCATGTCGCTCAGCCCCGGTCGTGCCCTTAGGACACCGAATTCTGGTCAATTGTACGTGCGTCCCGGCTGGACTAGCAGCTTGGATTCCTTCCTCGGGCTGCTGTCACAAATGGCCACGAACCTGTGGCTTAAAACAACAGAAATGCATTCTCTCCCAGTTCTGAGGGGCAGAAGTCTGAGACCCAAGGGTTGGCAGGCCGCCTTCCTTGCAGAGGCTCTCGGGGAGGACCCACTCTGACCTCCGCCGCCTGCTGGTGGCTCCTGGTGTCCCCTGGTGTCCCCTGGCAGCCACATCCCTCTGCCCCTCCCGCCATCCTCACCCGGATTCTTCCGCTGCTGCCCGTCTCAGTGGTGCACTCGCGATGGCTGTCAGGGCCCGCCTGGGTCGTCCCCGCATCCAAGACCCCTCACTTACGCCTGCAAAACGTGTGGTGTAAGGTCGCGGTCAGGGCTCCAGGGCCTAGTGCCTGAGCTCTTCAGGGTCGCCGTTTGGCCGATTGCACGGTGCTTCCCAGGCCGGCTGCGGCCCCACGTGTGTCTGCAGGCTGACTGCGCGCACGCACGTGTGTCTGCAGGCTGACTGTGCGCGCACACACGTGTGTCTGCAGGCTGACACACAGTAGGAGTCTTGCGGTTGTTGGTCGCGTAAGCGAGGTGGAGCTGGTGGAGAAGGAGCAGGCGGAGCTCAGGCCCGTACCGTCCCCCACGGCCCTCCCCGGCCTGATTCCAGCTTCACCGAGGCTCACTGAGAACTTGCCGGGGCCAACTGTGTCATAGTGTGTACGCCCCCCTGACTCCGTCTTACACTCGTGGCAGCCCCTGGCCAAGGACTTGTTGCCCGGTTTATAGAGCAAAGAGCTCCGGTGGGCAGCAGGTGGTTGCCTGCTGGAATTGCGCTCCAGGGAAGCCGGGGTGCAGCTCAGGTCCTCCCTGTGGCCGTGGTCCTCTCTGTGGCCGTGGTCTTCCCTGTGCTCGTGGTCCTCTCCCTGGTCCTCTCTGTGGCCGTGGTCTCTCTCCGTAGCTGTGGTCTCTCTCCGTGGCTGTGGTCTTCTACATGGCTGTGGTCCTCTCTTTGGCCAGTCTTATTTCCAGGGTTTCTTCGGTGCTTGCGGACCCATTGCAGGCCCTCAGCCCTCCTTCAGCGCCTGGAGCACCAAGCCCTGAAGCGTTTTCTGGAGTTCTGGCTGGGGAGGGAGATGGGATGGGAGGGGAGAGAATCGTGGCTTCAGCTCCCTGTCCCCGCCCCGGGACCCCCACCTAGCTGTCCCAGGCCAGGCAGCAGTCCAGTCCAGGCCCGTGTGGCTGCGCGAGGGTCTCAGCCCCCATCGATGAAGCCACACCACTCCCTTGGAACCCCACAGCTCAGGTTGTGGGTCTGTTTTCTCTCCGCTCTCGCTCCGCGGCTCCCCCAACCCCCGTGAGCCCCGCCGACAGTGTCTATCCTTGTGCTCCCTCCGTGGCCCACCTTTTGGGGCAGGAAGTCCTCCTCCATCTACTGACCGTGCCCCGCCGTTCTTCCCCCTCCGTGTCTCTTGGCCCCCCACAGCCACATTTGCTGCAGGATTTCCTTTCTTCTCGTGTTGATACGGACTGCTCCCTGTATTTATTTCCTTGGACCGTTTGCACAGGAATATAGGGAAGGAGAACGTGAACGTACGGAATCAGAGCCCTGCCCTGAGCCAGAGGCCCTCTGGCGGTGATCTTGAAGTCAGACACAGAGCTCCACGGGGAACACGACCCCAGCGCGGTGATTTCTGGTCCGTGGACCGCGTGCCAGGAGCCGCGTTCGCTACCTTACACACATGGCCAGCTGGGCTCCCGCGGTGCCATTATTCTGGTTCACAGATAAGCCCTTGGAGGTCCCAGGCAGTCAAGGACTTGGACCAGAGCCACACGGTGCGCAGGTGGCTGCCCTGGAATGCAGCTGACGGCCTTGGCACACAAAGCCCACCCCCGTCGGCTCCCCACAAGGTCGCAAGCCTCCCCCATTTGCTTTACCCGGGTCATTTCCTCTAGTTTGGTTCAGGGCTGCGATGCGGCTGGGCTCTCCTGATGCTCTGGGGGCAGAGAAACCCCCTGGTTTCAGGCCTGGCACTGCTCCCCGGGGCTGGTCCCGCGTCCCCGGGGCTCTGCTGTGGGGGGACAGCGTGTGCCTGGAGGTGCCGGCAGGAGCGGCTTCCGGGAAGCTGGGGGACTGGGCTGCAACCATGGATTCGCACTCCTGTTGGCGGGATGGAGCGGGGAGTGGGCCGAAGCTCAGTGTCCAGGGAGGGCCAGGGAGGTCAGGACGCTCGGCTCACATTCCAGAGAATGGGGGTGTGCTTTCACCTTCGCTCCCAGAGTTGGTGGTGGCAGGGGAGAGGCGGGCAGCCGGCTCTGACCTCTCGGGTCCCTCTACCCCTGCATGGACACACCC
>CM052896.1:625410-641255 GCA_028534135.1 Potos flavus | reverse complement strand
CACGCTGTCCGCAGCAGGGGACCACTTGCCCTTGGGAAGGCACTTTCTGGCACACTGCCGGGCACGCCTGAGCGACCACGAGCGGTTTTTGGGCTGCGCAGAGTCACAGATTCAGAAGCGGGGCCAAGCTGGTTCAGCGGTGGCCCCGACGGGAACCCCAAACCCCAAGTCTCTCCCCGCCGACACCCCAACGCCTCCTTCCGGACTCACCCCACCAGCCTGCAGCAGGGAGCAGAGGAAGCTTACCGGCCTGACTGACTGAGCAGGAAGTCCTTGGCCTCGCTCGGAGCTGGACCGGCCCCTGATGTGGGTGCTCACCGAGGCTCGGATGCTCCTGTCCCCAGCCCGCTCGGGGCCGGTCTCCAGGACGTCTGCGCAGAGAGTGCTAGCGAGCAGACCTGTGCACGCCACACCTGCCGGCCAGCTGCGCACAGAGGGAGAAGGGGGCCGGAGGAAGAACGGATGTGAACCTCCGGGACGCGGCAAGTGGTGCTGGTCAGCGGCCTGGGGTCCACAGGGGGCAGGACGGGGAGACCGGAGGGCGGGAAGACTGCGGACGGGAGGGGCTGGGTGGACGGGCGCCTCCCATCCGGGCCCCCCACGAGCACGCAGTGCAGGAGGCATCGCGCGGCTTGGTCCTGTGGGGGGCCGAGGGCCAAGGACGGGGAGACGGCAGAAGCGGGGAGCAGGCTGCTGGGGCCCCTGTCGCCCGCACGCGTCTAACCACAGCTGCCGCTGGATGTCTGTCCTGTCACCCGCAGAGGCTGACACTGAGCCCCTCCCCACCCCCTCCGCCGATGTGTCCCCTGGATCTAGAACGTGCACCTTCAGGACCCAGGAGGCAGAAGCCACAATGACCTCACCACCATCCCCAGGGCCCCCCTTACAGAACGTGTGCTTCCCGCGTCCACACGGCTCTCAGTCCTTCCGGGGCAGCGGCGGCGACTCCCAGCAGGGGAGGGAGTTCGACCGGGAGGGCAGCAGGACCTCCCCGGACTGGCAGCCCTCATGCCGGGACGCGGGGTCGCGGCCCTACACAGAGCTGGGGAAGGAGGGGGGCCCAGAGCGCGCGCCGGCCCCGCAGGCTGGGATTCACGCCCCCGACTTCGGCTGTCACTGCAGATAAGAGCAGGGTTATAGTGACGATTCTCGCAGATGCAATTCTTACTTCGCCTTTCCAGAGCCCGTTTAGGTTGGCGTTTGAGTAACAAGTAGCAGGAGCGTCCTGCCCAACAGAGGCAGGCAGGTCGGAGACTTTCTAACACGCAAATCAGACTGGGCCTCTCCGTGGCTTACAGCCCTTCGTCACGTGCGGGGCAGGGACACGGGGACTCACGGCCCTCCTGCTCCAGTGTTCCGGCTCCAGGGCCGCTGCTCTTAGCGTGGCGAGCCAGGTGGGCTCAGCGAGCGAGGGGACGGGGCTGTGGGGACAGCAGGTTGCGGAGTCTGGGCTGACACAGCTCAGGGACACTTTCAAGCAGCCGAAGAATCAGGCAAGGAAAGCGGTCACCCTCGAGGGCCAGTGAGCAGCCCCGACAAGGCAGGGGCTGGGCCACGGGGGCCGCGGCCTCATTTATCTGCTCTTGTCCTCTCCCAACGTTCTGATGACAAAGACCACATCTGCCCCCCGCCGCCTGGGCACCCCGGTGCCGCGGAACAGA
Organism: Potos flavus; assembly: GCA_028534135.1. Lineage (NCBI taxonomy): Eukaryota > Metazoa > Chordata > Mammalia > Carnivora > Procyonidae > Potos > Potos flavus. The sequence continues at coordinate 639,594 of CM052896.1, read as the reverse complement.
CCTCGGTGACCTTCGGCGGTCGTCCAGCGTGGACGGAGCCCAGGTGAGCCGGCAGGTGCGAGCCAGCAGAGCTTGCCCGCGGGGAGGAGTTAGGACTGCTCCTGCCGGCCACCTGCGCGTCGCTCGAGAACCTCAGCCTAACCTTCATCCCCTCCTGCCACGCGCGCACCTCCGGAGCCGTCTGTGCTGAGCTGAGCGGAAAGCGAGCCCGGGCGCGTGCACCTCGGCTCCCGTCACAGTCGCGGACTGTGGTAGAGACACAATGTGATGAAAGCTTGACTTGGGAAGTGGTGACTCTACCTCGAGAGCTGGGATTTCTCCACAACGATTCGCTGTACACGCATTTATCGATTACTCTCTGTGCGCGTGAATCTGTTAGGGGTTCGTAAAGGCACAAAGGTGAGAGTTCACACCTACACCCAGAAATACCGTTCTCTCTCTCTCACACACACACACACGGTTACAGTTTGCTATTTTTTTTAAAGATTTTATTTATTTATTGCCAGACACAGAGAGTGCATGAGCAGGGGGAGAAGCAGAGGGAGAGGGAGAAGCAGATTCCCCGCAGAGCAGAGAGACCCATGCGGGGCTCAATCCCACGATCCTGAGATCACGACTTGAGCCGAAGGCAGACACTTAACCGACTGGGCCCCTCCAGGCGCCGCCTATTTTGTTTTATGTTCTTAAATTTTTTGCAGATTTATCAGGGTAGGATTAACAAATACGAACTGTATGTATTTGGGTTGTACAGCATGATTTCTGAGGTGTGGAGCATGACTATGTTGGATGGGTGTCTATATTGTGAAATGATGGCCCCAATCAAGCTAATTAGTACATTCCTCACCTCATGTAGTGACCCTCTGTGTGTGGGGGGGAGAATACTGAAGATCTACTCTCTCAGCAAATTTCGAGCATACAATACAGCATCAGTAACTATAATCACCAGGCTCTACCCTGCATCCCTAGAATTTTCTCATCTTCTACCTGAAGTTCGTGCCCTCCGCCCGACGTCTCCCCACCCCAGCCCCTGGCAACCGTCTTCCTACTCCCTGGTTCTATGAGGCAAACTTGTTTAGATTCCGTTAGATTCTCAGTTTGCATTCCCACCGGCTGTGCACGAGGGTCCCCTTCCTCCGCATCCTCGCCGACGCCCGCTGTGTCCTGGGCTGTTGATTTTAGCCCCTCTGCCACGTGTGAGATGACGGCTCACTGTGGTTTGGGTTTGTATTTCCGTGATGATGAGTGATGTGGAGCATCTTCTCATGTAACCATTGCCCATTTGTATGTCTTTCTTGGAAAAATGTCTATTCAGGTCCTTTGCCCATTTTTTAAGGCGGTTTATTTATTTATTTGCTATTAAGCTGTAAGAGTTCCTTATGTATTTCAGATATTAACCCCTTATTGTATATGTGATTAGAAAATATCTTCTCCCGCTCAGCAGGTTGCCTTTTCATTGTCTTAAAGTTTTCTGTTGCCATGTGGAGCTGTTTAACTTAATTTGATCCCGCTAGTTTATTTTTGCCGGGGTTGCCTGCGCTTTTGGTGTCATAGCCAGAAAAAATCATCGCCAAGACCAAAGTCAAAGAGCTTTTCCTGCTGTTTTGTTCTAGGAGTTTCATGGTTTTAGGTCTTACATGTAAGTCGTCTTCTTCTTCTTCTTCTTCTTCTTCTTCTTCTTCTTCTAAAGATTATAGTTATTTGTCAGAGAGAGAGAGAGCACAAGAAGGGGGAGCAGCAGGCATTGAGAGAGGGGGAAGCAGGCTCCCCGCTGAGCAGAGAGCTCGACGTGGGGCTCAATCCCAGGACCCTGAGATCATGACCTGAGCCGAAGGCAGAGGCTTTAACCCACTGAGCCACCCAGGCGCCCCCCCATTTAGTCTTCTCTCCATTTGGAGTTCGCCATTTTGAATAAGAGGTGACGTTCCCTCCTTCCTAGAAAACGGGCCTGTGGAAACGAGCAAACGGCCCGACTCAAAAATTGTTAAGAAAAGAGCTGCCTTGTTTGTGGACGTCCCGTGCTTCGTCCCGGTAGCTGTGACCCCGAGTCCCCCGCATCTCTCCCGTTCTCCCCAGAGTGGCGAAGCCAGGGGCCTGAAGGGGGTTCCTGAAGACCCCAGTGGCTGCAGTCACGACCCCCACCCCAACTCCCCCTACTCAGAGCAGACACTGGAAACAATTGACACGTGGCCTGGCCAGGTGGCCTACCTGGACGGCGGGCTTGGAGCTCGGCCAGCTCGACGAGGCCAGAGATGGGGGAGGAAGTCTGAGCCCCCACGAGGAGGCCGGCGGGGCCCCGGGGACGGCCCACACGCTGTGCAGAATGCCAGGGATGTGCCCTCCCGTCCCCTGGAGCGGCGGGAGCCCGGGGGCTGCTGGCCAGACGCCCCCCTGCTGGGGCAGAGCCGGGCCTGGAGGCAGGCGAGCGGCTGTCGCCACCTGCTGGACGAGACTTCAGATGCCCGGGAGACCGGGCGCCTTCTGAGAAGGAGCGCAGCAGCCCGACGCCCCCCGCGGGCCGGCACGCCCGGCTTTCCCATGAACGTGAACCATCCACGGAGCACCCACGTCGGACGAGGCCGCTGCCCTGGGCCAGGCTGGGGCGGGACGAAAGCAAGGCCACTCCGGGAGCAGGTGTGAGCGCCGACCCGCCCTGGGCCCCCGGGCAGGCCACAGACTGCGGGGCCCCGTGCCGGCTGACACCGTGACCTGGGACGTCGTGGCCTCACGTGCTGTCCTCCCAGATGAGACTCGTGGACACAGCCCAGCGCGGAATCAGCCCTGCTCACTGGCAGCATCCACCCCACAGAGACCCCCGCTCCCTCAGACTCTCCCCAGACCCGCCGGCCGCAAGCCCAGACCCTGCCGGGGCTTCTCTCCAACGCCGTCTTGCTGGGACGCCCGCGTTGCCATCGTGCGCCCTCCCCGCCCCGCGACGGGTACTGACCGAGCTGGCCAACTCCAGGGGGGTGCCCGGGGGTCTCCCGCCTGCCGCCAGTGCAGGCACGGCCACCAGCTCTCGGGCTCAGTCCGGGCGGCCCAGCGAGCGCCGGCGGGAACCGGGGCGGCTAACTGGCCGGGCTGCAGTCTCCGCGTCCCCCGGTGGCTGTGACTCGCCGGCATGGCCCTCCGCCTCACCACCTTTCTCCGCGTCACCACATCCTCGCCTTCCGAGGGCCGAGATAGTTTCCGCTTGGCTGATTCAGTCGCGTGACCCTCCCAGGCGACGGCGGCCGAGCCCTGTTGGGGCATCTGCGTCCTACTGGACTCTACCGGGTGCCGCCGAGACCCACCGGATGGCAGAGGAGGAAGGATGGCAGCTCCGGGACCCGGAGGCCCGGGGGGCGAAGGCGGAGCCGGACCCCAGCTCTCCCCGCTCATGGCGGCTGCTGCCGACACCAGGCGCCCAGCTGGGCGTTCCTGCCTTCGTGCCTCCTGCCGCCACGCACGCCGGGGCAGACGCTCCCATGCCACCTTTCTGCTGGTCACTGTCACCAACATCAGTGCCGACCCAGGTCTGTCACGGTCACTGACGGGTTCCAGAATGCGGATGCCACCATGCCCCTCCAGGGTGAGAGGTGACAGTTGGGTCTGGCTCTCTATATATTTGCATATTTTATTTTTGAATGTTTGGTCTTTGGGCTTATAATTCAGAACAAGGTAAAGAATGCCGGAACCCCAGGACGACCCTGGAAAGTTGAGGCCCAATGAGGGGTCTTTTCCCCTAGACACAGCGCAGTATTAAAAACCCCCTCAGCCACCTGGGTCAAATAATTTGTCTAGGACAACATGGAAGATTTTATTTTTGTCCTCTTTGTGACAAACACAGAAATAACAGCAATAATGTCATTTGATCGTTGCTAGGTGTCATTAATATTCATGACGGCACTCCCCAGTTCCTTCTCTAGGACCAAGGACAGCTCACGGCTTTCAGCAGCACGGGCCCTGTGCACAGAAGAGGCTCATCACTCGGCGCTGAGTCCCTCCTGCATGTCAGGGTGCCACTCCGGGGTGGGTGAAATCCACAGAGAGGGCCCACTCGTGGAGAGCCTGACCCTGGGAGGAGGGTAAGGAACGGGTTTTGTTGGGGAAACACACACGCTCGTGTGATGAGGCACACAGTCCCCTGTGCTGTCCTCCCCCGTGGAGGGGCAGGGTGTGTGCGCACGGGGCAGACCCTCCTCCTGCCACCCCTCCCGGCAAAGCCAGCATGCGAGCGAGCAGCCCCGCTCACAGACCTAGCCCGTCACCCAGGGGAGCCTGCATGGGGCTCCCCTCTTGGCATGGGACAGAGAAGTCCATGTTGGGATCTTTGCAAGTAATGTGTCTCCCACTGATGGAAATATCGGGGAGGCAGTGGTCGGAGGCTCGGGGATAGACCCAGGATCTCCTTCTGGGCCCAGCTGGGGATGACTTTGTCCTTGACCTCCTGACCTTGAAGCTGGATCCTACAGGTGGCGGTCATGAAAGATGGATTCCAGCCCCCCCATCTGTGGGTCATTGGGCTGTACACATCCTATAGGTCTGGTCCTTATTACCCCAGGAAGAGAGGGACACACCTGAAGGCTTATGCTTGGAAGGAGGGAAATGAGTGTCCCCCCCCCCCCCGGTCGTTGTGGCTTCTAGTCCCGGCCCCTGTCCATCAGGCTGGGCTGCCTCCTCCCCGCGCAAGTGTCCTCCTCTCCTGGCTGTTCACGGAGGAGCCCAGACCGACAGGCCCCCGGGGTCTCCTCCAGCAGAGCCTGGCTCCTCTCAGTCCGCCTGCCGGTGCCCTGGGCCTCCGCTCCCCGGGGTGCCCCCCACCCCAGTCTTCTCACCCTCCCTGTCTGTCTAAACAGGGATCCTTCAATGTCTGATCCTTGTACGGTTAGTAAACGAGCCAGTGCTCCTGCGAGGGAACGAGGGGTTAATAAAACACTGTGTGTCCCAAGAAGGACGTGGATGCAGAATTTTCAGAGAGGACAGCAGAGACTCAGAATCCTGGATGTGACAGGATGGAGGGGCCTCAGGGACACCACAGACAACACACCCATTTCCCAGATGGGGAAGCTGAGGTTCAGAAAGCGGAAGGGGTTTCAGGATGTTCTGCAATCGTAAAGAAGTGGATTCCACAGCTCCTGATGTCCAGGCCAGTGTCCTTCCAACCGCCGCGGACATCGAGGGGACCGTTTGCGCCCGCGCTGCCCCCCCTCCCAGGCGGGGCTGAGGGTACCTTCGCAGACGGCAGGACCCCGAGGACAAGACGGACAAGGACGGGAGCTCAGGAAGAACATATTTTGTTCATCGTTTTTTGCTTAACAGAAGTGTTGAATTCTGAAACTGATAACATGCTTGTTATTTGTTCACGTGTGGAAGAGGGTAACGTGGAACACAGACGGCCTCTCCAGGGCCCCCGATAGGGGCTGCATCCTCTCGGACACTTCCCACATATGCAGACACGCACAGATCGGGGTGTGCTCGTTTATAAACGGGTACGCGTGGTTTCACACGACGGGGCTCAGAGGATACGTGGACGCCGCCGTCTGCTTTCCTGCAGTCCGCACACAGGCTCGGCCACGCGGCCAATTTAGCAGTGTAGACGGCCCTCTCCGCGGTGTCTCCGTGGAAATCCGCAGTCTCCACGTATCAGACCTTACGGAACTCAGCGGGGATATTCGGGCTGTCTCTGGCATGGGGACGTGCTGGGGATGAGCCAACAGGTCACCAGAACGTCCCATCAAGGCCGCTGCTCCCGACGACGAGGAAGAGCTGGCTGAGAAGACTGTTACCGTTGCTGACATCTCCGACGTTTAGTTCATAATAATGGTGTTCGCTTGGGCAAACAGCTAACAGTAAACCTCACACCTACAATGTACAGAGTCCATTGCATTTTCTCCAACACTCAGTTAGTTGGGCGAGCAGATGCCCTACTGAAAGGTAAAGGGCCAGCTCGGGGAAGGGGAGGTCGAGCCGGGCGGGAGAGGGTCCAGGCTGGCCCCCTGAAGCGGCGTGCATCTGCCGGTGCCCCCGGCCCAGACCCTGAGCCGCCCCAAGCCAAGGGGCGACGACGGGCAGCCCCATTCTCCCGCTCTCACACCTGCCGGTGTCCCCGGCCCAGATCCAAGTACGGTTCCGAGCCAGTGCGGGACGCGGGGCAGGCAAGCGTGTCAAAACACGGGTCGTGGCCGGTGTCTGGTTGGAACCTCCAGCTGCGCGGGGGCTGGAGTCCTGCTGCTGACGGCGAACTGGTCTTCTGGGACTCTGAGAACCTCCCTTCGGGCGGGCGCCAGCTGGCGGGGCACTCTTCTGCACAGAGTCCCACGTCTCCGGCCGGGCCGGCCACGCGGATCCCGGCTGCAGGGGACCATCCGACTGGACGCCCAGTGCTGGCCACCCCACCACCTCCGGATTGGGAAATAAACGTCCTTGGGGCCCCTTCACGCAGCTGCCATCCTACCGGTGAGCTGTGACATCGCGGGGCGGCTTACGTCACGGGGCGTGGCCTCACGGGGCGTGGCGTTGTGGGGCGTGGCATCGCAGGGTGGCTGATGTCACGGGCGTGGCGTCACGGGGCAGCTGACGTCATGGGGCGTGGCATCACGGGGCGTGGCATCGTGGAGCGGCTGACGTCACAGGGCGTGGCGTCGCGGGGCGGCTGACGTCGCGGGGCGTGGCGTCGCGGGGCGGCTGACGTCACGGGCGTGGCGTCACTGAATCATGGCACGGGTGGGCTCCGGAAGCCGCGACTGACCCCCTGGTCTCGTGCACATCGTTGGGGTAATTGATACGCGATTGCGGCTCGTTTCGGAGGACTTCGGGGCGCGGGGCAGTGGGATATTGGCAGAGGCTTCCTTCCCGCATCGCTGAGACCAGGTAGGGGCGCTGGCCCAGGGTCAGGGGTTGCACAGGAAGCCACACCGTCCTGGGCCCCTCCTGATTCATCATAGCCTTTGCTGTTTAAGAAAAATAACTCGTGGAGGGCGCTCATGAAATGTTGGTGGTGCCTCTCCTCCCAAAGAGAGCCGAGAATAAACCAAACAGGAGGGGGCGGAGCAGAGTTCGAGGGGGACACGGGGAGCTGTGGCCTCCGCAGGGCGAGGCGGCGCGGCTTCTCTGCCTCCGTCCTGCTCCCTGCGGTGGCGGGGGGCGGCGGGGGGCCTGGGGCTCCCGGCTCCCGCACCGCGAGGCCCCTCTCCGGGGCTCCTTTCCCTTCTTTTCTCGGCCTGCGGCTGGAGTGGTTTTCCAGGGGACGTGACGCAGGAGGAGGAGGCCAAGAGTCCAGCTCGCTCTTAGCAAAGGTGGAGGGCCTGCCGTGGGCTGTCCGAGCTTCCGCGGGGAGGGTCACGCTCAGGCCTCGGGCGGGACGGGGACCGGCCTGGCCCCCGCTTGTCCGCGGTGCAGACATCTTCCTGGGCCCTGTCTAGCTGCAGTCACTGGACCCGAGGAGGCTGCTGCTCAGGGGACGGGGTCTTCTGGTCATTCCTCTCTCTCCCTCGCTCGCCCTGTCCCTCCCTCCCCTCCCCTGCTCCAGCCAAGAACCACCAGACCATGACTTTCGTTTTCTGGGCAGCAGGGAACGGCAACCCTGGGGCCTTTGGCTCAGGCCATCGGAGAGCTTGACACCGTCCTACCGTCCGAGCAGCTACGAGCCCCCGTGCTGGAAATTTCAGGAAACACCCCAGCCGTTCACGGGAAGTCCTTTTCCTGCAGTCGGGTCTTCAGGCTTGTGCGGGGGAAATGGAGGGGCCCCCCACCTTGTCTGTGATCCCAAGCACATGCTTCCAATCGGATTCGGGATCGTCGAGGCGAGGACCTGTGGGAAAGCCGGGGTCACTGGCTTCTCCCTGAAAGGCCGAAGAAGCGGGTGAAAACAGGTGGATTTGGGGGCCGGCAAAAGTGAGATAGTGGCCTTGTTGGGCCCTGCTGAAGGTGGCGATCTTATTTCTTCCTTTTTTAGATTTGACACTATTACACAATAACGTCCACTTTATAAAGAGCAGAAACTATAATAGATGAGCAAAACACAACACTAAATCTGCAGATCACGTGATCTGCCGTCCCGAAACAGAGCTTATACCAGCCGTGCGGGACAGCAAAACGGGGCACCGTGTCTCTGCAGGGAGACTCGGTGGCTGGGCGTTGTCAGGGCTTTTCAGTGCATCACGCTCTCCCCGGCTGCGTGGTCGCAAGGTCTCCCAGCTCATCCGCTCGTGCTGCGGAATGAAATTCCACCGCCTCCCCCGCCGCCTCCCCCGCCTCAGCCCCGGAGCCACCTCCCCCAGCGAGGCTCTCTGGCGCTCCCGCTCAGCGGGTCCTGCCCTGCCTCCAGCCCCGACCGCGATGAATGCAAGCGTGTATGTATTAGTGAGCAGGTGCGTGAACGAATGACTCGCTCTTCTTACCGGTGTCATTCTTCCCAGTCGTTGGGCTTACTGAAAAAAATGAATGAATGAATGATGTCGCTTCAAGTCACGTCAAATTGAGATAGAGAAATGTGATTACATTTAATGTGGAAAAACCCGGGCAAATGGCCTTCTCTGAATCTCGCGGCACCTGCACAGCGATTACAACTGGCTCGTTGTTGACGGCGTGCCCGGCCTATCAGTCAGCGACTGCTGTGTAACAAGCTGCCCTCCGATTCGGCGGTCTGCAAACACGAACGTGGGCTCGTCGCCCTTTCGAGGGTCAGGAGTTCGAGGCTGACTCGGCTGGGAGGTTCTGCTCAGGAAGAACCATGAAGTTGCAGCCGAGATGCCGCTCAACGACCCTTACACCCCGATATTCCGTGATGCACTGAAGAGCCCGGATAACGCCCGGCCACCGAGTCTCTCTGCAGAGACACGGTGCCCCCCTGCTCAGACTGGCTTATACCAGCCGTGCGGGACAGCAAAACGGAGCTTCGCCGGTGTTTCTACACTGCCCTCTTGTGGCCATTTCTCACATCGCTGCAGTCCTAAGAAAGAAAACATGAAATCTGCTTGGTATTTATGGAAAAAAACAGTTAAAGTACGCAAGACAGTACTTCAAACAGGATCTACCGGGGCGGTGGAGGGTATGCCCTCGTGCCATTTCCCTTTGGAGAGTTTATTCTCACCGCAGAGGTAAGACAGCCCCGAGGCGCATGACCCCGTGCCGCTGCGTGGGGTGCGGCGGAGCTGGTCTGGGGTCTGACTCTGTGCCCCACGCTTACCGCCCGCACCCCGCCGCGACGGGGGTGAATTTGCTGTCTGCTTAGGCTGGGACGCCCACCTGCCCCTGCCCCTGTCCTCAGACAGGGTGCTCCCTGTTCTCGGGCTTTCAGACTCAGCGGGATTCGCACCACGGCCCCGGCCTCAGACTCACCAACACCCCTCGCTCTCCTGGTTCGGCAGCTTGCATCTGGCAGGTCTGGGACCAATCAGCCTCCACGACCGTGGGAGCCAATCCCTGTAGGAGATCTCCTGTAATAAGTCCTGTTGTTTCCATTTCTCTGTTTCTCACAAGCCAGTCCAGAAGAAATGCCCCACGTCGGTGGGACTACCGTCACAAAGGACAGAATGAGCAGCAACCTCTCTTGAAAAAAAAAAAAGGAATGGATTTTACTAATCCATTTATGAATCCAACTTCTTTTTCAGGGACTCTCGAGAGGACCGAAGGGCATCCCTCATTTTACTCTTACGAGCTAGATGGCCTCGGGGAAAGCTGAATAGATTCCCCCGTGCCTCAGTTTCCCCACTATAAAACAGGAATGCTAATAGTCCCCACGTCATAGAGCCCCTGGAGAGCTAACGCGCTTTAAAGGATGGTTAGCCCACAGTAAGTGATAATTCCCAGCAGGAAAATGAAGGACGTGTGCATCTGCCCCTCCCCCATCTCCCCCGCTCCCTAGTTCTCGGTCTCAGCTGGCTGTGTTGTGGAATCGGTCTTGAACCGTGGGGAGCGACACAGTGGACTCCGACCCGGCTCTCCCCGGCTCCACGGTCCTGGGCAGAAGTCGGTGGACGAAGAGCTCGCAGAAACTGTGCGCGCTTTCTCTGCTGCGTCTCCCTCCCGCTCTCACCAGGTTCCGTCTTGTTGTGGATCGCCCACTCTTTGGTCTTTACTGGTGTGTCCGTGCTGCTGATTTTCTTCTTCAGGGACGCCCAGACCTGCACGCTGCACTCGCTGTGCCGTGCGAATCTCTCTGTGCCCGGTAACGTCCGGCTCTGGGCTCCTTGTCCGCCTTATTTGGGGCGCTCTTTCCGGGCTTTTCTCCAGCCTCCCTCCCTGAGATTCCGGCGGCACCTGTTCCCTGGCTGCAAACTGATGGCCCTTCTGGGATGGTTTCTTCCCCTTCCACGTTCCCCGGAATCTTGGCGGCTCTTTCTCACCTTTGCCATTGTACTAGAACCTCGTCTATGATGTCTTGTAACTCTGCTCTGAAGCCTTATTGCCTTGTCCCTTTTTTTTAAGACTATGGGGGGGGAAATGGATGTTTGCAGTGTTCTGCTTCCCGGGGTCACTCTCCCCAAATCTGTCCTCCGCGGGCCTTCTATCTGTTGCTTTGCTCTTACACTGGTCCCGCTCCAGACATCGCGAACGCCGGCCTGCCAGAGAAGTGTGCGGGGAAGCGGTGCGGGGAGCCTGCCTCCGGTGCCTGCTCGCCAGCTCCCCCAGGATAGGCGTCCGCTGGGCCACCCCTCCGTCCGCAGCACGACCAAGGAGACGGCGGTTCCCGGTGACACCCGACCAGCCACAGGCCTGCCGGGGGCAGATCTGGTGCGATCCTGGCTGCACGGCAGATCCCCCCACGCCCCCCACCCTCCGCCTGCCACGTCTCCTGCCCACGCGTCTGACCGGCTTCTCCTCCAATGCCTCCCCCCCCCCCCCCCCCCCGCCCTGGCCCTGGGCGGAGAGGACTAGAGTGGGGACGCCCTCTGCCGCTCACATGCGGCCCCTACAAGTACCATTCCAGGCTCTGCTCCCCGGCCATTCGGGACAGCGCCTCCTTCTCTTAGAAAAGTCTCCACCCGCCACAACCGCTCTGGCCATCTCCCCCCGTCCGGGTATCGCCGAATTTGACAGGCACTCCTTGTAGCTAGTGATTTGGGGCTGTGACCTTTCTCTGGCTGCAGGGACTTAAATTCTATTTTACTCTCATCTGCTTGGGTTGGTCTCACGGGACAGGGGGTGGGAGGGGGAAGAGGAAGGAGCCTGTCTTCTTGCATCAGGAGTCCAAGACCCTTCTCTTAGCACAGTTCCTACGAGGCCACGACCTCCGCTGAGCACTTACTGGGTAAACGCGTGTGTCGTCTACGAGCCTGCTCCTGACTCGGGATCATCGCAGGGGACACAAGCGCTCGGTGGGACCTGTTTCCTCCGGCTTCTTACAGCTGGGAGAGCGCACATCCATGGACCAGGCTGGTTTCAAGCCAGACCGTGCTTGAAGGAGAGGCTCCTGGATGCCACCGTCTCACATCACTCGAGAACGCTCTGTTACCGTCGCTTACGCTCAGCGTGGTTTCAAACCCGGGGGTCTGGGAGCCTCGGAAACCACGAGTCTGGCCGGAATGCGCTCAGCTGAGCCAGAACTGGTTATTCTATCAGAAGCTGAAAACAGACCTACGAATGACGAAAACAGTCTGCTGGAGTTCTCGGAGGACTTCTCCGGGATGTGACAGGGAGCATGAAGAAGCAAGCCATATGCGAAGCCTGTTTTCTCCTGTGGCCAAATACTGGACGGGGAAACACAAACCAGCAGGAAGAAAACGGCATCAAGCTGGGTAGGCACCGGGCGCCGCCCCAGCTCGGCAGTTCTGAGGGTGGAAAAGGCTGAGGTCCAGGGTCACGGGAAGCGAAGGGCGGTCGCCCCCACGTGAGCCAGCAGGTCCGCGGGGCGCATCCCGGGAGCAGGGAGGAGCCGAGCCCGTGACCTCTGACCAGGGCTGGAAAAGCAGGTGCTCCCAGACCTGCCCCGTAGCCTGCGTGAGCCCGCGCTCGCGTGTGGGTCTGTGCTCCCGTAATTCTGCATAATGAAGCCTCACGGGTGCTGGCCCCTCCGCGGGGCCACTGCAGGTGAAGTCGAGCGCGCGAAGCCCGGCCCGCGGCTCCGCGGAGGTGAGGGTCCTCCTGGAACGCGGAGGCTGGGGCTGCACGGGGGCTGGAGCCGAGCAGGAGCGCAGCGCGGTGCGGGGGCGGCCGGGGCCTCACCTCGGCCACGGTTCTCCCCACGGCCAGAAGATGGACCCGAAACTCAGACAAGGAGGAGACGAAGCCTCTCCCTGCTCGTGTCCTACGCGGAGAAAGCCCAGAAGGACACACCGTAAACAGCGGACCGGAGGCTTTTGCTCAGAACCTCAGCCGGGACAGAGACTGAATCCCTGGGACCCAGAGGAGGCAACCGCTGTCCCCTTGCCGCTCGGGGCCGGCTGGGAAAGGGGCGCAGGCTTGGACTTGTCTGGGGAGCTGCCCGCCCCGCCTGGGCCCGGCGGCCAGGCCTCCCTGAAGGCAGAGCGCTCGGGGGACGGCAGACGAGCCAACGACTGGGGTCCGTATCTGGGCCTAAAAACCGAGCATCGTCCGAAAGAGAAAATGGATCCTTTGCAAGGTCTTCAAGGGAGGAAGGTTCTAGTGAAACAGGACCGTCGGTGTCCCTGCGTGCCCCCCCACCCCCACCCACTTCCAGCTCATCCCTGTGGTGTCCACGGACGAGCTCCCGCAGGGGCCGCTCCGGGGCGCAGGGGCCTCGCGGGCTCTGGCGGGAAAGGGCGGGAGCTTGTCCTTCTGCACCAGCTGAGTCCCCGCGGGCCTGTCCGCTGCCGACAGGGCCTGCACACGTCTGCGGGTGGAGGAGATCCTGGCTTCCTCTCGCGTGTCCTGCACACTCACACACACGAGACACTCACGGCGCCTCTGACGGCAGGGTCTCCCCCACCGAGCACCCCCGCGGCACCAGCCGGGCGGCCAACAGCGTCACGCGCCTCTGTCCTCCACCCGGGGACAGCGTCACATCCCGCAGGCCCAGGGCCCCGTCCCCCCAGACTGTCCCCGCGTCCCACGCCAGTCACGAGGCCAGGCCGTCCCCGCTGCTTCTGACCCCCCGGCTAGAGATCGGAGGCGCCCACGACCCCTTCTCCAGGCCCACTAATTCGCGGGAGCAGCCCCGGAGCTCGGGGAGCCGTTCAGTTCCTGCCGCCGGCTTGTCATGAAAGGAAAGGATGAAGGAGCAGGCCAGCAGCCAGATGGGAGAGGCGAGGGGCGAGGCGCGGGGAGGGGTGCGGAGCGCCCGTGACCTCCCCGGGGGCGCCCCCCAGCAGCCCCGCGTGCCCACCAGCCCGGAACCTCCCCGAACCCTATACTGTCGGGATTTTCACGGAGGCTCCGCCACGTAGGCCCGGTCTGCGCTTGGAGTGGCCCTCTTCCAGCCCCACTCCTCTCTCTGGAGAATGGGGCGTGGGGCCGAAAGTCCCAAACTTCGGAGCACAGCGGGGTCTTTCCCGCAATCAGCCCCCCTCCCGGGAGCCCCCGAGTCGCCTCGTGAGAACAAAATATGCCCCCCGATGCTCCTCTCACCCAGGGGCCGTGCCACACATCCGCGTGGTTCGTCCTGTGTCACGACTAGTGCAGTGTCCCAGTTGGTGGTGGCGCGCCCGGAACCGGGCTCTCCCGGCCCGACGCCGGGATTACGATCCTACTTCTCATCTGGCTGACGTTTTCCTGGCAAGTCTTGTTCATCCTTTTATTGTCTACGTCTGTGCGTTTTTAAAACTAGAGGGTATTATGCTGAGCAAAATAAGTCAATCAGAGAAAGATAACCATCATATGATTTCACTGACCCGTGGAATTTAAGAAACAAAACAGAAGAGGATGGGGAACAGAGGGAAAAATGAAACAAGACGAAATCAGAGACGGAGACAAACCATAAGAAAGTCTCAACTCCAGGAAACAAACGGCAGGGGTGGGGGGCTGGGGTAACTGGGGGATGGGCACTGAGGGGGGCACGGGGTGTGACGAGCCCTGGGTGTCGTCTGAGACTGACGAGTCACGCACCTCTACCTCGGAAACCAGTCCTACACTTATGTTAACTAAATGGAACGTCATTTTAAAAAAAGATGAGTTGCCCTGCGTGGGGTCAGGGAGAACAGATTCCGGCTAAGACATTATATGGCCTGAAATGTGACTTTTTAAGTCAAAAATGAGAAAGTAGCTTTTGATATTTTTGCAATTAAAAATGCAAGTCCCACCCCTTCT
>CM052896.1:581091-624910 GCA_028534135.1 Potos flavus | reverse complement strand
TTTCTTAAGATTTATTTGAGAGAGCGAGCGAGCGTGCAGGCAGAGGGAGGGACAGGCGAGGGAGAATCTCAAGCAGACTCCGCGCTGAGCGAGGAGCCCGGTGTGGGGCTCGATCCCAGGACCCCGGATCATGACCCGAGCTGAAGGCAGACGGAGCCTCCCAGGCGCCCAGGAGGGTGTTGATTTCTAACCTAAGGGAGAAGAAAAACCCCCAACCCACATGAACAGACAAGCAGCACTTCTGTCAACTACGCTAGTGAGCCTCACGGAGTCTCTCCCGCACAACACGTCCCGTGCTCCCTTGTCCACGACGCACTAGGACACCTGCCAGGCGGCTCTGGCTTTCAGGTCGCTCAGAAGAGGTCCCTTTGGGCGGGCCTCAGATCCCTGGGACCTACTTCAGAGACGCTTGGTCGGCAGCAGCTGCTCACCGGTGAGGCTGCCGGGTCAGCCCCAAATGGTGTGGAGACCGCAGTGTGTAGCTGGGGTCAGCCCAGGGACCGGGGACGCGGCAGCCGACTTGTCCCATCGCGGAGCTCACATCCAGTGGGCTACGAAGGGCAGCACACAGACTAGTAAACCCGTGTGTCAGTGGCGACACACAGCTGCGAAGTAAAGCAGGGACAGGGAGACAAGGGGCGGGGGCAGGTGGGAGGTGCCATCCTGAACGAAGCGGCGAGTTAATTCGCCAATAACGTGACACGTAGCCTCGAAACAACGGAGGTCACGCAAGTTATCAGGGAGCGGAGCTCTAATGGGATGCTGCATGTGCAAAGGCCCTGGGGCAGAAGCATGGCCTGGTGCGTTACAGGAACAGCGAGGAGACCTGGGCGGAGGGACAGAGGACACGGGGCCAAGCAGCCAGCACACCGGCGAGGCAGGACCTCACGGTCCCCAGTGAGGACGCTGCCAGGACATGAGTGACACGTGGAGCCATGGGAGGCACTGACCAGGGAGGACACAGTCTGACCCAAGTTCGACAGAGAGCAGTGTGGCTGCCGTGGACACAGCCCAGGACAGCGGCTGATGGCTCTGTCCCTCCCGGGCTCGGCCCCACGGTTTGGACTCAACGACAACCATCTGTCTCGGCAGTGACCTCTGGAGTCTGAGATGCGAGAATGAGCGGCCCGCACATCACCGCTCTCGTCCCTCTGGGAGGAGGGCGGCGGAGCCCCGGGCCGCGCACGGGTGTCCACACACGCCTCGAGGGCAATGCCTGCTCTCCCGCACGCTCTCCGCACACACCCACATCTCCCAGGAAGCCGCGGGCCTCCAGGACAAAGAGGGAAAGGCACGGGTCTACACGGAGCTGCTGCTTCGCTTTTATTGACCAGAGGGCTGCGTCCGGCAGACTCCCGGCTCCTCTTGCCTCCGCAGAGGACACCGCCGCTCACCCGGGGCGGGGGGCTCTGAAAAGCTGCCTCGGGGCCCGTCTCCCGCAGACGAGCTCCACAGAGACCCGCCAGGCGACGGCCCCTCCTTGTCCTCAGAGGACGGGACACACACGAGCCCGACGACCCGCGCACCGTGGACAGAGGGGCCCCCTGCGCTGCCCCACGAGGTCTGGGCACCTGGGGTTCCTCCTCCGGCCGGACCATGGGCACCCCCCCAGTGGGCAGCCCGAGCCCGATGGCACGTTTTTCTCGGTGTCCCCCACGGAATGCAGCTAGAACCCTCCGGGTCGCCGGGCTCGGCGGGCGCTGGCTGCCGGGGCACAAGGACTAAGCAGTGGGGTGCCCCCGCCCAGGGTCGCCCTCGGGCCGGCAGGGGCCCGGGACGCAGGGGACTAGGAGTGCGGCGCCCGGGCGCTGGCTCGCTGCTCCGTGAAGAAGCTCTTCAGCAGCAGCACCTGGCTGAAGCTGACCACGAACAGGGCGACGGTCTCGCCGACGGACCAGTACGACACGCGGCTGCGGAGCTCTTCGGCCCGCGCCCGGTCCTGCGCCTCGCGGAGCCGGTAATGCGTCTGCGAGTCGATCACCGTCTTCAGGGCCTCGTGGATGGTCACGCAGGCGGACTCCATCTGGGCGGGAGAGAGAGGCGGTCACACCGGCGCTGACACGGGAGGGGACGCGGCCCCGGGCGGCCCGTGCGGAAGCCGGCGCTCCGCGTCTGCCCGGCGGAGGGGCAGGGGAGGGAGGGCGCCGGGCTAACAGAAGGCGCACGGAGGCCTGCCGGGCTCGGGGACGTGTGGGAAGGAGCGCGGGTGGGGGGGCTCACGGTAAAGCCTCGGGGTCGACCCTCTGCTGCACGGCAGGCTGAGAACCCCGCTGCGCAAGGCCCCGGGAGCCAGGCCGCCGAGTCGGGCCAGCGGGAGCCAGTCTGGAGGGAGCTGTGCTCGCGGGGGGAGAAGAGCGGACCCCGGCGCGGTCATCCTTGAAATCAGGGGGCGGATGGGGACACATGCGCGTACACGTGTGTGCACATGTGGGGGCTACGTACCCGCACACGCATTTAGTATGCAGAAATACACAAGGACTTTGTTTACAAACACGAGAAAAGGGCTCGTCTGGGTCTCCAGGCTTGAAATCCGCTCTCCGCTTACTTCTGTCCCAGGCCCATCCTAAACCCTGCGCGCTGGGCTCTCCCGACGGGGGCGCGCCCCGGGCCCTGGGTCCTGGCCACAGGGCTCGGCTGGCCAGGCTGGCCCCTCCAGCCTCCTCCCAGGCTCCAGAATCACCGCAAACGGAGACAGGGAAGAGGAGGAGGGACAGGCAGGACCCCAAGCCACAGTGGGGACAGAGGACACGTCAGAGACGCCACGCGAGGCACCACGGTCAAGGCCTGGGTCGGAGGCCGGAGGCCCGAGATGGGCACCCCAGTGCTGGCAGAGAGCCGCGGCGACCGTGAGGTCTCCGATCACATCCGTGCCAGGAAGGAGGCCCGTACCCAGAGGCCAACAAGTGCTAACACGGCCTTGCTGGCCTCCCTCAGGACCGGGCGTGGGCCCCACCGGAGACCCGTGGGCATCACGTGGTGGGACTCACAGACCCCCGGCAGCAGCCCCTCCCGTGAGAGCAGCCTCCGTCCCACCCGCTGGGGTCTTCCGCAACCCAGTGTCTAAAGGGCACCTCCTCGGCCTGTTCCCACAACATCTGAGCCCAGCCACCCGTCCGGCCTGATCCCTTCTCCCTGGAAGAGCCGGCCTTCCCGGGGCCGCGGGCCCCGCTGGGCTCGAGCACAGCCTTCCGCTCTGCCGACACCACCCCGGCTGCTCTCCAGAGCCCGGAGCCCCCCGGGGATCCTGGTCCCTGGAGACACCCTGACCGGCGCCCCTCCCTGGGCCGCCCCCTCTCCCTGTCTCTACCACCCGCTGACGACAAACGCCCCCGGGCCTCGCCCCCTCGCGGCCTGCGCCGGCAGGAGAGCTCGGTTCCTTACGGACTCCAGGACTCAGAGACGAGGAAGCGTGAGCGGCCCTCAGAGCAGAGACAGGAAATCACTGCCTCCCCCACAGACCACCACTGAGGCAGCCTCGCCCTCCGCCCTCCGGCAGAGAGCGTCGGCCTCCGGCCTCCGCGAGGATCCACCCGGACTCTCGGGAAGCCCCGCGCGCCGCTGGGAGCCTGGTCTGGCGGGAGCCCGAGCTGCAGATGAGACCCCGTGGCTTCCAGGCCTGGCCTGGACCGCGGTCACTCTGGGTCCCGCTCTCTCATGCGAGCACCGATTCCGGGGCCCCTACACATGGCCGCTGGGCCAGCACCGAGCTGGAAGAGATCTGGGGGGAAGTGAGAACGCCGTGGCCAACGGGGGACCCACGCCGAGCAGGGAAAACAGGGGCCAGGGAAGAAGTTGGAAGTTACGCCCCCACACTTGCACCTGCGGGTCCCCGGCCCCTCCCGGGAGCCCGGCCGTAACCCCCGGCTCTGAGCACCGCGCCCACGGCTGACTGGTTTGCGGGCTGTGCTCCACACGGGGCTCCCCACGCCGGGGACACGACCGCGCATCCCGGACCGCCCCCCAGCCAGCACCGCGCGTGGACGGCGTGAGCACCCACGGCCGCGCGAGGGCTCCCGGGAGCACAAGGCAGCAGGGTCAGAGGCTCCCAGGGGAAGGAAAGCCCTCATCTGAGGCCGGGCGAGAGACAACACGAGGTCCGGCGACGCAGGAGGGGGACCGTCATCGGTCTGTCCTACGACAAAACCAAGTCCAACTCAGTCTCCGGGAAAGAATCTCTCGGTTGCGCGGACCGACCACGCAGCCTTTTCTCCACCGTGCTGTGTCCCGCCGGTGAGAGAGGGAAGGGCTTCCACTCGTTTCTGCAGGCACGCGCCCCAGCAAAGAGTGGGTTCACCGGCGGCCGACAGAGCCCGCCCAAGCTGGCCCTTCCACCGGGCTCGCGCAGACCCGGCACCGCCCGGCGGGACACTCTGTGTGCGACCACTAGCCACCTGTGACACCGAGCACCAGGAATGTTGCTAGAGAGCCAACAAGGAAGAGAGCTTTTCCTGTAATTTTAATGCATTTAAATTAAAACAGCCGTACGTAGCTAGACCACGCTACGGGACGGCCCAGCACTAACCCGCCACCACGCGGGGGGGGGGGGGCGGGGGGGCCAGGGCGGACGAAGCCACGGGCAGAGCCACCTAGGAACGGAGTGGGGACCCCCCTGGAGGCAGCCCACAAGGTGCCCTGGCCCCGCCCGGAGACGCAGATGCTCGGCTTTGGTTCAAGAACAGTGCGGCCGCGACGGTCATTCCCGCCTTGCAGGATTCCCTGGGCCCTGCCACCGGTGATCCGACAAACACTCCGAGCCAAGCTCCAGGCCCCGGGACGCAGGGAAGTGACCCGGGATGCGAGCCTCAGGACGCTGAGAGCCGGCGCGAGAGGCAGGAGCTTTAGCAGCAGTGGGGAGCCTGGCGAGGGGGCCTGGGATCAGGTCATCATTGACCCCGAGAGCCACGCACGACAGAGATGACATCTGTCAGCCCTCCCTGCACACGTGTGCCACACGACCATCTGCCAGCAGTGGGACAGGGGTGCCCGTGCCGTGCGCCACGCCTGGGCCAGGGCGTCTAAGAAACAGATGGGCCCTCTCACTGCCCCTTCTGGCGGCTAGAGGCAGAGGGACAGCAGACGGGGACGCGAAAGCCCCCGATTCCTGAGTCAGTCCCTGCACGAAAGCTCCCCAGCAACCTAGATCATCACCCGAGCGCGGAAAAAACGTCCCCAGTGTTAGGCCATCGACTCTCGGGGCGCAGCCGCTACGGCGGCTCACGTTACCCGAGCGAACACGCCGGACAAAGCGGCCTCTGGTCTTTACGACGCAGACAGATGGTGCGAGCAGAGGGGGGCACGGCAAGGCCTTTCTTCGGTGGCGCTGCGTGCGAGACTGAGCCGGAACCCAGGAATGCCAGAGGAAAGCGCTGCAGGGATCCCGCGGGACCGTGCGGGGGGCTCACGAGGGGAAGGTGTCCTCGCGGACCGAATGTGCAGAGGTGGGGCCGACCCTGCCCCTCCCAGCCCGGGAGCGGGGGCGAGGAGGGCTGACGCTGGGCACCGGCCGGGACAGGACAAGGAAGGCTGAGCCGGCCCGGGGCTGGCCGACGCCCACTCACCTGCGTGAGCGCTGTGACCCTATTCCCCATGTCTGGGAGAATGGGGGGCTCGTCGCCCACTTGAAAGTCAAAGTAGACGGTCTTGTGAGAGAAGGTGGAGAACTCATTACTGAAGCAAAACTGGTAAACGCCCTTGACCTCGGCCCGGTGGGTGAAGCTGTCGTACTGCTTCTTGGCCTCCCGGTAGATGGTGTTCCCCAGGGGGTCCTCCACGTAGCAGTCAACGTCGTAGTGGCCTCCGGTGATGACCTACAACCACAAGGACATGCACGGTCCGCTGTGACTGGGGAGCAGCCACCGGTACGAAATGCCGCCAGAAACTGCGGTCAGACTTGTTATCTTCACAGCCTTCTAAAGCAGGTGCTAGGACAGTCTCTGTTTTACTGGGAGTAAGCTGAGGCTGAGAGATTCAGGAAATCAGCCAGGGTCACGATGCTCGAAAGTGACCGGGCCACGATCTGAATCCCTCACTGCCTGACTCCCACAGGTTTTGTTCTGCAAAGGGGCAATGAGCTTGAGCCTTCCCATTATACGGAAGAGAAGACTGAGGCTCCCAGCTCAAGTAGGCTGCAGAGTGGGTCTAGTAAATGTTCGTATTTCTACTGATCGAATCCAAGAAGGCAAATACAGATTAAAGCATTCATAGATTCAGTGGCAATCAGAGCTGAGAGGGTCCTTGGTAATTACATGGTTCAAACTGGCTTTATAAGCCTAAGAAAGACATCGCACAGCAGGGTCGTACAGGGGGTCAGTGGCTATAACCAAGGTCCGTCGAGGGACCAGTCAATGGCCTCCATCTGCTCCTGAACATCAGCAGTTCCTCTCTGTGCAGATGGGAGAACTGGCTTTGCGGCGAGTGCCTCGTTGCGGGAGGTGTTTAAACCGCACTGATCATTCCTTGACAGGGGATTCCTGACCCAGCCGGGACCACACGGCCTCCCACGCCCCTCCAGCCTCATGACGATCATTCGGTAGTGACCGTGCTGGGGGGCCCCGTTAACCGGCCATAATCTGTGTGTTGTGCACAGAGAAGTGTAAGCAGCCAAATCGGCGACCCAGAGGCCAGCCCACACCATGCCGTCCCCAAGCACACCCCTCTTTCAGTGGGTCTGGACAGCGAGGACCCACGGAAGGGCCGCCCTCCCTCCTGCTGCTCAGGCCACGTCATCTCCGGAGTGTCCACGAGCCGGTGGCTGTCCTGGAGACCCTTCCCACTCAGCCCCCAACCCTAGATCCGCCCGCCAACCTCAGGGGCAGACCCCCGCCCCAAGACCCGCTCCCTAGGGTGCACCGCCCTGAGGTCTGCGGGAGGACACTGGACAGCAGGCCGGCAGCATATGGCGACCGCGAGCCCCAAGAGGACGGCTCTGCGCTCACCCCGCGTCCACCTGTCGACGCGCAGAAGGGTGGGGAAGGACACCACGAAGCCCCTTCCTCCCCACCGACATCTGTAGGACACGGGACTACGCGGTCCCAGAGGCGTGGGCCGGCGCCCGGGGCGCGCCCAGGACGCAGGGCCCGCCGGCGCAGCGTGCCGGGCCGGCGAGGGGGACGCCGCGGGGCCCGGCCCACCTGGTAATCCAGGGAGAACCTGGCGCCCTGCTCCACGTCCTCGTGGAAGCACTGCTTGGCGCTGTCGGGCAGCTCGAAGGTGAGCTCGGCGCCCCGCGGCCGCTCGGCCCGCAGCAGCAGCAGCAGCAGCAGCAGCAGCGGCGGCGGCAGCGCGGAGGCGGAGGAGTGCGCGCCTGCGCGGCCCATGGCGCTCCGCGGCGCTCCGGAGGGTCCCGGCCCGGGCGGCGGCGGCGGGGTGCGCGGCGCGCGGGGCGCGGACGTGGCGCGGCGGCGGCAGCGGCGGCGGCGGCGGCGCTTCCGGGAGGGCGGGCGGCCCAGTGCGCAGCCGCGCGCGCCGGGAGCCACCCCGCCCCTTCCCCGCTGCGCGTGCGCGCTGGGCGAGCGGGCCGGCCACGCCCCTTCCCCTCCCTGCGGCGCGCGGCTCGGCGGGGGGGCCTCTGTGGGGCGGGGTGGGGGGCGCCCCGGGCTCGGGCCCCTTGGGGTCAGCGTCCCTCCGGATCGGCCCAGGTCCATCCACACGCCCACCGCCACTAGACACAGCGGCTGCGCGGAGGTCCCGCACCAGCAGGGGGGACGGGACTGGGCTCGGGGCGCAGCAGCCGGCATGCCCGCGGCGCGGGGTGGGTGGGGGGCTGCAGGAACCAAGCCGGGGCGCCCAGCGAGCGGCCTCCTTCCCCTCCGTCCCGTCCCGGTTGGAGAGACTGCGGCGGGGGCTGGGAGCCGACGGATGCCCGCGGATGCCCACGCGGGTCCCACCCTCCGCGACGCAGATGTCCGGCGGTCGCGACTCCGTGAAGGTTCTCCCGGATAAAACCCTCCTCCTGTCCCTTTGACTTCTCCAAAGCCCCGAAAGCTGGGAAATTGATTTACTGCTTTAGCCATTACCATTGGCCCAAGAGGGTATTTTGAATAATCATCCCGAGAGGGTTTTATATTCTGTGATCAGTTAAACAAAGAAAAAAGACGCCGATTGTGGTCCGGCTGCTCCGTAAAGACTGTTTTCAGGACAGCATGACCAGCGTGGTGTGTGTCGATTTCCCCAAGAGGTGCACTGCCCATGCGGACCTCCGGGCGGGTGAGGGGAGGGACTGCCACCAGGCAGCTTGCCCCGGGCATGGCGGGCCAAGCAACGTGAAGGCATCCCTACAGGTCATGTCGCGGTTAATATTTACTCTGTACCAGACTCAGAGAAGGTATGGAGGGGTGCGCCTCGAGCCTCCTTCCCCGGCTCTGTGCTGTCGAACATCATGTCTTCGTTCCTGGCTTAAGAAAATGTGTAAGACGCGCGAAGGGAAGAAACAAGGGCCGGATGTAAGAGCAAGGTGAACTTGGCCCGCTGGAGCGCTGAGCTGAGACTAAGCAACAGGAACGTCGCGGGTGTAATGTTAAGTCCCATGTTTAAGTTCCACGAAAACACCCGCTTCAGTTCAGCGACTGTCTTGGCAGTCGCTCAAGTCGGAGCATTGGGAGACTGATCGCGGACAGGGAGCCCGATGTCAGACGGTGGCAATGGAAGAGCTGGAGAAGGAGCCCTGACTTGTGCGGGGTTAGTGGAGGAAGGGCGATGTTTCAGCCCTGGCTGCGTGGGAGGCACCCGCTGCAGCTGTGGTCAGAGCCCACGTGCTGCTCTGCTTTAGGAGGGACAGTAACACAATGGGTCATTAGGAGGGGCCAGTCTCGTAAATGGCCAGGAAGGCTTCTCAAGCCAGGTAAAGTCAAAGGACACGGCCTTTAACCTCAAAGAATAAAATCTAAGGGTGAAGAAAGTGCTAACTTCAAACGTTTGCATTAGCAGCAGTTGTGACAACCGCCTCTTATTTAGCACCTGAGGTCCGTTTTCCCCCTAGCTCCACCCTCCTCTGCATGTTGGCTTTATCCTCAGACTCTGTTCTTTCTGGGACAGAAGAGGGTGGTCAGCCCAAACAAATAAGCTTTGGGACAACACGTTTATTTGGTCATGTCTAGCGGAAGGAAGCGAAAATCTTTCAACCATGGGACGTATGTCCTTTCCTTCAGTCCGGTTGGTGCAGCAAGGCCGTGCAGCCACGTCCGGACCCGGGGCACTGGCGGGAGGGGAGCCGGGGGTGGTGGGCTCAGGCTAGATCCTGTAGCCAGTCGCGGATAAGGAGAATGGACTTGTCACAGTGAACTCAGACCAGTCAGGACTGGCCTTAGAGGGAGCTGGGGAGGGAGCAGCTTTGCTTCAGTCAAAAAAGAGGCAAGGATATCGAGTGACTGCATGAACAAAATCAGGATCTAACAGAAAGGAGGAGAAGGCGGAAATCAGACCAGATGGGCAACCAAGAGTGCCTAAGTGGCAAAAAAAACCAAAAAGGATTAAATACTTATTAAATTCTAAGGAGATAATTAATTTAGACCCTTAGCTCTCACCATGTGAGAAGCCCTTCTTCTCCAGATCAGGAGTGTCTGTGGTTCTGGGTCCGTCACCCCAGGCGAGGCGGGGGGCCCCAGAATGGAGGTCCCCCGGGCTCCTCCTCCACAGGCCGTTGCTCTGGGCTGGTTCACACTGCCAGGACCTTGACCCCTTCGGCCCTTTCATGCCCTCTCCCCTTCTGTTCCCCGGCCTTCCCCATAATGCTGGCCCTTTTCTCTAGAGGGTGGTGCCCCATGCTCACTGTAGGATTTCAAAGCCCTGTCCACAGTCAGCCGGCCGCCATCGGATCCCAGCGTCACCCGCAGCCAAGATTCCCAGTGACAGCTGTCCGGCACTGTCCCCTCTGTGGACCTGATCTGGTATTATTACAGCTGCAGAACAATCACCTCCGTCTTGTTT
The DNA here is from genome assembly GCA_028534135.1 of Potos flavus. Taxonomy (NCBI): domain Eukaryota; kingdom Metazoa; phylum Chordata; class Mammalia; order Carnivora; family Procyonidae; genus Potos; species Potos flavus. The sequence goes on along the minus strand of CM052896.1, from coordinate 614,986 downwards.
CCTGAAGTGTGTTCCTTACTCTTGATGACCTCCCCCCCGAGGCAAATTCCAAGTGTGATGGGGGGGGGGGGGGTTCCTTCCCCTGGCTGTGCACGCCATGGGCTCTGGGGCACGGATTGCTATCAGTCTCATTTCATTACCGTTGAATGTAAGAAGCACCACACTTCTTTACATTTCTAAATCAAATTAAAATGGATCTTGTCCCCCCACCCCCCCACCCCCGACCTTAACAAAGACTACGAATGTCCACGTGGGTCTCGGAGGAGCTCTCCCAGCCCTGCTCTGTGGCGGTCTTCAGCAGCGCAGCATTCGAGCTCACCGGTCATGCCGCCGCGTGTGCACTGTCCAAGCTGCCGTGTTCCTTCAGGGCAAGTGGCTCCGATGTCCTCCTGCCCGGCTTGACCCCTGCCCAGCCTCCCGGGATGCACACGCAGCCTCTCCCCTCCATAGTTTTGCTCTAGGAGGAGGCAAGTTCCACCCAAGGGACCCCAAATTTCTAACCTTCTGTCAGTCTTGGGAATGCACCCTTTCCCTCCAGGTGGACCCCTGTGGCCGCGTCCCTCATCACTTCTCCCCCATCCGTCCCATCAGCTTCTCCTCCCCCTCCCAGTAGGGTCCCTCATAATCTCTCTTCTAGGGGTTTAGAAACGATGTGGGCCTGCCTTTCCTGAGGACAGAAGGGGGAAGAGACATACTGAAACTGGTCCTTTTTTTTTTTTCTTTTTGTTAACCTAAGTTATTTCAGTAGTCTAGGGAGGAGCCTAAAGGTAGGGTTTAAACTGCCCAGAGAATCAGGGGCGTAGATGAAACGCGAGTCCCAGAGCCCGGACTCTGAGAGACGAGGGCCGTCCACCTGTGCTCTGTCCTTGACCAGGAGCGTGTGTTAACGTTCATCGACGTTAGACGTAGGACCCAAGGAGGGAGACCCCGTGACTGCAGCGTGTGGCAGGTGCAGCCCCCCGCCCCCCCGCTCAGGGAACCCAAGCACCGGGGGCAGAGCCCAGAGACCCACCTCTCGCCGTGGAAATGCACTTTCTCGTCCTCTGCCTTTTGTTTAACCAAGAGAGAAACCATCATACTTGTGTAAGTAAAAATTAATTTTTAAAATTATGCACACGTGAAACATCGGGTGTCTGCTAAGGTTGACGTTCCCAGGCAGTCCCATCAACCCCGTCGTAAGGAAAAGGTGATACTTATCACGGAGATCTCACTACAAAAAATGGGGCATGCTATTGAAGGACTGCCGTGTATCTTTTATTGACATGTTAGAAATGTTCTAGACGGTTCTGCTACTTGGATTTGGACACGTCTTCGAGCACACCGTCAGCGTGAGACTAGAGTCTAACCCAACAGAGAACTAGTTCTAGCAACACGCGGGGGTCCGAAGCGCCAGCACACACGAAGGAGGAGGGTTGGACACGGCCTGCCCTCGGCAGGACACTGTTTACCTGATGAAACTCTAAGAGACTCGACAATGGGCTTAAACAAACGAACAAAAACCAGCTTCGGGGTATCTAGAAATTAAACTGAAGTTCCAAGACTTTTAAACTTTGGCTCCTGGTCTAGAATATATTTCGATAAGTATTCCAGAAAGTGTTAAGTCTTAACTACAGTTTGCAGCTAACTCCTGTAGTGATGCTAGGATTCTGAAAAGAAAAGCTCCTCTCTGATCTAGAAAGCATCATGGAATCTAAAATATGCTTTTTAGAAGCGTCCTTGTGAGGTTCGTTCCTGTGCACAAAATCGCCTACTCCTGCACTGACCGTGATAAAGTATTGTGGTCGTACTAGTTGGAACAGTCTAATGCAGCTGATGGCTCGTCAAACAGGGATGGAGAAGGTCCTGTCCGGGAGACCGTCCGGAGAAAGGCCAATGGACAGGTCACGAGAGACGGGGACAGGCCAGGAGTGCCCCGCTGCTCCTGCTGTGGGCCCTCGTGGGATGGACGGGTTATTCCGGATCTACGAGCAGAGGTTAGCTTTCGCTGGCAGTGACGACGGTGGGAGAGTGTGTGTGGGGGGGTTAATGAGCTGCTGAGAACCATGGCTGTCCCTAGGATCCTCTCTAATGTGCGGAAGCCTTGTTTCCTTGCCTGCAGTCACGTCCCTTTGGTAAGAACTGTTCGTGACTCAGGGGTCCCGAGAAGCTTACGGACTGTCCACCCTACACCAAGCTTGTGAGCCCTAGGTTGTCACTAGCTTACGTGCTTTTTTCCCTCCCCGCAAAGTACAGAAGGCCACCAGCACTCCCGCAGGTGGGTTTGCCAAGAACCCTGAGGGCCCGAGTTATGAATCGATCCATCAGTCACCCTCCTAAAGCACAATTCGATGGCTTCAAGTCAGCGGGAGGGCTGACCCGGCCAGACCCACACCTCCGGGTGGCTTTGTTGGTCGTGACCGATCTGCCAGGCACGCGGCCATCCTCCTGGAGCCGCGGTGATCAGCCCAGGCGATGTGGGCCCAGGAGACATCTGGCCACGTCTGGAGACGTTTCTGGTGGTCGCAACCAGGAGGAAGGTGCTACTGGTGTCTGGTGGGTAGAGGCCGGGGCTGCCATCGAGCCCCCGACCGCACAAGGACAGCCCCCCACGACCAAGCCTCACCCAGCCTAAAGCTTCCGTAGCGCCAAGGCTGAGTACGGGCCCGCCCGGAAGGAGCGATCGAAAATAAACATTCGGTTTATTTGTAAGTGTCGTCCGCACTTCTGTTTGGGATGTTCGGGTAACCGTCTAGCAGATGTCGTGATGGAAATGCTGTGCTGTGGCAGAAGGCATTTCCTCGACCCGTGTACCCACGGCTCGGTACCACGGCACCCCTGGGCATCTCAAGGAGGCCCCTGAATTCCTCAGCGGGACTTAACTCCATTTTGTGCGGGATATGATGTATTATCTGAGACGCGGGCGCTTCAGCGGTCTGAAGGTGTCACTCAGAATTAGTGACCTCCTCTCCAGTTACCTGACCGTGCCGGGCCCAGCAGTGGGCGCGTCATCCCCCCTCACCCTCACTGCCAAGCCCATTTTGCGGATGAGGCAGTGGAGGCTTAGAGAAGTCACAGTGCTGGTGAGTGATGAAACAGGGCTGCAAACCCAAATCTCAGAGCCTTTACTCATTCGTCTGTGGGACGCAGCCCCCAGGGACCACCGAATTCTTCTAACCCTGCAGCCAACCTATCCGAGCAGCAGGAAAGGAAAAATAACTGGGAGGTAACCAGGAACCCCTTTATCCGAAATGTGCCTGCGTCACCCCAAACGCGCTGTGTCTTCCTCCCTCCTTGGCTGTGTGCGGCATGGCTGGAAAGGGTCGTTGGGGCCATTTCGACAAACCTCCCATTATGTTGCTAATTCAGGCAAAGCGAAACTGGAATTTTCTTCAATTACCTAGACAAGAGTGGCTGACAGGACGGTGGGCACCCCTTAACACATTCGGGCTGCACAATTCAATGCCGCCCCCCGGCTCCCGGCCTGAGAAGCACCCCAAGTGTGAGTGTCTCGAACCCAGTTACCCTGAGTGCTTCTCAGGGAAAGCCGCACCAACCCAGAGAGCGTTTCCGCAGGAAGGCAGCGCCCTGCTCTGTCCCTGCCGCCAGCGCTGGGGGACGCACGGGACGCACGGGGTCTGCAAGGCTGTGTCGCTCTAGACGACGGTGCCGTTCAGTAACTAAGCAGAGTTTTGGTTTTTAAAGCCCGCTGGACGCTTCTAGGTCATGACGTCTTCAAAGTCCGAAAGCTGCCTCATCTGGTCCACCTGCATGGAGTGCCTCCGCAGGAGCTTTTTCTTACTTCGCACGTCGACTCTCTTTGGTGAACTGGGCGCAACGGGAACCATGGGTTTTAAGCCGCTCGCCAGTGGAGAAGACGGTTTGCTGCTAGATCTGATGTCGGGGATAGGTGGGTTCCCACTGACGTTTAAAGGCGGCAGGAAGCCGGGCCTGGTGTGTGAAATTCGGTCCAGCAGCAGAGTTCCGGAACCTCGCCTTTCCAGGAGAGGCGGCGGCCTGCGGCGCGCCGAGCTGGGGGATGTGCCGGGCGCGGCGTCCAGGGACTCCCGCGAGCCGTGGAAGAGGGCCAGGAGGGAGCCGTCGAGCCTCTTCCTGTCCAAGGGCCCTTTGCTTGACTCCTGGTCAGCCCCAGCCTGTAAATCTAAGTCGTGCAGGTCACTCTCCAGCCGCTTGACGGGCACGGGATCTTTGAGAGCAGGGGGGCCTGCTGGGCCGATACCCGCCTTCTCCTGGTCGACGGGGAGAGTTCCTCTCCGGGCCAGACGGGGGTGGGAAGCCTGACCCTTCTCGTAGGCTGCCTTCCAGGACGCTGGTCCCGGGGAGGCCGCGATCTTCAGCACCTGCTCGGCGACTGTGGGAAAGAGAGTGGGGTCTTTGCCGTCGATGCTGTTGGTTCTGGAGAGCGGCCCCCTCTTGGGGAAGGACACGTCGCTAATGCTCTTGATGACCTCGCCGTCCGGGCTGGGGCCACGGGTCTCGTCCGGACGCGCGTTGGCAGCCAGCACAGACGGCGCGATCAGGCCCCAGGGTTCAGACTGGAGCCTCTTCAGCTGGGGCAGGCGGGCCCGCTTGAGGTTCCCCACTTTCCTGGTGGGTGACCCAGGCTCATTCGGAGCCTTGGCCGTGCTGCAACCGCTCAGATGTCCTGACTGGAGGCTGAAGAAATCATCCTCCCTCTCGCTGGGTGGAGAGCCCAGGCCTGGAGCCTTCAGTTCAATCTCCGAGGGGGATGCGCACAGTGGAGGGGACTGGCGGTCTTCCACTTTGGGTGACGGAGGGACGTTGAGATACTGCTTGGTGGTTTTGGTGCCTGATGACGATTTGTCGGTTGTTATAATGATCACCTCCTTGCCTTTGGCTCTGCAGGCGTCGAGCAGGTGCTTCAGGGCGTCTCTGTCATCGGCGTTGATGGCGTAGACCAGGGCTGAAGCCCCCGTGCGGTCCTCGAGGCTGGGGTCCGCTCCGTTCTCCAGCAGCAGGGACACCACGTCCGCCCCCGCCCTCCCGATGCAGGCGTGGATGAGCGCCGTCTTGCCGGACTTGTCCTGGATGTTGGGGTCCGCGCTATTGTCCAGCAGGTACTTCACCATCCGGGACCTGCTGATGCTCTGCTGGTCCGCGTGCTTGGTGATGCACGCCACCATGAGCGCCGTCTCCCCTCGGTCATTGCTCTCGTTGATGTAAGCGCCCCCTTCCAGCAGGAGCCTGGTCAGCCTGAGCCTCCCCAGCCACACCGCCTTCAGGAGGGAGTTCCCATCGGTCCTCAGCTCCGTGTCGTCGTCCTTCATGCCGGCCTCGGCAGCGCCCCCGGCCGCCGGGGCGATCGGACCTGGCGAGGGGAGAGGGGGAGGGGTGTCGTGTGTTCTGCAGGCCACCGGAGTGGTGTGGCTGGTGCGGGGCGGGGGGCAGTCGGGTCCCGCCCGGCGCCGGGTTACCCAGCCCTTCGGCCTCCATCTGTCGTGGGGGGGCAGGTCGGGGGGATGGTGGCAGCCGCCCCATGGGGCCAGCGTGAGGTCAAACGAGAGACGAACAGAAAACCCTTCCCCACGGCAAAGCAGCGGACATGAGCCCAGCACGTGGTAAGACAAAAGGCCGTCGCTTACCTCACATGTCGTGGAGGAAACCATGCTTTGTGCCGGGGCCCCCCTGGCGTCGCGCCCCACACGGAAGGCGCGTGTCTGCGGGGTTCGCCGCCAGTGGCCCCGGCATCGAGCAGTGAGGCAGCCTCGCGGGTCACCTCGTAAACATTCACTGCATTATTCTTCCGGCAGGAAACGCGCCAGAACGCGTAGAGTTAGGGACAGTTGTCATCTTCTTCTCTTTGCCGTACTTCCTGAAATGAGCACGCGTTACTGTAGTAAGGGGAGAAATCGGGGGGAAATCATCGTAAAGCAAAGCCACTCTCGCTAGCCCCGTCCGGGCCGTAGTCCCTCCTTCTCCCGCAGGTGTCGGAGCCCTCCCCGTCCTCCTGCCGCACCACAGCCTCCCCGTGCACAGGCGTGGGGTGGGGGACGCGCGGGACCGCGTGCCGGCCCACAGCAGAGCCCGTCCCCCTGGCCCTCCCCGAGTTCCCTCACCCAGAGCCCCCAGACTCGGTGTCGCTGGAGAGGCTGTCCGCGGATAAGGAGAGGTGGGGGCCCCTCCCCGGCCCCCGGCCGTGCCGGCACAGCCCCTCCGCGGGAACCCCATCCCCCAGGCGCCTGCTGAGCCGGTGGTTCTCGCTCCCCACCTGAGGCCCGTCTTTCTCCCCCGACCCCACGACCCTGAGCCGTTTCTGATCAGGTCACGACCCTCCGTGAAATGGGGAGTCCGAACCTTTCCTGGCTGAGCCTGACAGGCAGACCCGTACCCTTTATCAGTCTTGAATACACTGATAGGTACTTGCGATTTTCGTAAAAGCCCAAACCACACTCAAGTCTGCAAAGAAGAAGAGCTCTCCTTGCACACGCAGGCACACACACGCACGTGCGCACACGCCTCCCGGGAAGCTGCTCTCAGAAGAAGCGACCGCGGTTAAGCATCCAGGGTGTGTCCCTCTGCCCCAAACGGCTTCATCGCAGGGGGATCAGGTTGCGTGCGGGTGTGTCTGTGTTCCCACGAGATCTTCCCCAGAAATGTCCCCGCCCAGGGACAGCACATGGCCGCTGTCTCCCTGTCGCTGTGCTCCCTTCTTCAGGCTCCTACTGATTGTGTGTGTGTGTGTGCGTGCACGCGGGGGTGCGTGCGTGGGTGTGTGTGCGTGTGAGGTATGGCCTTTCTCTTCCGTCTCCACCATCCCCGTTCCTCTCTGGTCCTATAATAAGGACCAGATAAGGACCTGTAATAAGGACCTCTAATAAGATCCCTTTATGAAGGTCTTACGGGTTAGGTGTGCTCGTCCCACACGCGGCACGTGTGGAGCAGGATTTCCGTGCCGTAAATAAAGGAGAGGGAGTGAGCAGTGAAAACACTGCCTTCTGCTCCATCGGAGGCCCCTCGTCGCCAGCCCAGCCCCCCAGCCTCTCCCGCTGTTGCCCTCGTCCCTCGCACACACCGTCTCCCTCAAATGCCCGACATTTTGGTCCCCTTGAGCACTCTTCATGCTTCTAACTCCCCACTCTTTGTTAATTATTCACCGTCCTGCAAACCTCCGCTCAAATGCGACTTCCTTTTTAATCAAGAGGAGAGTCACTCAAGACCGAAGTGGGAGGACGAGTGAGATGACAGCTGACTCCTAGCCAGGCTGTATAAAGAACTCCCACAAATCACTTCCTCCAAAAGAGGATCCACAAACGGCCAATAAGCACATAAAAAGGTGCTGAGCCTCATTAGCAGTCAGAGGAAATCAAATGAAAGCACAATGAGATGCCACTACGCACGGTGTCTGATTCGACGTGGCTAAAATTAGCCCGGCTGCTCTGAGACCAGGGGCGGGCCAGCACTCAAGGCAGCAGGAACCTGCGGGTGGGGGCGGAAAGCAGCCCCCCGCCCCGGTCATTCTGTGCCCGGGCTTCTGTCTGCGGTAGACTGAGAAGCGTGGCCTCAAAGTCCTCCCCTCCCCGGAGCACACCTGCAGAGAGTTGCCCCTCCTCTCATCGAGACCGGCTTTGACCAACAAAACGCAGCCGGAGTAAGTGTGTGCGACTGGCGAGGCAAGGCCTCCGTGGACCTCGCAGCTTCCGGTTTGCTACCTTGGAAGGACGTGTGTCTGTCCTGCCAGCAGGGACCCTCGGAGCCCCAGCCGGCCCCCAGCTGACCGCCGCAGTGCGAGCGAGGCCGCCCCGGACCAGCCGGCCCCCAGCTAGTGACACCTGCGGGAAGGAGCCCAGGTGAGGCCCGCGGAAGTTTCCGGAGCCTGGTGCACATTGCAGAAATATGCACGAACTTCTAAGCCGCTCGTTTGGAGATGATATGCTCACATCAATAAATTACCACTAAATCCGTGTAGCCAAATGCGTACGGAAACGTTCCTGGCAGCACGATTCATAAAAAGCAAAAACTGGAAACAGCCCACCACAAAGAAAATAAAGAAATTGTAGTATATGCATATGCTCGAAGGCTTTACACGATCTTCGCCTTCTCTCTTTCTCACGCTCGCACACAACACACAGACGCTAACCCCACACACACACAGACCCACACTCACCGTCACACTCACACACACAAGATAAACTGGACACCGCATCTCCTGGGCTCCTTGATACTTTGCAACCTTCTCTGCTGACCATTGACTTGTTAGTCTTCTGGGTCAGCCTCCTCCCCAGAGCCCTGGGCCCCCAGGACCCCCGAGGCAGGAACGCGGTCTTCTCTCCTCGTCAGCGCTGCCGCAATTAGAAGGAGGATCAAGGAAGAGTCAGAGGAAAGGAGGAAGACACAGGAAAAGGAGGATGGGAAGGGCCTGAGGACGGACTGTGGGGTTCTCTCTCTGTGTCGCGTGTGGGGCACGTCACATCCCTCCAGACTCCTTCGAGGTCCGGGGTGGGGAGGGAGGGAGGCAGGAGGGGAGGGAAGGAGGCAGGGCCAGAGGGAACAGGACGGGATCTCTAGGGGATGCTTCTCTGCCTGAACTTGGAATCCGCGGCGCCCTGCTCCCCTGAGCTCAGGCCTTGTCCCAAATCCCAGCTCCTAAGGAGAGAACAGAACGGAGAGGAGGCATTCTGGTGGTTTTCCAGCCCATCCAAGGGGAGGACTGTGTGGGGAGGATTTTCCATATTGCCTACAAACACTTTTTGACCATGCGCCTCCCAACTGACATTCCTGAATGACAAAAATGCAAGAGCTTCGAGTGAGGACAGACTCAGACCCTTGGCTCACCTCCACGGGGGTGACGATAGCCTTGCCGTTCGCTGTCTGCATCCCCCAGACTGACACGGTCACGTCCACCTGCCCGCCTCAGGGGCCGGCCTCCCGCCTGGCTCTGTGGCCCGAGTGCCCTTGGAAAGGCGTGCAGCTTCCCACCGTCGTAGGTCAGGTCAGCGCTGCAGGGGACGGGTGGCCCGAGTCCCACCCCGGTTTCAACCGGCCGGGAGCAGCAGTCCCCAGCGAGGCCATGGGCGCAGAAACGTGGGCGCATTAACCCTTTCTAGAGCAGATGCTGACTGACGGGAAGCGGGGTGGGTAATAGATGTCAAGTCGACTCTTCATCCTGTTATTGGTGGGTTTCAAGGATTTGGGGGCAGGGGATGCCGTAGAGGATGTGCCTTCCACAAGCCGGAGCTACGGGGCGCTTGCTCTCAGACTGTGGCGGGCTGCGTGTCCCCCTTGTATTTGCCCCTCTTTCCCCTCTCCACTTTTCATTCCCCTCGCTCCTAGTCCCCAGGGTTTAACGCCCCTTAAAGTGTCGATACGTTGACATGTTTCTCTTGATGAAGCTTGAATGAATTTATATTATTTGTAACAACACAAACCATGATGGCCACACTGGCATTACTCGCCCATTCATTCATTCATTCATTCATTCACCATCAAACACATACTGAGCGTCGATACACGTGCGAGGCATTAAGGACAAAGAAGAGTGTAGAAGCCAGGCTCGGGAGGGTCTGGCTGGAGGCCGGCGGTCACCTAGGAGCCTCGGAGGCAGGACGAGGGTCAGAAGCACCCGTGTGACGAGGCCGAGAGGAGCATCAAGCTGGAGAGACACTCCGAAGGCAGAGTAGTGACCCGCCGGAGCGTGGGAGTCAACCGAGGTCTCATTGGCTTTAATTTGGGAATTTATCTCCTGTCGTGTGTGGCGGAGAACGAACATTAGGGACACCTAACGTGGGGAAGATCCGATGCCTTTCGTGGTTTCTCAGCTTGTCGGAGGGAAGGAGACAGACCTGGCCGAACGGGGCTGAATTCTGAAACCCCGAGCACTTTGCGCGAGGCACCACGTTTTAAAATTAGCAATCCCAGAGTGGGTTTGTTCTTCTTTTTTCACGTGTTTCAGAAACAGAGTTAACAGAGAAGTGAGCAGAATCTGCCCGGTTCCTTCCCCGTTGTCTGCCCTCCCTGCCCCTGCAGCCCGCCCTCCTCCCGCTCACTCCTCAGGGCTGCTTTCTGTCTCCCTCACAAACGGGGCGACCGCACCTTCCAAAGGCTCAGGGGCCAGCTGGAAGAGAAACCCCGAAAACTAAAACATCGCCAACACAGAAAGAAAGAAAGAAAGAAAGAAAGAAAGAAAGAAAGAAAGAAAGAAAGAAAGAAAGAAAGAAAGAAAGAAAGAAAGAAAACGGTGTTTTCTCCGATGGAGGGGGCAGGTGGGCGGAAGTGCTGGCCTTTTTTATCCAGAAACTCTTGGATTCTTTCACTGTCCACGAAACTGTAAAAGTCTAAGGTTTTCGAAGCGGGAGGAGCCAACTCGTTCAATCGTTCCCAGTTTAGAAATAGGGAATTTGAAGACAGACGGAGGCTTTATCTTGCTGAGTTCGGGCCCTCTCCCTCCCGCGCCTCCCCACATCTGGAGCCTGAGCCGCATAGATCAAAGGTGCACAGTAAAGGGCTGAGCGCCAAATGTGGGGTGGCTTGCTTGACCGGCACAGTGTTTTAATTTTTTAAATTTGAATGTTCTAAGATGCATCATTCATTGTTCAGTTTGGCAAAGGCCTCGCCATTCTCTGTCGTCCTATGCCTGGCCTGATTCCTACACTCAGGCTCCTTACCTAGCATCTGCAGGGATGAGGGTTTAGGACACTAGGCATAAAAGTAAAATACTTGGAATTCAAGTCCGGATGCTGTGTCTTCATTCTTTCCATCACTCCCTGGCTTCTTACCTCTACAGGTTTGTTAGAAGGATCCAATGAGCTAAAAGATGGAGAAGCCCTTTTCATAAACTTGAAAGTTCGGTGTGCTTCTGCGAGCCGTCACAGGTAAGGTGACCAACAATTACTTTGGTGCCGGGAAAATACCATCTGCTTTCTCTCTTCTTCCTTGAGTCACCTTCGCATTGGATTTCCAGTTAAACTTCCTTTGTTGGGCACCGAGGTAAATCAGAGGGTTGAGGCATTGCGTTGCGTTTCAAGACTATTTGTATTTGACCCTAATGGAAAAATGCAAAAGGAGGAGGGCCAACAGACTCCTGCAAACGACTACAAAGTGTCCCATATTCCTGAGGAAGACACTGGACATACACATTACTCTACTTAATGAGCAAGTTTCTAGGGCTCTAGAATACACCTTTTGTGTATCATCTTACTTCTGGTTATGGCCTTAATCTTGTTTCTTACCTACTTTCTCAACTTCCTCTCTCCTCCTTCTCCTTCTTCTCCTCCCCCTCCTCCTCTTCCTCTTCTCCTTCCTCCTCCTCCCTCTCTTCTCCTCCTCCTCCTTTTCCTCTTCCTCCTCCTACTCCTTCTCTTCTTCTCTTCCTCCTCCTCCTTCTTCTCCTTCGCCTGTTGTTGAAGGACGTGTTCTATACGTGTAGATTCAATGAGATAAGCTTATGGCTGTCATGTTTGTACACATAAGTTTGCACACAATTATATCTTAATGAATCTCAGCTACTTCCGATATGTGTCAAACTGACATCCTGTGAATCTTTATAAATTGCCTTAAAGTCTTTGAGGAACAAAAGAAAATAGAATCGATGAGCATGTATGTGGTTGATCTATATGAACTTGCTGTTTGCATAGGTCAAACAGGGGTTTACAAAATCCTTTTACCTGGTTCGACCTGATACTTAGAGCGCTTCTCTAACCACACTCTAGGTCTGTAATCGCTCCACCATCCAAGCCCTGAGGATGTACAGCTGTGGCAGAAAGATGACAGAGTAGGGAGGCAGGCACGCTGGATTCTGAGCTCAGCCCCGCTACTAGGTGGCCGTGTAACTACCCGCAAGCATCATTTTGCCAAATGAATAGAAGAACTCCAACTCTGCCTAACAAGATTGCTATAAGGATCAAATGTAGTCCATATGGGAGCCCTCTACAAAGCTCGGTAAATATCTAAGGAATTATTATCTTGAATCAAACTCATCCAGGATCCTCCCTCTGAGCCCTGCTCTGGGGTGCCCAGCCCCCCCCCCCCAGTGCCACTGCCATTCATCACCCACCCTCTTCCTCTTTCAGTCGCCTGCTCCCCCTTTCTGGCCCCCACTTCCTAACCACCATCCGCAGTTTGCAGAGTTTCCCCCCCCCATACATGATCTCTTCAACCATCTTCCCCTGCACTTTTTGCAAAGGAAGCATCATTATCCTAATTTTCAGACAGAGCCTGGAGTTCAGACAGGTTGGGTGATTCTGCCCAAGAGCGCAGCTGTGATTCAAACTCTGCCCCCTGAACCCAAGGACGGAGCTTTCAGGGGCACTGGCGCCCGCTCAGGCGCCACCTAACCACCGCTGCAGCCTGGCGAGGGGTGGACGGGGGCGGTACACCACGGCCGCCGGTATAGACCTGGACGGGTCACTGAGCCCCTCTTGCTCGGCTTTTCCGATCCTAGAACAGGGATAACAGCACCCAAGCTCTCGGCGCGCGTAACAAGAGCAGAACGCACGTAGAGCGCTTACCACGGGGCCCCGGCCCAGGTGAGCGCTCAGTAAATGCTAGATTTTGAAGGAGTTTGGGTACGCCTTTCAAAATCCAGGAGGCCGGCGTCCGGCGCACCGTCCGGCGCTAGCGTTCGCGGAAGCGTGTGTTATACTCCGCCTCTTCCTTCCGCAGTCACGGGAAGCAGTTAGAGGCGGACCAGAAGCTGGGCTCCACGTCCGCGTTGGCGATCCGGGAGTCTCCTCCCCGGGCCCGGGCGGCGGCGATGCGGGGCGGCCCGGGCGGCGGCGATGCGGGGCGGCCCGGGCGGGGAGCGCGCGGCGCGCAGGGCCCCCGGCTCGCTCGCTGCCCGGCGCTGTCCGAGGTGCTGGACGCCGGCGGCGCGCAGGGCCCCCGGCTCCCTCGCTGCCCGGCGCTGTCCGAGGTGCTGGACGCCGGCGGCGCGCAGGGGCCCCGGCTCGCTCGCTGCCCGGCGCTGTCCGAGGTGCTGGACGCCGGCGGCGCGCGCTCCGAGGCCGCCGCGCTCCCTGGGCATCTTCGAGAAAGGCCGAGCGTGGCGTCAGGGGCCACCCGCGCGGTAAGTGCTTCTCCACCATTGCTCTGAAATGCTCACATTCAAACTCTTTACAATTTCTCGAACATTTTCAGGATCATCACCTCTCGCCACCCGATCCTTTTAGGTTTCTGCAAAAACGTAGGCTTTGCTCCCTTTTCAGTCCCTGCAGAAATTCCGACGCCTATCACCCCGCCCCGCTCCGCAACCGTTTCCTACAAAATCCAGACCCCTACGCATCTCACCCCCACGCGTCCATGCAAAAATGAAAAAATGTAAATCCATCTTCCACACCCTTCTCCCACAATTTCCTGTGATAAAAGCGGACTCCCCTTCCAGCCTCCCACTCCTGCCTTGGCTAAACGCGTGGACTTACTTCTTGGGAGCTCAAGACCCCTCCCACCCGGTGGACCAGGGGAGACCCCTGGGGGTGCGCTTACCTGGGGGGGAGGCTCACCAAACGAGGTCGCCTGAGTGCAGGCCACCGGCGGGGTCATGACTCCAAAGCAGAGTCCGAGGGTGCCTGGCACTCCCGCCCGCAGCTTCGGGCTGGTTACCAAAGGGCACTGCCAGGCTGAACCGCGCCGGGAGCTGGTTTTACCCCGGGCCTCGCCGGTCCAGTCGAGTGACTTGCCCAGAACTTCGTCAGGATTCATAAATAAAACCTCTGCGTCAGTGCCTTCCGATCACCCCCCTGCTCCTCCAAGTTCAAGTGAGAACAAGGGAGTTCTTCTTTAAGAGAAGGAAGGAAGCTGGAAGATGAGAATTGTGCCCAGTTCTCCCCTGCGGGTCTCCTGAGCTCGGTTGGGGCCCCGCCGCGGGCTGGCGAGCGCCGCTGCCCGCCCGCGCCCGGAGCGCGTCTCCAGCGGCGCGGCGGGCGGGCTGTGTGGGTGTGTGTGCCGGGGAGGAGCGAGCACCGCGGGGGCAGCGGGGGCGGGGAGAGGCACCCGCCGCCCCGCCCGCGCCCCAGCCGCCGCGCCGCCGGAGCCGGGTGCGGGCTCCCGGGGTGGGGAGAAGGGGGGCGCGCTCCCCGAATCTGACGCCGCACGCGCGGGGCCCAGGCAGGGATTCGAACTCGTGTCGCCTTTGCTCTCCACGCGGCTCTGCCTTCCTCGGGTTTCCTTCGTCAAACGCCCTGGGATTCAGAATGTCCGTCCACAGCGTGGGAGGGAGAGGAAGGGAAGAGTGGGGACTGTGTCAGTCAGACTCCTGGGGTGGGGGTGGGATCTGATTGTGGGGTTTCCATCCCAGCTCCTTCCGCGCACCTTCGCCTTATTCCCAGGACTTCCGAGCAGCCCCTGGCCAACAGCTGTTTTCCTTATAACAGGGAATTCGTGGTTGCTGTACGCGGTGCAAAGCTCAAGGCATTACGTCGACAAAGGAAGTGCAGCCCCCGCCGTGGCCTCGGCCTCCGGAGACCTTCCACCTCCGGCGTCTCCCTCGGAGGAAGCCCGGCATTTCCAAACCACAGTCCTGTGGGTACAGCCTGCCTAGGTAAACGTGCACACGGACGTTCCGTTTTTCCTACGATAAAGGCCCTACCTTTGGGGTCGATTTTAATCATTTACATTTTCCTAGAAAATTGTCCATCTCATTTACAATTTCAAATTCACAGGCGCAAAGTTACAATTTGCTTTACCTTATAATTTTTCATCTCCTCTAAATCTGTTCTTAGATCCCCTTTCCATCCCTGATTTTGTTGCGCTTCCCCATTATTTTTAGTGTTTATAGGTACCCTTACTTTGTTGTGGTTGAATTATATGATCTACAGAATTTCCATTTTGTGGCCTATTCAATGACCAATTTAAACGCAAAAAAATATTTTTCCTCACACTCAGTGAAAGAAAAAAGTGAGCATTCTGTGTTTTTGCATACAAGCATACAAATGCACCTGGCAATTTTATAGTATTACCCTCTACATCCTGACTAGTGTATGTTAGTTAAGAGCAGAGTCTGAAGTCAGACTGCATGGATTTATTTTTTTTTTTAAGATGTTATTTATTTATTTGAGAAACAGAGTGAGAGAGAGCATGAGCCAGGGGAGAGGCAGAGGGAGAGGGAGAAGCAGACTCCCAGCTGAGCAAGCAGCCCAGCACAGCACTCGATCCCAGGACCCCGGGATCACCCCCTGAGCCGAAGGCAGATGCTCAACGGACTGAGCCCCCAGGCACCCCCAGACTACATGGATTTAAATCCCAGCTCAGCCACTTACCAGCCATGGATTCGCCAAGCCAGTCTGTACCTCAGTTTCCATCTCCATAAAATGCAATTAATAATAGCATCTAGTGCAGATGGTAGCTACATTTACGGCAAGCCCAGCATAACGTAAACTTGCTGGATCGCTGTGTTGTGGGCCAACCAGGATGCACTTCGTGGGACCAGCGAGGAGGGGCAGCCTCTCCCTCCCGCCTCTGGTAGTCAGCAGGCTCTTCTCTGCGCCCATCGGTATATGCTCTCTCCTGAGCGAGGAGGGGGTAGTGTTTAGCTCCCCCTCCCGGGCAGTCCCTGCACAGACCACACTTCCCGTCCGTCACTGTCTACAGGGAAGACAGACTGAGAGGTCCCTGCTGAGCCGCTTTGCTGGAGCTCTTAGCAAGGGCCCGGAAGTCACGGGATTCATGGTCTCTACACAGACTGGGAGGCTACGTTCGAGAACCGTGGGGTGCTCTCCCAAGGTCACACAGCAGCTCCATCCCAGGGCTCGGGCCTCTTGGGGTCAGCATTATGGGGTTCGACGTGTTCCAGACTATGATAGATTTTGGAATAACTTACTAGATTGTCACCCCAAGTGTATTACAGGCATCGTCTAGGAAATACAGATAAGATGTGGACGTGTTCTTCCCGTCCTTTTATTCCACTTTTTAATGTTAGATAATAGTTTCTTTCACGTGCTTTTACTGCACATTTAAATCAGAGAAGCTTTTTGCTGCAAGTATCAGAAAACCCATCTTGGGGCACCTAGGCGGCTAAGTCGGTGAAGCGTCTGCCTTCAGCTCAGGTCATGATCCCAGGGTCCTGGGATCGAGTCCCGCCTCGGGCTCCCTGCTCAGCGGGGAGTCTGCTTCTCCCTCTCCCTCTGCCACAGCTCGTGATCTCTTACTATCTCTCAAATAAATAAATAAAATCTTAAAAAAAAAAAAAGAAAGAAAGGAAACCCATCTTAAACAAACAAAGAGGGACTGATCTTACATAACAGAATGTCTGAAGGTCATTGCTGATGACGGATCAGAGGCTCCAAACTTCCAGGACCCGCAGTGAAGCTTGTGGCATTTCCCTGGAGTTTTCCGGAAGGCTGCCATCCGCTTGAGCCATAACATCCACAGCCCAGACAGACGACGAGGAAGGAGGAGAGCCAGTCGCATCTGTCCCTTTCCTTGGGAGAGCAGACCAGTCCCAAGAGTACATCACACAGCCAGGTTCTCCTCGAATCTACGAGAAGCAGGACCTGTGCGAGGGCTACTGGGAGGATGGAAAGCCAGATTGCTGTGATTGGCTTAAGACCGAGAAGTGATTCCTTCCCTTGGTCTGGTCCAATGCACTCCAGAGGAAATGGAATTCCATCAGCAAGGAAACACACAGGAAATGAATGATGTGAGTGTCACTGTGCTTCTTAATAAACACTTGGGAAATGCAGAGGAGCAAGACAAAGAAGCCATCGATAACATTTATAATATATAGGTGTAATTCATAAAACTAGAATTAAATAGACTACATTGGATTAATCTTGTAATGCCTTCCTTTTTCCTTAAAAAAATCAGCCACAAAGCTATCGAGTTAGATATTCTTTTGTTCTATGGCTTATTTCCACATCACGGCACGCGATTCCTCAGCTTCATTGTTGATGGCGACAGTAATATTTCAGGGCACTCGCGAGCCCGATTCTCTGTGGAATATGTAAAGATTTCACGCGGTTCCTCTCCACTGTAAACCACACCGCAGTGAAGATCCTCTAGTCAATCTTCAAATTGCAGAATTATTTCCTGAGAGCAAAATATTTGAGGTTTTCAACTAAAAGGTAGGCAAAATCTTACCATTTTTTATACACATTTCAAATGTATCCTCCGTGAAGATTGTACCAATTTTCATTCCCCCTTGCTCATAGGTAAGCACGTCGTCAGCCACAGGAGATCTCATCGTTAAAGAAATGTGCCAGTATGGTAATTAAAAATGGATTGGGTCATTGTTTTCATTTGTATTTCTTTTATTACCAGTCAGGTTGAATCTTTTTTTAAATGTTTATTGCCTAGTTTTCTGTAAATTGCTCATTTGTATTTCCTAAATTTTCTCTTGATGTTGGTGATTCACACTTGAGTAGGAAATGGACATAAAGTAAATTAAAGTTGTTCATTATCTCCCAGGATGATCACTATTACTCATCAGTCATGCAGGTTCGTGTGGGTTGTGTATGCCTCTCTCCCCGTCTATCTCTCTGTCTGTCTGTCTCTCTCTGTCTCCGTGTCTCCCTCTTTCTGTATCTTTCTTTCTGTCTCTGTCTCTCTGTCTCTATCTTTGTCTGTCTCTGTCTCTCTGTCTCTCTTTATCTCTCTGTCTCTGTATCTCTGTCTCTCAGTCTCTGTCTCTCTGCCTTTATCTCTTTCTCTGTCTCTCTGTCTATCTCTCTCTCATGTCTCACATCTATCTACTTATGTATCTTGTGATTATTTCCTTTGGATAATATCCAAAAGTCAGATTTCTGAATTCATAGATAACAAAAATGTTTACGTTTTAAATAATAGTCAAATTGTTCCCTGAAATGTGGTACTAATGTATCGAATTCATGAGCCCTACGGTAATACTATTTTTTAAAAAATATTTGCCAGTTGGAGAGGCAAGCTTCTAAGTTTTCTCTGTGATCATATCCTCCTTTGCTATTCCCAGTGTTGGCTATCTGGGGCCTCTTTTCTCTTTTTTCTTAGTAAGACCTGATCAGGGCTGATCTAGTTCCTTGTTTTTCTTCCACAGACAGATCTTTGACATTTGTTAATTGTAGCATTTTTCTATTTTTAATTCACCATTTTACTTTCATTCCTATTAAGTACTTGCCCTTGTTTTCCTGTTTCTTTAGCTGTTTGTTTCTTAGCTTCTTGAGTTGAATTCATAGTTAATTCTGTCTTACTCTTCTTTGCACACAATTGAATTCTTTTAAGGATATAAATTATCCTCAGGGCACAACTTCGTCAATCCTCCTCTCTTCTGTTGTGTCCAAGCTGAAAATAACTTTTTGAAACAAATGACACTTTAATAATATTAGAAATTTTAAAGAAGACAGAAGAGTCCAAAAACAAAAAAAAAACCCCACAGAGAAAATCATTTGAAAATCCACAATTCCAAGTTAACTATCGTTAACATTTTGGGGAACATCTTTCCAGAAATTTGTTTTATAAATGTATATAAAAATTTTGTGTAAATGGTGTCCTACCATACTTTTAACAATATACCATATAATGAAAATGTTTTTCTCTTAATGAATGTAACACACATAATAGCTTTCAATGAGTCCATTGTATGAATATATTATCGGGGCCCCTGGATGGCTCTGACACTTGATTTCGGCTCAGGTCATCATCTCAGGGTCGTGAGATCGAGCCCCACGTCGGGCTCCGCGCTCAGCAGGGCGTCTGCTTCGGATTCTCTCTCCCTCTCCCTCTGCCCCCACCCTTCTCAAATAAATAAAAATAAACCTCAAAGAAATAAATATATTATCATTTATTTAACCAGCCTACAGGAGATGCACATTATAAGTTATTTCTAATTTTTCACCGTGATAAACAACTATCATACCTTAGCACATTTAGAGTAAATACCTACAAAGAAATTGCTGAGTGAATATAGGGAAAATGTTAAACATTTTAATAAATATTTCTAGACAGTCTTCCAGAAAGATTACAAAAATTTACACTCCCCCAACAGAACACGAGACTAACCATTGCCTTATACCCTCATAAGTTCTGGATAGCATCAAAAAAAAAAACTTACTTTTGCCTTTCGTCGGTTACTAATCGTGTTGACTCACTTGTTGCGTTTATCAGTTGTTTGTGTTGTGTGTGTCGGGGGGCGTGTGCCTGTGTGTGAGTTCATTGCCAATATCCTTTCCCATTTTTCTATTTGACTTGGCTTCTTAAATTTTGAAGCTTTCTCTGTATTTTTATGTCTATGTTCTTAATCTGTCATACATATTACAATATTTTCCAGTGTTTTATTTTTATTTGAGTTTTATTGTGTTATTTGTGTCATAAATGAGTTTTTAATTTTTGAATTGTCTACATCTATCTTTATTTTCCTTTAAACATCTTGCCTTTAAGGCATCATGCTTAGAACGCTCTGTCCTGAAGATGATGAAAACTCGGACCAGGGGCGCCTGGGGGGCTCAGTTGTGAAGCGTCTGCCTTTGGCTCGGGTCATGATCCCAGGGTCCTGGGACTGAGCCCTGAGCCTGCTTCTCCCTCTCCCTCTGCCCCCACCCCCGTCAAATAAATACATAAAATCTGAAAAAAGAAAACAAACCAGCCTTCCACTGATGCTCTTTGGGTTTGGCGTTTTGCAGTTAGACATTTGCCCTCCTGGTCTGTGGTCTGTGCAGTTAACTAGATGCGCATTGAGATGAATTGTGCTCCCAACGGCAAACTAATGACCCCGATGAAATTTTTGAAGAATCTCTCTTTTGCCCACTGCTTTTGAATTGCATTTTTATCACAGGCTACATTGCCGTAAAAACTTGAATTTATTTGTGAACTTCCCATTCTAGTGAATTGATCTCCCTTTCCTTCAACTCGTGTCCCCTCTTTCTGATTATTATAAGTTTATATCACAGTTTTGGAGTAATGGTGTAGATTCCTCCTTAAACTACTTCCTCTCCCAATCTTCCTGAATTTTACCACAGATTTGCTCTGTCAGAGTAACTTTAGCATCATCTTAGATTCTGAAGATTACATTTTTTGTCAAATAGTGTTTTTTTTCTAATCATCACGACACTACCGAACCATCTTCTTATTGCTGGAAACGAATGTGGGCTCCATATTTCCAGGGAAAAAGCTCGTGTTCTTTCCTAGACTCAGCAGCCACGCTCTGGCGTAGAATCGCACTGCAGACCTCCACAGAGAAGCCGAGAAGCCTCCAGGCTCACTCTGTGCAGTGGGGTGGGTTGGGTCCCCCTCCCCAGTATTCCTGTGTTGATGCCTAACCCGCCGTGCGGTGTATGTGAGGCGGGCACAGGGAAAGTACTTAGGTAAGATGAGGTAATGAGGATGAGCCTTCGTGATGGGATCCGTGCCCTTCCAGGGAGAGCCCGAGACCTTGCTTCCTCTCTCCCCACGTGTCGGGACCCAGCAGGAAGATAAGGGGCCCTCGCCAGGAACCGAATCGGCCGGCACCTCGGTCTTGGACTTCCCGGACTCGGAACTGTGAGAAGTGAGGCTGTTGTTTGAGCCACACGATCCGCGGTACGGTGTGACGGCAGCCCAAGAACAAGACGGTCCGCGCAAACTGGCCGTAAGCTTTCTGAGCTCCGTCCCCGGAGTCCACTCATCGATGACTCTCTCCCCGCCGTGCTCACAGCTTATGTCTTCGGATGAGAGTCCTAGGAGAATAAAAGCTATTTTCTGACTATCACTCCAGGTCTGAGCTGTAAGCATGGAAACGCTCAGAAGATCGTTGGGTGACCCATCCTGGCGATGGCCACAAGCCTCCTAAGGGACACACTAGCGGCGTGCTGGTGAGGGCCACCGGCTTCTGCTGGGGAAATGGATGCGTATTTACAAATACGTACGTGCAGAGCTGTATATATGCACCTGTGTACACACACACGGGTAAAGGTTTATTCTAATCCACATCAATATAAATGACGCGGAGTACACTATTTACAAACAATAATACAACATACAGTATTTTTTTGCAAATTCCATATAGTCGGTTTTCGTAGAATGGCTTCATTGATTTTTAGCAAACTCTTACACCCCCCTTCAGTCAGTGAATGCAAGTCACCCACAACTTCACCAGGGACCTGCGTCCCAGCCCACCAAGTCCTTCCCCCCAAAACGTACCGCCATCCCGTCCCATCCGTGACCCACTGTCCACACGAACTACATTCGCGAAACTGAAACCTGCTGCAGTTTCCGCACTCACTTTCAGTTTGATCTGCATTGTTAGAATTTTCCTCCATTATGGACGTAATATACATAATTGCCTCCGTCTGCTCTCCTAAGTGTGGGCGCTCTGAATGAAGGCCGGTCTGTTAGACCTGCCAGCCCGCGGGCTTGTGTAGATCCCCGCACCGCCGCTGAGTCTAAGCCGCCGTCGGGCTGTCGCTGGAGGCCGAGTTGGGACAAGAGGCAAACCCGTATACAGTATGCCCTCCACACAGACACACCAGAGTCAAGAGCCTCACGAGCACGGATAATAGTAAAAGGTATTAAATAATTAGGAAGGGATGAATCTTGAGTGTTTACCACCTTTGTGTTTAATGGGATTTAACTGTAAGTTCATCTATTAATTTTTAATAACATCTGTGTTTGACGAAGGCTGGAAAATTCCAGGAAATGCAACCACCAGTCCTGGCGAGCTGGTCCAAGCCGACTCCGGCGCCACTGCCCCACGTCCTTGCGATCGGGGAACGGCTGGGCTGGAAGAGGTCCCCTCACATTCCATGTGGATGAGAAACGGCAGCCTTCGGGTTGCCCGAGACCAGAGGTAGCGCGGGTCCGAGACACCGTCGGTTCCCTCTGCGTCCTGCTCGCGGAACGCGGTGCCCCCCACGGCCACATCCCCCGGAAGTGTGTCGGCATCGCAAAGCCTCAGGCCTCTTCCAGACCTGCCCACTCGGGAAAATACAATCTCCGGGTGATTCCTCGGCACAGCAAGCCCGGACGCACGCTGAGTTACCGGGGTCCTACCCCCGAGCATGGCGAACGGGTCTGAAAGATCTGCAGGTGATTGAAGCAGAACCCTGGCTGAGACGCTGGGGTCGCCCCCGTTCCCTCCGCGACGCCCCAGCCGGAAGGTCACCGCGGACGTCGGAGGCCCCGAAGCCAGCTCTTCCTGAGAAGCGGGGTGACTCCGGCTGCGCCTGGAGGGACGCAGGACGGTGACCCCGGGGGGCTGGAAGTGAGCGACGCCTGCCCCTGTTCTCCCGGCAGGAGTGAGGACCCCCTGAGCTTCTGAGCGCCGCCCCCTCCCCGTCCTTCGGGGAAAGTGGGAGCCATGGGAAAACCAGCAGAGCAGCAAGCTCGCGGCCTCCGTTTGAGGCCCGATTCGTGCGGCCGCCTCTGTCGTGCTCCTGACCCCCTCGCCCTCAAGAGGTCGTCTTGAAAGTGTCCTTGCCACACAAACGTCCCAGCACCGCCATCGCCAGCTTCCTCCCCGCCCTCCTCGCGAGCCCCCTGCGGAAATTGTTTTTATCTTTTCCGATTTGAAGTACTTTACAAAAATACTCAGCAAATATTTCAGCAAAACGCAGGTCCCGAAATAGGCACTCTATCCAGTGTAAGTCCTGGTCACCAGCGTCCCTCTGAAACGCCCAAAATAGAGTCCGGGCAGCAGTTCTCGGAGCGGCGTCCGTGTTTAGCTAACCTAGTTAGAAGCTGTCAGCCTGTGCTTCGTGTCCCGTGAGCGTCTTCTGGCTCTTTGTGCCCAGGCCCTTCTCATCCCCTGCCGGAGCCTCCCCGTGCACAGGGTTCCGGGACGGGGCCCCCGTGACACGTTCGTGGGACACGGGGAGCGGCGTGTGGGCTTGCTTGTGCCAGGGCAGTCCCCCCACCGCCCCGGGGAGACCCTGTGCAGCCCCTCCGCGACGTTCCCCTGGGGCTGCGTCTCCGCGGGTGGCCAGGCGGGCTCGCTGTCCCCGTGTCCTCCGAGGCCCCTGGTGTGACCCTGACATTTTGTCACTGCCTCCAGACCCACGGATATGGAAGGAAGTTCCTGCATTTGAATCCAGTTCCTGCCGTGATCCAGGAGGGAAGGGGGCAGCTCTGTGTCGGTTGTGGGGGGAGCGCGCCTGTACCGGGGGGGTCCCCATCTCAGCGACACGCTGCAGGGCACAAAGACGACGGCATTAACATCCGTGGTGCCCATGGAGGCGGCAGCGCCCGGCTCGGCCGGATCTTTCAGGATGTTCCTGTTGGGCATGGAAAAGGCCCGTGTCCCAAAAACCCTCTTGTCCCGGGCGAGGCTGCACCCCTGGTCACCACCTCTCCGTGGACCTGGGAAAGCGGCCTCAGCTGACTGTCATGAGGGAATTTTATAAAATCTAAAATTAAACCAAAGAAGCGGACAGAGCCTACATGTGCACGAGTGAGAAGGGGTCAGCCATTCACCGAACCCCCATTGTAGGAAGAGACAGGGCAGTGCCGGGGCCGTTTCCAGGCCTCCGGAGCTAAGACGAGGGCTCCCCCCCGTAGAGCCGTCGGCTGCCGCGGGCTCTGGGGAGCTGAGGGGAGCCCCAGCAGAGCCAGCCGGAGGGGAGTCGCATGGGAGCCTGAAGCGGGGCCGTGGAACAGGCAGGAGGGGACCCCCTGCAGCCAGCCTGCTCCCTGTGCCCCCCGGGGCTGTGAACAGGCAGGAGGGGACCCCCCTACAGCCAGCCCGCTCCCTGTGCCCCCCGGGGCTGTGAACAGGCAGGAGGGGACCCCCCTACAGCCAGCCTGCTCCCTGTGCCCCCTGGGACCACAGAACAGGCAGGAGGGGACCCCCTGCAGCCAGCCCGCTCCTTCTGCCCCCCGGGGCCACGAACAGGCAGGAGGGGACTGAGGCCCCGAGCAGCTACCCAATGCTACACAGACACCGTTTAATGCACCAAGGGAATAGAAAACTGCTGAAGCATGTTTTTCTCTATTATAAAAGGAATACGCTGATAGCGAGGCAACATGAAAAGCACAGAAGCGTACAAAGAAGGTTAAACCCTCACACGACCCCACCGCCCTGAACAGACCACCTGTACTATCGCCACGCGTGTCTCTTTCCCGCCGAAGCCCGGGGTCCGCCGTCCGGTCCCAGCCCGGTTCTGTGTTTCGAAAATCACTTTCCAAGGGGGAAACAACAGAGATCTTCCCAGGAGAACCTCGAAATCAAAGGGAATCCAATTCATAATCCATACAAGCACTTCTTAAACATCCCCTTCCCGTTACCCATCTCTGGGCACGTGCCCACCTGCGGCTCCCCCGTCCCCCCTCTCCCACCAGCCACCGCCAGCAGCCTGTCAACCTGACACCAAGTGTCCCCGAGTCTCTCTTCTTCGTCTCCGCTCCCTTCCCACCATTAAATTAGGGGGACTTGCTTCACTCCACACAGTTCAACCTTTCTTTCTACCCATTTGCCCAGCTCCCCGGGGAGAGGCCGGGCTAGCAGACGCCTTCCTGCCCCTGGAGGCTGGGGGAGGGGAAGGCAGAATCCTTCATGCTCAAGGGGAGGAAAAATAAAAGTATCATGAAATATGCAAATGCCTGTCATGTAACAGCTTTTACAGAAAAAAACCTAAATATTTTACACACATTTTTTACGAAACTGCAATTATATTATAGATGCGATTTTATTTTAATTTTGTTGGTTTTTATTTTTAAAGATTTTATTTTTAAGTGATCTCTACATCCAACGTGGGGCTCAAAGTACATCGGGAAGATGAACAGTGGCAGCGCTCCGCCGGCTGAGCCAGCCGGGCACACCCTGCAGGTGCAATTTTACATTGTAATCTGTTAGCTTTACATTAGAGTCACTCATTCATTTGTTCATTCATTCATTCGGCAAATAGTTATTGTGGGCTAATCACGTGCAGACCTCGTCACCAGGGAAACAACAATGGAAAAAAGAAAGCAGACAAAAACTCATGCCCTCATGAAGCATAGACACGTGATAAGACATAAATACAAATATAAAAGCAAGGAAATTGTATGTTATGTTGAAAGGTCAGGGACCGTCTGTAATTTTTTTAAGCAAAGTGGAAGTGGGTCGGGAGAGCTGGTTACTTCTCAGTGACGTGATGTTTGAGCAAAGGCTCAGCTGAGAAGGGCTGAGGCCTGCAGCCGGGGTGGGGGGGGGTTAGAGGGGGGCGTCCCACGTGCCACAGGACCCCAGCAGCACCCCTGGCCCGTCCCGGCCAGAGGCCAGTCACACCCCCTCCCCAGTTGTGACAACCAGTAAGGTCTCTGGACCTTGCCAAGCCTCCGGGTTCATCCTGTCCCCCAGCTACCCACCGTCCCAGCGGCCTCATCCAGGCTGTGCTTACGGTCGTGCGGACACTGCCCCAGACCGACTCAGCCAGGGTCTCCGGGCGCTGGGGCCTGAGCGGTGGGCAACTCGTGACCGTGACGCTTCTCGAGAGTTCTCCAAAGTCGGCCTCCGTTGAGGGTCCTTGCCTTCAGACAGGGGTCCTGCCGCTGGTGCTCCGCTGGGGCGCGCATCAGGATCCCGGCACAGGCGGGCCCACCCCCAGGGTCCCTGATACCGGAAGGGCCGCCAAGGCCTGAGAACTTGCATTTCCACCACGTTCCTGGGGGCAGCCGGAGGGGACCACCCTTGCAGTGATGCTCAAACGCGGACGTGCTCGGGAAGAAGCTGGGCACTCATGGACAACGTCGGCGTGCCCCCAAACGCTCGGGTTCTCCGTAGCCTGTGCGGGGCCCTGGGGTTCCGGAAACCCCGCCCTGGGAAACTCTGCAACGTGTCACAGCAAAGGCAAGGAACACGGTATGTCCTGCCCCTGGTTAGAGCGGCCCCTCCCGGCAGCGGGCTCAGCGGGGCTGGTGGCCGAGGCCGGGCACGGGGACAGCCGTCTCACAGCAGAGCACGGGGGCCGGGCCTCATCCGTCACTGACCCGGGAAAGGGGAGGGAAGGGCCCAGGATGGGCCAAGCTGCCCACACGAGGCCCAAAACTTCTAAACTGAGAGGACTGAGAACACTAACTGAGGCCCACAGGTGACTGGCCCCAGACACCCCCTTGTCCCCAAGGTGCCTGACCTTCTTTGGTCTCCGGCAGTGTCCCGAGAGGCCTGTGTGCGGTCAGGACGTCCCCGCCGGCAGGGCCGAGCTCATCCCAAGGGTGATCCACGCGCCCCTCCTCGCTCGCGCTTGGTTCCTCCCCCCCACGTCCACCCCACTGTCACCGCCCCCCGGTGTCCGCCTTGCTGTCTGTTCTCGTCTCCACCCTTACCTGACTCTCTTGGGTATGACACAGCCGGGTCCTGGCTTCTCTGCACAGGGAGGGACTAAGGGAGCCCGGGGCCTGCATGGGGGTTGCCCGCCCCTGGGGTCCGGCCCCAGCACCTGGCGGCCCGACAGCGGCTGCCAACGGTGCTCCCACACGCGACAGTCCCCACACGTGCGGAGGACACAGACATCCCTGCCCTCTGCGATCCTCCGATCTGCATGCGCTTGGATCTGAAAACTGGAGCGGGATCGACAGAGGTGAGAAGGAAGAAAGGACAGCAGAGCGTACGAAGCTGGATCTCAGAGTCATGAGTTCAAGCCCCACATTGGGCATAAAGATCACTTAAAAAAATTAAAAAAGAAAAAAGACGGAAGAAAAGACATGAACATAGAAGGTCACAGATGACTTTAATATTACTAAGACAGCTTCATGAACCTGAACCACAGACAGACACTAACCCCGATATTACGGAATAGGGAGCGTGGGACGGCACGTGTGTGCGTAAAACCGTGAGAATGACAGTGGCTCTCTCCACGCGGTGGTGTTGTGGCGCTTTTTACTTTTTATTCCTCTATATTTTCCATGGACATTGTCCTACAATGAACGTGCATTCGATAATTAAACACAAATTTAAATTATTTTAAAAACAAATGGATGGGCGCCTGGGTGGTGTGGTCCAGCGAGCGAGGGAGGAAGGAGGGAAGGAAGGGAGGGAGGAAGGAAGAGAAGAGGGGAGGAAGGGAGGGAGGTCACGACAGCAGGAGCGAGAGCATCCCTTGTTATATCTACACCGCGATGACCTCCCTTACCTGTCACAGTCCTGCAGACAGAAACGCTGAGTGACACATGCTAATGGCAGGGCGGTGGACAGCCCCTCACAGATTACCCGTGAGGACGCAAAGTGACCCGTGCCCAGGGCGGGGCACTTGGCGACTCTGGCCGGACTGTTTTTGCCACTTTTGTTATAAAGGTTAGTAAATAAAGAGAAAAAAATTAGACACTTATCCAGCTTCATTCTATGAGACAGTATTTCAGGGTAACCAAATAGTTAATCAGGAAAAATTCTTTAGAAAAGTATTCTAGATAATAAAGACAGAAGCAGAGGATTGAATTAGAAAAAAAAAATCAGCACTTTCCATCCCCCAATGAAATAGTTGATCCAGGCAGCGACCATCAGTGGTGGGAAAACTTCAGGAGGGAGGGTGGGGGGCTTGAAAGGTGGCTTGAAAGGTTAGGAGGCCCAGCACCTGACCTCACGGACCAGTGTTCACGGAACTAAAAGTGGGACAAGCCGTCACGAGGTGCCTCCCGAAAAGATGTAACGAGAAGCGATCCGAGCCACCTCTGACTTATTCCTGCCAAAATAAAACCCAGGCAGAATCTAATTGAGCCTCTAGAGAGCAGTGGTTCTCGGCTGGGGTGCCTCGTCCCCCAGGGACGGTGGGGAGAAGATGCTCGGGGCGCCCGCGGGGAGAGGCCAGAGATGCTGCTGAACACGCCCGCCGTCCAGGACGGCCCCCAGCGCCCTCGGCGGTCTGGTCCAGCAGCGAAGGGCTGAGAGGTCCTGCCAGGCCTAACCCGTCTATAGGAAACGAAGGCCGAGCAGTAAAATGAGGCCAGGAGGCGGGAATCAGCCAAAGCCAGGAGGCTGAAAATTCCACAGCTCAAACCATCCCATTTCTTCAACAGAGACACGGAATAAACATAGAGGGAGGAAGGGACACCGAAGTCAACTTTTTAGAAACAAAACCAAAAACGCAAAGTGTGGCCGAAACGTGGATCCTGATTCAAATAAAGCAACTGTAGGTGCACCTGGGGGGCTCAGTCATTAAGCGTCTGCCTTCGGCTCAGGTCATGATCCTGGGGTCCTGGGATCGAGCCCCCTGTCGGGCTCCCTGCTCGGCGGGGGGCCTGCTTCTCCCTCTCCCTCTGCTCTCCCCCTGCTTGTGCGCTCTCGCTCTCTCTGTCAAATAAATAAATAAAATCTTAAAAAAGAAAAAGAATGTACTATAGGAAGCCAAAAAAAAAAAAATGATTTTGTTAAATCCTGACCTTTTGGAATACATCTTTTTCATATTCCAGGTGATCAAGTGCAAAGTACAACCGACCTTCAAAGCAAAGGAGCCGCCAGCACTTACCTTCCCAGCAAAACGGGTTTGGTGGGGAAGAGCAGCGGGAGGGGCGGAGCCAAGCTGCATCCGGGTTCTGGGAGAACTCGCAGAGGCTGCTCTTTTGTAGAAGAAAGGGGGCGGGGCTGGGGCGGGCTGCTGTAAACTAAAGTCCTATTGGCCTAAACCGAGGGTAGTGGCTTCTCATTGGCTGGGCTGTTGCTGGGGGAGGAGGAAACCCTTCCTCCTGCAGGGCTGCTAGGTTGGGTCTGCCAAGGGCTGCAGAGTGGCAGGTGTCCGAGCTCCCCGCGCTGGCTTCCAGCTCCGTTTGCATGTTTCCTTTATTCCGTCTCAGGTACCCATCGAGCACCTTCTGCTCTACCCGAGGAAGAGAGTCTCAAGGAAAAGCACTTGTGGGAGTATTTACATTTTGAGCTGAACTGGCCGCTTCTTCCACCGAGCATGTTTCCTTGAAAAACCGACTAACAGATAAATGATAGTCCATTCAATTATGGTCAGTTTGATCCTATTGGGCATTTGGCAGACATTTTCCCCAAAATAAACAAAGCCAGGTATCACTTTGAGTGAAGAAGTGGACCAAATTTGTTGCCAATCAAAACGTGAGTTTTCGAGTGAAAATTAGAATTTAAGAAAAGTATCTGCCAGCTTGCCAGAATGTAGGGATATCCTGAGAAACTAGCGATGATAGTAACAAATGTAATTTTTTGATATTGTGTAATAAAATATGTCTACATTTGGAAGAGCCACATAACTTAGTAACCAGTGTTTTCCAAATGAAGGTGTGATGAAACAAAATTATGTATGAGGGAAGTTGCAAAATACAAGACAGAACAATGGATTTTAGGGTAACAAAATACAAAAAGTTTGTTGATATGTCAAATTCCACATTGCAACTAATATCCAAAAACTGGTATTTATCAAGTGTCAGTAGGCTATCAAAAAAGAATATCCACAAAAATCTCAAAAGACTGTCACTGTGAATATACCTTCATTTTCTGTCAATCTCCTGACAAGACTGTCAATATACGTTCATCTTCCAAAGGTAAATCTGCACAGGGCAGATTCCCTTTATGTATTTCCATCAAACACTTATCGTAACCACTGAATGCACAAGCAGATGCGAGAATCTAGCTATCTTTTATTGAGAGTCCAGCTGCCTTAAACCAGACATTGAAGGGAATTGTAAAAATGTAGAACAATGTCACTCTTCTTGATGTTTTTTTAATATTATTATTCATTAAAAATACATACATCAGGGCCACCTGGGTGGCTCAGTTGGTTAAGCATCTGCTTTTGGCTTGGGTCATGATCCCAGGGTCCTGAGCCCATGAAACCAAAACGTTTGAGAAATGCAGCTTGAACACAATCTAGAACCAACCAAACACACACACAACATGTGTGGAGGGAGAAGCAGGCAGGTGCAGCTGGGCTTGGGTTGAAGTTGAGTGGGGATTTATTATACTATTCTCTCCCTTCGAATTACCTATAATGAATCACTTTTTAAAAGTCGATCAGTAGTTGCCAGAGGCCAGGGAGTGAGGGGGGAAAACAGAAGGAAAGAAGCAGCCTCACAACACAAAATTAGTTTAAAAGTTCCCAGCAAAGCTGAGACAAGACAAAATAAATGTTAAATGTGACTTAAAAACAAAACTCAAATCTTTGCTGTTTCCTTGAAGCACACCTAAAACTAAATGAAAGAAAAAAGACAAAAATAGAGGGAAGAGACAAAATATAACAAAACGAAGGCAGTTATAGGCAGCAGCCTCTCTACCAGATGAAATAGAATCCTGAATAAAATAAGGCCAAATAAAAATGGCCTAAAATAGCGACAATAGCAATGTTTGATCCGATAGGGCGAAAAGCCGCATTGTTAATCGTCACGTGACCATTTAAGGCGTCAGGGCGTCTGATCCCCCAAACTCGTAAGCCTCAGAAACCCGGGAAACACATCATTGCCGCTGATTCGCTAGAGGAAAGGAAGCCAAACCCCAACCAACAGATTTTTAGAAGTAGAACTGTTTATTTCACCGAGAAAGGTAAGGGCTTCAGATGCTGCTGCATCCGGGAGCCCAGCTCAGGCTGACAAAAAAAAGGAGAGCGAGAGTGAGAGAGAGAGAGACAGAGAGAGCGCGAGCACACCCTTCCCTCCTTAGGATGTTGCTAGCCACCATCGGCAGCAGGCTCCCTACCGTGACATCAGGGTCTAGGAGCCCAAGACTCTCAGCTAATTGCAGGGCTGTCTTTGATGGCTGGGCCTCGTGGTCCCCCCAAGCAATCGCCCTGCAGAGGAAGTGGGCAGGTCTGAGGTTGCTTCTCTGCGCGGCTGAAAACGCGCTGAGGACCACAGACCCGTCTCGGGGCTGCAGTTGGCCCCAATAATCTTCTTGAGCTTCCAGCTAAAGGGCTTTGTAAAACGTGATTCCTCTTGGCCCCACGAGCTTCCATTCATTTCGTAACTGTCAGTGTTGACTGTCTCCCAAGTATCAGGGTCTGCTTCGTACAGAATAGAGAGCACGAAGGCATTTGTGACGTTAGTGACATTGCTGTCCCTGGTCCCCGCCTCCCATCTTCTGATTCCAAAAACCCAGCCCTGAGTGTAACCACTGCTTTGATTCCTTTTGCAATGAGTCACTTTAACAGGGACAGGAGTCTGACCCTTTCCTAAGACAGAAGCGAAAGGGAAGGGATGGGTCTGTGGGAAAGGGGTTGCATTCCATGAGAGTGCATGGAATGCGATGGGTGCATGGGTGCCAGATGGCTTGGGCCTGTCTTACTGGAGGCAGCCAGCTGGGGACGCGGGTGTGCAGCTCCGGACGGCGGTCTGATTGGAGATAGACTCGGGAAACGTCCACACTTAGAAGGTAGTGAGGATACGGGTGTGAGTGAGTTCAGGCAGGTTCCTGGGGGAGCAGAAGGAGCTCCCCAGTAGGGGGACAGAAGGAATCACGTAGGGAGCGGGCGGAGGGGAGGGAGGGAGACCAGGAAGCAGGAGATTGCGGGATCCAGGAGGACCAGGGAGAGGCGGAGTGAGTGGTCATGCCAAGCGTGAGGATCTAGAAGGGTCTACTGGCCCTGGCGGCCAAGAGGCCCCTGGGAACCTCGTCCCGAGCGGTTTTGGTCGGTGGTGGGGCAGCAACCACACCGGGCGGAGCGGTTAGACGGTGGGTCCAGTCGGCTCTTAGCAAGTTTGGCTGATGAAGGAAGGAGGTCACAAGGTTTAACGAGAGTTTCTGTTTCTTCTTTTAAAATGGGATAGACTTGGCATGTCTTAAAGCCAGCATGTTCGTTGATTATACCGATGGGCGGAGAGGAACCAATGCATGGAAAGAAGTTGAAGAGACAGGGAGGGCGGTGGACAATCAGAGGCTGAGGGGCAGGCAGGTTGGGGTCCCAGCCCCCGACTGGGGGCGGCCAGATCGCGCAGAGTCTCGCACACGGGGTGCAAACCTGCAGAGGGACGAGCGCGGGCACGGGGACACGAGAAACACAAACGACCCGCCAGACTGCAGTTTCCGGCAAGGATGAGAGTCCACTTCTCATCCATCGGTTTGGCCGTTGACAGGTAAGGAAACCGAGGCACAGATGGGTTAAGATCCAGACCACGCGGCCAGCACCCAACAGAGCCAGGGTCAGAACGCAGGCAGTCTGGCGGCTCTCGGCCATGATGCGATGCTTTCTTGCTAAGAGTAATCGCACGTTGCAGAACTGTGCATTTCCATAAATCAATGCATAGAAATAAGCACATATTTGTGTGCGGTGTAACACGTACTGCTCTTAACGGAGAAGGCTGGAGAGCAGAAGGTGAAGAATGGTTATCGCTGGGTGATGGGATGACAGCGGTTCTTTCCTGTTTGCCTTCGTGTATTTGTAAATTTCCTACAAAGGGCAAATTGCTTGTGTATAGGAGTTATTTTTAAAAACAAGCCTGGGGGAGACCAGGCAGAGATGAGGGTCAGACCCCCCCATTGTTCAAGTCCAGCAGGGCCAAGGGCTGCTGCTCCCAGCTGTCCTGGGGACGCAGACGCCGGAGCCGGAAGCAGGGCAAGGTCATCGCCGTCCGTCAGGAAGTACATGTCGTCTGTGACTGCAGGCGCCCCAGAAGGCTCGCAGATGTCAGCCCGGGAGCCAGACGTGGACACCGGGGTCACCACGAGGCTTTGGCAGCAGAAACCATGAGGGACGTGCCAAGACCCTCATGCATTCGAAACACGGTTGGACCCCCAGAACAGACGCAGGAAGGGAAGTGGACATATTCGGCTTGGGTTCGTTTGCACTAACGCCCCTCCCTGGCGGGTGCAGAAGCCCGCAGCCCAGCTCTGCCCGTGGAAGGCAGAGTGTGGCACCGCCGATCTGGGGGCCGGCACGCAGGGGATTAAGTGAGCCGAGCGGGCAGCCGGCGTCTTGAGCGCTGTCACAAAGGCCACATCTCTCCCAGCGGTTCTCACGCTGCCATGGCGACAGGCGGTTAAAAATAGTTCAGGCACAAGTTAAGGAGTCCACGCTGGCTGACACTGGGAGAGCTCCCGGCGGGGCTGGGAGGATGAGCAGCGGCTTGACACCCCCCCGGACCGGGGGCTCCTCACGCAGGGACCGCATGCTCCACGGCCTCTGGGGGTTTCGGCAGACTTTCTGATGCAGGTTAGACGGGCACGTCCTGCAGGAAGGCCGCAAGCCCGGGGGCCCCGGAGGGTTGGGACAATCTCCACCCAGCCTCCCTGCCTCCCTCTGGCTCTGCCCGTGCCTCCCACTTGGCAGCTCCTGCTCGTAGCTCCCCCCGGAGGCCCCGGAGGGGCTGCCCCGGGTTTGCCCCCCACCGCGGCACCCGCAGCTTGCCCAGGGCCTGACCCTTGACGGGTGCCCCATACGTCTCTAGGGAATGAATAAGCACGATCATGGAAATTACCGTTTTAGCTCCTCGTTTGGAAGTGCCTTCTGGTTATTCTCACGCACTGGTAGACCGCGATACGCTGGTTGACTAGAATCATACACCCAGAAGGGCTGGGGGGAATATTGGGGGAGCTCCCCCGGCTCCCCCAATATTCCCATTCTACAGAAATCCAGAGAGGGAGGCGTCCTAAGTCACACAGCCCCCACCTTCTGAGGCCCCGGGGGCAACGTTTCCTCTTTTCCAGCTTTTCTCACCAGAAATAGAAACGGCCTCTAAGTGAGCGTCCTCGTAGCCAGAACTGTTGGAGACAGCACTGCCAATTAAGCTCACCGCTCCCGAGAGAGGCTGGGGCGCAGGCTTTGGGACACCTGGAGGAAGGCTCCAGAATCCTGGGTGGGAGAGGAGGGGCTGAGGGAGCCGTGCGGGGCGGGGGAGGGGCAGGGCGGGCCGGCCGGGCGGGGCGGCACGGGGACAGGGTATTTGCATAATGAGCCCAGGGCACACATTAGCTCTGACTGCTCACAGTCCTGAGAGGTGACTGGGTACTATTAGTGTCACCCTAGCAGGAACTGGGTCACACAAGCAAGGACAGGCCTCCCAGACGGCTCCCAGCAACCCGACTGCTCATGCAGGCTGAAGACCGCAGCCACGGCGAAGGTTCTGGTGGGGCCCTCTCGCCCCTGGCCCCTCCTCTGGGAAGGGGAAAGTCAGCCCTCCCCCGCGCACCCCTGCCCTGGGCTGGAGCCTCTCT